>JARQZJ010000094.1:6597500-7197500 GCA_030704895.1 Henosepilachna vigintioctopunctata
TTTATTCAATATGATTTTTGCAATCACAAGCAGTGGCAAGTATTTCTGATAACAGAAAAAATTAACAGATAATTCCAGAATTCTTAGGGGCATAATAATACAACTGACACGGACAACATACATTCGAGATTTTGAAATATTTTAATTATTATATTACTATGCCTTCAACAATCCTGGCATTATCTGTTGCTTTTATGATAATCTTGAATTTATTTCGTGGAGAAGTACCTACCATTATTAGGTTACTTTATACTTTTGAACTTACAATTGTGTTTTAGACAAATTTTGATATTTTTTTTCATTCAAGAGAAGAATCGGAAAGTTCCAAAAGCTTCTGATTGTAATTGAAGAATAAAAGTAATGTAAAGTAAAAATAATTGAATAAGTAAAATTTAAAGAATGAGTAATAACACTCACTCTCATAGTTTTGTTTTCTCTTGAACGAATTCGAAAATTTTTTATCAAATATATATTAAATATTACTAGTTGGTGATATTTTCAGATTACATCAATGTACCGATTGTACCGTTTAAGCTTTGCGGAAGCTTCCTAATTCAACCAGATGACTTATTCACCATAAACTACTTCTGGCGACATATATTTCTGTCTGCTTCATTAGTCACAATTTGCTTATTGAATATTTCTCAGATATTGCGTTATTTGTCTATACATCAGCGAGAGATGATTTCACATTCTTACTATATTTACGTCATCTAGAAGTGTGCCAGTTTGAGACCACTGAATTTCAAATTGATATTTGAGACTGAAGCGTAGAGTATTTCTAAATTGACAAATTAAGTTGTACTAGCACTAGAGGAATTCATTCAGATTTATTATGCAAATTTGATTTTAATTCCTTTCAGATGAACGAATACATTATGCATTAATCGAGTTACCTATTAACATGATTAAAGTGTTCTAGAAAAGTAGGAAAATATTCCTAGGTAATAATATAGTGTGACGAAGATCTTTCCAGAATATATTTTATTTTGAACACAATCAATTACCTATTTCCTCAAATTTCTATGTATAAAAACTTACTGCGCTTGGTATATGTTTCTCTCGAAAGGAATGTTTACAAATCTGTTATCAAATAACGGGTGATTTTATAATAGTTAAATTTTTCACGTTGGCGGCACTGGTTGGTAATGGCATCCGAACGTCATCTGTCAAAGTGAAAAGTTTTCACTATACTCTGCCATTTCGTCGTGAAAAGACTTACAAATGAGCAACGATTGCCAATTGTTGAAATTTACTATCAAAATTGGTGCTCTGTGAAAAATGTGTATCGTTTGTTGCAACCATATTATGGTCGTCATAATCGACCTGGTGAATCAACAATTCGTGCTGTTATCACCAAATTTCGCACCAGGTTTACTTTGTTGGACAATAAACCATTTTCTCGAATGCGTACAGTGCGTACTGAAGAGAATATTGCAGCCGTAGGGTACAGTGTTAATGAGGATCGTGAAACGTCAATTCGTCGCCGTTGTCAGCAATTGGGCATGTGTTACTCAACCACATGGAAAATTTTACGTGTTGGATTGGGTTTGAAAGCCTATAAAATTCAAGTTCTGCAAGAATTGAAGCCGAACGACCTACAACAACGTCTAATTTTTGGTGAATGGGCCTTAGAATAGCTTAATGAATATCCGCTGTTTCATCGAAAAATTATGTTCAGCGATGAGGCTCATTTCTGGCTCAACGGATATGTAAATAAACAAAACTGTCGCATCTAGAGTGATGAACAGCCACATGCCATACAAGAATTACCGATGCATCCCGAAAAAACGACAGTTTGATGTGGTTTATGGGCTAGTGGCATCATCGGTGCATTTTTCTGCAAAGACGACCGTGGAAGAAACCTTACCGCCAACGGCGAACGATATCCAGCCATGATACGCAACTTTTTTTTTGCCTCAGTTGGAAGAGTTGAACGTGGTTGATATGTAGTTTCATCAAGACGGTGCTACATGCCACACAGCTCGTGAAGCAATGGACATATTGAAGGATGAATTTGGTGAGCAGCTTATCTCTCGAAATGGTCTGTGAATTGGCCGCCAAGATCATGCGATTTGACGCCTCTAGAATATTTCTTGTGGGGTTATGTAAAGTCGTTATTGTATGTGGACAAGCCGAACACGATTGAAGCCTTACAGGATAACATAACACGCGTAATTCGTGGAAAACAGGCCGAAATGCTCGAAAGAGTGACGCAAAATTGGACCTTCCGAATGGACCATTTGATACGGAGCCGCGGAAAATATTTACATGAAGTTATCTTTAAAATGTGAATGACAAAGGCCAAGTTATCAATTTCAATAAAAATTTTGAACTTATGATTCAAATTTTTTCGATTTAGAAAATAACTACGCTTGAAAAAAAAATATATATATATATATATATATATATATATATATATATATATATATATATATATATATATATATATATATATATATATATATATATATATATATATATATATATATATATATATATATATATATATATATATATATATATATATATATATATATATATATATATATATATATGTAAAAGAAAATGAAAGCTAGAACATTCATTCGAAAAATTCAAATAACCAAAAGCATGCTATAGAAGAGCTAGTGAATATTTGTGAACGTATACTATGTTATACCTCCACTATCCTTCAAGGGATAAATGTTAGAGAAATATTGAAAACCATAATCCAAAATTTGAAATTTGAAAACCTGCCAAAAAACCATATATTCGAAATTATATTTATATTTATATTCATAATTTGATATTTTGTCATGTTTTATGAGTCGACATACTCAAGTAATCATCAATGTTCCCAGTCCAAAAAATCACCTTTAATCGCAAGTCAAATATAAGATCAGAATTATAGTATTGATGATATTTCAGTCAAAATAAATTCTGGATTATCATAAACAATGATTTACTTTCAATCTTCATCAAGTATGACTCAAATCGTTGTCTAGAAATGATGTATTATCGATCAGATCAGATTGAAAAGATGATTATAAATATTTATGTAATTGTAAATATTAGTAATCTACATTGATAAATAGGTCAGGTGAATCACCGGATAATTAGTCTGTTGATATCAAATAAAACAGGGATTCACAGGTTATATGTACGAGTTAAATCACAGCCAATAAGTTTATGCGAGTTTTTATTGACCGAACCTGTATATAATGTAAGGCGTTAATTTCATATTCGGTAGAAATTCAAGAAGTTATTTGCGTAGATAATTAAGTGTTTATAACTTATGTTTTGATGATTTCAATGAACCATATTTCTTTAGTGATACACAGCAGACAATACATTGCACTACCAAAAAGCACAAACAAATAATCTTAACATTAAAGACACCGACTTGGATGCACACATTCTCTCATTTTACCATTTACACATAAAGACACATTGCAGAAGCCATGTTGAAGAATGATCAAATTAAACCGACTTCCTTATAGAAGGGACGATTTAACAAAAATCAACAAAAAGTTACTATATATCACAATGATCACACACCACTTATTACGTAGGTCACTCCTGTATAGTCTGGAGGAATAGAGATAATACTTCACGAGCATCACAAGTTTTTCGAAACGAAGTTCTGCAAGTAATCTATTTATTTTCTCAAGATACGCTGTTTTACAGAATAAGTTCTATTCACAAAAGAGGAAACAACATAAACGAACGACTATGATATTCGTTCGTGGTGCATATTTCTATTCGATATCAAGAAAAGAAATAACGCAGTCTTTTCTCATTAGAAACCTCTGAAAAACTCATGGTAAGCCAGGTGATTCTAATAAGTGTGATTTTACATACATATATATATATATATATATATATATATATATATATATATATATATATATATATATATATATATATATATATATATATATAATTACATATAGTTTTTATACTTATACAGAATATGTATATTATTGGTTTATGTGTGTGAAATTGAAGATAGACCTGGAAAAAATGAGTTTTGAGATGTGATGTTTGGTGATTGTTGTGTATTCATTTTATGAGTGTTATTTGTAAGGTTTATTAAATCGTTGTAAATAGAATTAAGATGTTTAATATCTCTCCTTTCATTCACTGTGTTTTCTAAATTTTTACTAATGTGTAACATTTCTAAAATTTCTCTAGATTTTTTGTCTTTTTCAGTTGCTAAAATCTTTCAGAGGTTTCCTCATGGTGAAGAAGACTAAAACTTCCCAATCGAATGCTGAGTCAGAAATATTCCTCTGATAATGAAAATCAATAGTAAGTGAAAATATAAAAAAACTAATTTGATTTTTCTAAAAAATAAGTTTGACATTTTGATATCCATAGTAATTCATAAATTCAATTATGTATTCATTAGTTTTGACAATGTTGTGATATACAACGAAACGTCAACAAAAATGAAGTTTTTCATATTGAAAGAAGCCTGTTATTGCTAAAAACATTCAAAATAATATATATATATATATATATATATATATATATATATATATATATATATATATATATATATATATATATATATATATATATATATACAAGTTAGCATTGTTCGGATATGGCATTTTTGATGCATTCGTTCGTGATGCACAGTTCGATTCGTTTTGGGTGGTTCTTGAATTGTAATCAAGAAAAGAAATGAAGCAGTTCATTTGCCGGTTCAATGTAAGGACTTTTTTCTCGTTTATTTACAGAAAGGTGTAAGTCAATGACTTATTCCTTTTCGTTACTATTTTGGCACCACTGACTGGTTTATCATGTTCAAGAACTTATACCCAGAAACTATAGTAAAACGAGAGGTAATAATAAAAACTGTTCTAAAAATCACTGACTGAAAAATTCTTTATTCGACTAGTTTCGCCTTTTACAGCATTATCAAGAATAAAAAAAAAGGCGAAACTAGTCGAATAAAGAATTGTTCAGTCAGTGATTTTTAGACAAGTTTTTATTATTACCTCTCATTTAAATATGAACTATCACAGAGTAGATTCATTGTCCATCGAATTTACTAAAGTAAAACATTATTACATGATATTTAAAGAGCAGTATGATTTTATTCGACCTCATGTTGATGTGTGTTGTGAGTTCGAAAATCTCAATATCAGAATAAACTCAACTGCCTGGGAGAACGGGCTATCATGGCAGCAAAGGCTGAATTAACAGTCCATAAGAAACAAGCAACAAAATTCTACGCAAGTAGAAGTATCCGTGAAGTAGAAGAAATGAGCGAAAATGAAGAGGATATCTTAGGCTTGAGTTTTATTATATGCAAAATGTATCACTCTCGTGCATACCAATTCAAGAGATGTTCTATTACCGTCAGTTATCATTATACCCATTTTATATCAAGTACTATTGAGATGTATTTTGTATTCACTTCTTTCTGAATGAAGGTGTTGCGATGAAGAGGCCTAATGAAATATGCACATTTTTACCAAAGTATATCCAAAAGCAATCTTCAGATAAAATCAAAAGTTATACATTCTTACAAATGGATGCGGCAGTCAAAACCGTAATCACATGATGATAGGATTATACCAGGATCTGGTAGACACAGGGCGGTTCAATAAAGTTGTACATTGCTTCTCAGTGCGAGGACATTTATTTCTGCCAAATGATAAGTCCTTTGGTATTGTAAAAAAGGTTTCAAAACAAAGAGATAAGTATTATCTGCCTAAGAAGGTGTGTGAATTTATACGCAATGGCCACAAAAAAATTAACAGTATCTATGGTTGATACTAATCACATTCTAGACCAGGGGTCACCAATTAGTTCCGCTCAGAGTCCATTTTAAGAAATGAAATGACCTTCGTGGGCCACACATTTTATAAAAAAAATAATCATTAAACAAAGGTAATTACGAAAATTACAAAGGTATTTATTTACATATTTGGAGTATCTACAAGTTTGGAGTAAAATTGGTGCAAGCTATTGACATTAAACCCTGGAGATGTTCATCAGTAAGTCGAGATCGAAATTTGTTTTTAACGAAGTTCATCCTCGAAAATGCTACGTCGCATATATATGTTCACCCAAACAAAGTTAGAAGTTTCAAAGCTAATTTTTGAAATTCTGGATATTTGTTACCACACACAAATTTCATACAGAAAGAACTCTTCACTGGAAACTTCCGTATGTTTGTGTTTTGAAACTGTGTTTTCGAGGGAATGGATCATTTTGATCTGCAGAATAGCTTTATCACTCCAGAAAACATTTGCAACTTCGTTGCTCCATTCACCATCGGGATGCAGAGAGTAAATGCTGCTGAGGATTTCTACATTTTCAATTTTCTTAAAATCGGCGAACCGTGTTTAAAATTCCGATTTGAGATGAATGTCTTGTATGGGCCGACGTCAATACCATTGTCACTGCTGATTATTTTATTCAAATTGGGGAAGTGTAAACATTCATTACCAAGATTATTAATAAAGAGATCTAGTTTCCGCGAAAAGCTCCTCACTTCTGACATGAGCTCTCATATAAGCTTTCCCTTGCCATGAAGTTTGAGGTTCAGGTCATTGATATGTTTAAAAATATCAATTAAAAAAGCAATTAGAGCTACACCTTTTTTTTCGTTTAGAAAACTTAAGTAGGCGTTTACTGAAGTCTGATCACTATTGGAAATATATGTAAATTCAATGGACGATGAATCTACTCTGTGATAGTTCATATTTAAATGAGAGGTAATAATAAAAACTTGATTCTTGATAATGCTGTAAAAGGCAAAACTAGTCGAATAAAGAATTGTTCAGTCAGTGATTTTCAGACAAGCTTTTATTATTACCTCTCATGGAAATATATGTCTTCGAGTGCTCTAAAAGGCTGAAGAGCCTTTCTAATACGCATCTTTACTTAACCATCTCACATTGTTATGCAACAGTAGATCGTCATATTGTGCATTAACCTCTTCAAGAAATGATTTTTATTCACGATATTTTGAAATTTTCGAAAAAGTCTGCGGGGATATATTTTTTCGGTCCGCACACAACGGTTCGGCCCCCTTCTTATAGTCTGACCCCTGTTCTAGACTATATGAATGATGCTATTTCTTTGGGGAGTCAATCAAGAAGTATTCCACGGTCTGACAAGCAATATTTTCTGGTGTCTAACTTCATGGAGTTTGAGTAATCCTCAAACATGAAAGGCCTGGTCGTTAACATTTATTGAGAATGTAGTGAGAACTAACACATTCGATTCAAGAAAGAATAAAACTCAAACGTTTACTCTACCAACACAAAACGGTTATGATGGGCCTGTGCGTCCAAAAATTAATAAAATAGAGTACCTCAAGCGTACAATGATATACATTAAAGCTGAACATAAAGCCTATTATGAAAATAATATAGAAAATTGGCATAAATATTAAAAAAAGATCATTTTTTAACGATTTTTTCCTTATTTTTTCCTCAAAACTTCAGTTAAGTACGAGAACTAATAAGTCACAAAATTTTATATGAGTATAATTCTTTTCAAAACAGACATACAGCAAAAACCTCAGCGTAAGTATGTTGTTATTGGTTCATACTATCTGTTTGAATGAAAATTTTAATATACTTACCTAAGTTTTTTTTAATAACATATTTTTGTTATTCCTGTTAAATTAGGTACCTATGCGTGACTCAGTAAATAACCGATTCGTTCTATTTCAAAATGCGAAATATTATTCATAAATGCATATACAAAAAGAGTACTCACATTTCATTTTGATCCTTGCATATTATACAACTAGCACAAAACACAAATATAGCACAGCATTATATAGATAGATTGAAATTTAATTACATAAATGTAAAATCCACTCTGACCACACTCCTACTAAACCAGAAATAAGTATGGAAATGTTGTCGTTGAAATCTGCTGAAATGAGAAGAAAAGTAAATCCATTTGCAACATCATGGCTTAACATGTAATGGTGGGGTAATACTTATATTTTTATTAGTGTTTCCAAGAAATGATAATAGTAACGGTGGTTCTGCCATAACTGCTTTATTTCCGAACTGTCTGTATGATCTACAATAAATAAAATAATATAGGTCTAAACTGTGACGGACAACACCAATAAGTCCGTTTGAAATGGAGTGATTCAAAGCAAATACTTGTGTGATTTATGATTTTTATAAATCATTCACTAATTGGAGGTTGCCGAAAAGTCCACCAGTACAGACGTATAAGAATCTACCTGCTACAATCTATTGTGAAGATAACCTTCGGGAGATGAATGAATATTTCTAGACGCCCGGTGCCCAAGTTGAATAATAGAAAACACCATTTCTCTATTAACTAACGTTTATTACACACTAACATTTATTTCATGTTGAGACTTCCTCATCAAAGCTCGCCCATTGTCTAAAAATAACCTTTATAAACACACAGACACACATATATATTTGACAGTATGAAATGTTCATTTTGGTGGAATTTTTTCTTCACAAGAATCCTTTAGTTTTTTCCAGTAGAATCATATATATATATATATATATATATATATATATATATATATATATATATATATATATATATATATATATATATACATATAAAAGGTGTTTTTTTTAGAGGTATAGAACTTTAAATTGCAATAAAACAACGATGGATCATTCGATTGACAAGAATTGTTTTTTATTCGAAAGACAATCTTGTGGCATTTTATTTTAAATATGATTTCTGGCATATCCCGCCACGGCTGGCTCGGATGTAGTCCAATCTGGACGTCCAATTTCAGATGACTTTTTCCAACATTTGTGGACGTATATCGGCAATAAAACGGCGAATATAGTCTAGCGGTGTTAAATCACAAGGTCTCAGAGGCCAATTCATAGTTCCAAAACGTGAAATTAGGCGGTCCCCAAACGTGTCTTTCAATAAATCGATTGTGGCACGAGCTGTGTGACATGTTGCGCCGCCTTGTTGAAACCACAGCTCCTGGACATCATGGTTGTTCAATTCAGGAGTCAAAAAGTGAGTAATCATGGCTCTATACCGATCACCATTGACTGTAACGTTCTGGCCATCATCGTTTTTGAAGAAGTACGCACCAATTATTCCACCAGCCATAAAGCGCACCAAATAGTCAGTTTTTCTGAATATAACGGTGTTTTGACATTCACTTGAGGATTATCTTCACTCCAAATGCGGCAGTTTTGTTTGTTGACGTAGCCATTCAACCAGAAGTGCGCTTCATCGCTAACGTATCACGTATCGATACGTATTTCGCACAGAACCATTATTTTCGAAATAAAATTGCACTATTTGCAAGCGTTCTTCAGGTGTGGGTCTATTCATGATGAATTACCAAACCAAACAGAGAATAAATCACTTCTCAGCTGATAAATCGGTCGCCATCTTCAACAGTAATGCCAACTTAAAGTTCTATACCTCTAAAAAAAATACCGTTATATATATATATATATATATATATATATATATATATATATATATATATATATATATATATATATATATATATATATATATATATATATATATATATATATATATATATATATATAATAAGAAAAGGAACACTAGAATGTTCATTCGAAATATTCAAATTGAACAAAAAGAATGTTAGAGAAGAGATATATGTGAACGTGTGACTCCATGATCCTTCAAGGGATAATTGTTAAAGAAATATTTCATTTTCTTAAAACTTTCACTCAGTTCCATAACCACAAAAATTTCATTTATATATATATATATATATATATATATATATATATATATATATATATATATATATATATATATATATATCTTGTGTCTATTATCCAAATAAATTATTCATTTCATCTTATTATCAAAAGATAAATCATTAGTCTCTTCGAGGTCATCATATATCGGATGATTAATTGGTAACATGACTAATCCGTAGCTATTGAATGTTATCAGTTTGAAAATTAATCTACCTCACCTGTAATCATTTATGTAATAAAAAATTTTTTGAATACTGAGTATTCAATTAAACTACCAACGAGCTTGTCATCAATGTACATCACTTATCATCATCATTAAACTACTTAAATAATAGACAAACACATACACCCTTGCCTTCACTGGAGTTCGAACCCGAATCCTACCCCACAATTTTCCCGACAAAGTCAAAGAGACCGGCAACACATTGCCTTTATTTTGCCCTTGACACTGATTTTCGGAGTAATGCAGCGACAAAGCCAAAAATTAACTCTGTTGTGTTCAAAAACATATTTTTTCATTTTCATTTCTATCTCAAAGCGGGAAAGATATGGTCCAAATTAAATTATCAATTTCGGAGGAAAAGAGACAACCTGAAATTAATCCAGATTTTCAAATGAAAATATATCAAATTTGGTTATAATTAGCAACCAGCCCCTTACTCAAAACAAGTTGGTTGCTATTTCAATAAACAGCCAGCGAATGAATGAATGATAGATAACTGATGAATATAAATAAATAATTTGTTTATCAATTCATTCAAACATCCAGTAACATTATAACATTAACAAGTTTAATTAATTTATAATTTTATTTTATTAATTTTTTTAATTCAGGAAAAAGATCAAGGGATTCAGGGGTTTTCAAGAAAAGGAAAAAGATAATCCTGGAACAAAATGGACAGAAGAAAGAAAACAAAAGCATGGAGAACGAATGAAGCAGTATTGGAGGAAAAGAAAGAATGGAGAAAAATATTCATGAAAAGTTATTTCACGTGGTCCATAGTCGGCCAAAATCGCAGAAAGAATAAGAATAACAAGTTTATTTTAATTGCCTTACATATCTTCCACTCTACCAGTACGAACAAGAAAACACAAAAACTTAACACTACAGAAATTAATCCCAAAATTAACAGATGATTCCTCAATAAGCGACCTAAATAATAAATCTGAACCTAAAATTAAATAAATGTCAATTGAAGTTCAGACATAATTCAAAGAACATTAAAATAAAATTCAAACAAACAGAATAAACTACGCAACTTAACCTATCTAAAACAAACCTGAAACTCCCGTCTCTTAGCCGATTGTACAGTATCTACTTTGAATTAATTATTGAGGTATCAGCCTCAATCACCCCTCAAATTTAGATGTTCTATGCTTAGCAACGGTGAAATAACCAGTCTCATGTATATTCACCTGATGAGCTCATTTAAGTAGTTCTAATCTATTGAATTGATAGTCAGAAATTTCACTAGCAATCAGTTTTGTAAGAGAACTAACCAACAAATAATCAGTCCTTTGTGCATAAGTGATTTCTTAAAGTCTATTACGGTAGGGTGTGACAAAGCTTTTGCAGGGAATACAACATAAAAATCGCAGACAAGAATTTTAATCCTTGGCCTGGTTATATTTTTCCGTCTTCGTTGATAATGATTGGACAAGTCTGAACTTTTGCTTCATTCAAGTCATATTTAAAACCTTCTAGACGCTTCAACCTCATAAAGCTGGTCTTTTTTATAGAGACATAATGGTGCCTTAATGATAAGTCCTCATCTATCCAAACACCCAAGTTTCCAGCACAAGCCTCCCATGCTACTTCTACACCCAACACTACCATTTTACAATACGAATCCGATTTTAATAGAAGGGATTTGTTTTCTATAAGGAGTGTTTTCGATTTTGAGGCATTATGTTTGAGGCCATTCCTAAAGCACCAAATACACCCCAGAAACAAAATAAAGATTATACAACGTGCTGAATATACATGATAATTAGTACTAGTCAATATGGAATATATCACTGCGATAATTGCAATGGTACTCAACTCATATTGAATTCTCGCTTCCCTCTTGGTGAAACAAGATTGAATGAAAATTCAACTCAAATTCTTGGCTTAGTGTTTCACAAATATCTGCAATAGTAATTATTGAATTACAGAACATTTTCAAACCTCGTACGATATATTTCCAAAGTTCAAACTTTATGTAAACGTTTTTCACAGAAAACTCTTTTCAATAGAAATTTCTCAACAAGAAATTTTTTCTTGTTCCTGAATAGGCATGATGACACAAATCAAAAATCACAAAAATACTTACTATATTTATTTGATAAAACTTGAAGCTTAGGATATAAAACTCGCATTGTTTTTTATTATTAAGAGTGTGATTAATATTTATTTTTATAAAAAAAAACTATTATTATTATTATTATTTCAAAAATAAAAGGCAATCCGCCATAATATCTTGAACACCAATCAGAGCTCATGACGTCATCGTCAAGTACCTAAACACGCCACGCACCAACGTCACATCTCGTATTGTTAACCTCCACTACGACTGTGTTTTTATTTATTGATGGTATTATTAAATTCTACTGTTTGAGTGTGAATGTTATTAAAATCGAATCAAAATAAGAGTCATGGATCAAGGATTTACTAAGGCATACAGCGCTAATTTGCCTAGAATCGACATAATAATGTTAGGAGAGTTTTTCACATCGAATAAAGACTTTTGTTCAGCAGAATTTAGAAATGTTAAAACTTCCATGTAAGTATATTAATAATGATCAAAAACATTATAATTTCTGTTATTAAATAATTCTCTAAAATATAGTTTTGGCAATGTATTTGGTATGTAGGTGTAACGTATTGAGTTATTATTAGGGTTATGTTAACGAAATCTATTTTTGTAATGCTTCCTCCCTCCATTTATAAGTTTATTTTTCTTTTAGGTCCTCCAGGCCATCCTATGGTGATGGCGCTGCCACTTACGTACAGCTGAAACTTGAAAGAAATTTCTGTATAGTAAAATGTAAAGTCTGCCCAGAACATAAAGTCCATGCAAAAGTTGTATGGAGTAATTTTAATAGTAGATGAAAAGGAAGAGGTAGTTAAGTCAATAGAATTAACGATTGTGTGGCTTAACAAGGCGGTTGTAAACACGCTAAAGCCTTCTCAATGTGGGTCCATCGCAGGAGTGAGGAGCCATACTGCACATCCATTCAATGTTATTGGATGAAATCCATACTTTCAATGGTTGGTTCTACCATTAAACATATAACAGCCAAAGATTTATCCGGTGGTGTGTCCGAGCGTGCCATCAGATGAAGAGGTATATAAAAACTTTTTATGAGAAGGGAAGAAAAGAAAAATTAACAACTGCGAGTGAATTAAATATCAATGTTACTTTGTTTTTGAACAGAAACAAAGTTTGTCTATGCATAAGTTAGTGCTGAAATATAAAGAAGAATCTTGTATAAAAAAGAATAAATTTTTGTAAAAGGTAATGTTGACCGATGCAAATACTGATATCATTGAAAGGGAGACTAAAGCAACATGAAAGCTCCCTTTGGCATGAGTTGAGATATGGCAGGGTAACAGCTTCACGAGCACTTGAGTTTAATCGTTGCAAAATCAGTGATGGCATTCATGTCATTAAAAATGAGTGGGAAACTTCCCGACACACCGGTCATGAAGCGTGGTAGAATATTGGAAGATGAAGTAAGGGAAACAGTAAGTCCTAAACTGGAAAAAAAATGATGAGTGTGGATTAATGCTTTCTAAAAACTTTCCTTGTATGAAATTTTCTAAACGTTATATTCTCTTCGTGGAAAGAAAATGTATATCCATTACTATACCAAAGTATTTTATATTTGTTATGTAAATAAAACGCAATATTAAAACAAAAACAATTTCATTTAATTAATGAATCTTGTAAGTTTATTAAAGCACAGGCAATAGTGATGACATCATCAAGTACTTTCATTAAATGTTTAATTCGGCATTTAATTAAACTTAAATTAAAACTTCCTCTTGTCGTAAATATTGTTCTACATGTTTAAATCCTCTGTCAGCCATCACAGACGTACCAAGATGCAAACATTTTATAAAATCAGAATATTCGACCAACCATGTATCTGTTATTCTTCCCCCATAACCTGGTGAAATATAATAATTAGGTATATTTCACTATACATTTACTAAACCATTAAGTATGCAGGACACAAGATATTAAATATTGCATTTGAATATCGCCTTGCAAGTTGAAGCCACTTGTTTCGTGTTGTTTTATTTTTAGGAACGAACACAAATAACTTATTTAGGAGTTTTTAAGGATGTGTTCTCACACTGGGGGACCCCACACCACTTATACACTTTCGAATTCATATTTTATGACACAAAATAATTAAATTATTGCACGAACTCAGCGCCTAGTGGTTAGTTACCGATAAGCGACGTCACAAGCGCCGCCATGACACTGACAAGTGTTTTAGGTAAACCAGTAAATTGCTATTTTAAAATTGCATTTTTTTCCTACAAAACTCTCAATTTCTGAAGAAATATCTTATTTATTGTAAATAGTATATATTCGTGGACATTATAGGCCCGTTTTTCAAAAACTGTCATCATGCCTATTGTCATTGTGAGAATGAGAAATATCATGGCTTCTTAAGAAGGTAACCAATGCTACGTTAGGGTATGAAATGTAACTTATTATTTGATAGAAATATGTGTATGAATTAGTATAATCCTTGTTCTAAAGAACAAAAGTAATTCACGATGTTTAGAATACCTTTTCATTTTATGATCCTGTTTTGAGGTAAGAATCTTTCTTCCTTGAAATTTCAAGACACGTATAGCCATATATATCTAAAATTTACTGAAAAGATGTGATCAATCGATTTATTGCTCAGCAATTGGTAGAAAAATCTGAAATACAACATGAATTAGGAAGCCAATTGCTAAATTCCACGAAATTGTTCATTTCGCTCTACATATATCTCGGGCTACGGATATATTCTCAAGAGTTAAGGTTGCATTAGACTCTTGATGTAGTAGCTCGAAACATATGACTTGAGTATTGAAAAGAAATTCAGTACTTAAAGGAATAGTTTTTAGCTTAGACCTAATACTAGTTTTCAAGGTAGTTAGTAAATTAAAGCTTTAAAACTGCCATAGTATATGCTACTTTTAGATTAAGAAAACTTACACCTTTAGATATAAAAACTTTCAGTATTTCTAGTATTACACCCATGCACATCACTGACATATGTTCCATTTTTGAATACATTACTTGGAAGCAAATGATTTCAATCTCAAATATGAATATACATGAAACAAAAAGTATTCTCTGAATAAAGCACATTAGTTCCAGAGAGTTCAGCATAATTTTAACTGGGGAGTATTTATTGCATTTCAAAATTGTTCGCATGTATCTTTTCTTCAACTTACGAGATTATTTAATTTTTTCCTTAGTCAAGCCGAATGACAAAGTGCAACAATATCAAAATGTTGCATTATTATTGATCTGAACAACAAAAAATTCACATATGTCGACATATTTTTTCCTATTCCTTTCAAAAAATTCATTTTTTTAGATTCTAGATGATATAAAATCAACATGATCATTTAAACTCAAATAGCGTCTAACATAATGCCTAAATATTTTACTGTTTCTATTGAATATAAATTTAATTCAAACACTTGAACTTATGATTTACACTTCATTGACTACATAGCATGACGCGTTTCGTCATTACAAACGACTTCTTCAGATGCTTACAGAATAATTATGATACTGTAATACAGAATGATTATTCTGTAAGCATCTGAAGAAGTCGTTTGTAACGACGAAACGCGTCATGCTATGTAGTCAATAAAGTGTAAATCATATCTTCAAGTGTTTGAATGTAAGTTTATATTCAATTATAATGGATTTACATCAAGTAACCGCCAACACTATTGAATAATACCTAAAAAATATCTGAAAACTACTGTTTCTACTCTTTCAATTTCCTTCTCACAGTTATATACCCATTCTTATTAATATCAGGGGTGCTACTTGTACCCATAACCTATGAAGTTACATTTTTACACATTTAGGGATAAAAATGCAAAACGTCACCTAACCATCAATTGCAGAAATATCTCTGTTGATCCACTCTGTCATATTCTTAATATCTTTGCCATATAAATAAAGCATAGTATCATCAGCCAATAAACTTATAGAGCATTTTTTCATGTGAAAAAAAATATGTTTATACCAGTTTGAGAGGAAAACAAAAACGGTTCCTTGAGGTAGGTACGCCTACATCCTCTTTCGTGCTATCCGACAGCATGCCATTAAACTGATGTTTTTGTGTTCTCGACAAGAAAGATTCTAGTAAGATCTGAACCAATCATTTACTTCACTTTACTACTACCTACTGTTCACAATGTTCATAATGTTCAGAATGACGATGAAACCGCTGTATATTTTACTGAACCAGATTTCCTGCTAAAACTGGCGTATTTGTGAGACATATTGGAGAACTGAATAAATTTAATCTGCCATTGCAAGGCCACAAAACGCACATTCTGCAACTTTTGGAGAAGATTTAAGCGTCTAGAAAGAAGCTGTTGCTGAAGAAAGCAAATTGTTGCTCGAGCTGTACGTAGAGAAAAATTGTACGAATTAAATTTTGAAGTTCTTTCTGAAATCAATGATTGTCAAGCTCAACTTACTGAAACTGAACTTAGTCTGTGGCATTGTAGATTGGGCCACATTAGTAAAAGCAAACTTGCTCAATTAGAGGTACTTGTTGATGGTTTGCAAATTAATAAGAATGTAGGTATTCAAAAAATCAGTTGTGAAATCAGTTGTGAATGAAAAGAAATTAATAGCGGTGATAGTTATGATTGACTTGCGCAATTAAAGAAAATATACTAGATCTGATAAACTAAATGTCTCACAAGACCTGATGGTCCTTTTCACGGACAACCTTTCGAAACTCATCAAATGGTTTTCGAAATATCTTAATTGTCACTTTGCAGGTGGTAATGTTGAAAAATATGTATGTATCCAAGATCCCTTCCACGCACAAGCTCCGCAATGAATGAATGAATGAACGAAAAGACGTTGTATTGAGATTTTTGTTTACATTAAAATTCATTGTTATTTTCAATTGCAAGGTGGGAGGTTATAAGATCTTGAGACCTTCTTCAACCCTGTGCTACTTAATTAGATTATTTTAAAAAATTTTTTTTTATCTATGTTCACATCATATTTTAAAGGTGCCATTCATCTCATCATATTTTAAAGGCCAACTCATCTTTACGTGCCATTCAGTCAAATGTCAAATTTTCAATTCATTTGACATTTGATGGTAAAAAAAACCACAGAAAACTTTACCCACATAATTAAGAACATATAGAATTATTACAATTTTATTTATAATATTGTTACAGTAGGAAGAATAACACGCTGGAAGAATAGCACTTCCTCACTCGCACACATTTTACTATTGGGACGCTAACGACACTTATCGCAGGCTAACGGATGCGGAGTGGTATGTTCTCTAGGTGATCAGGGATATTGTCTGGAAGCTCCTGAAGAGAGTGCAGGATCCGTGCTGGCGGAAAGGGAAATTTGTTTCTGGGTTTTCTGGATAGAACACGTCCGGGTCTGTACCACTGGGTCATCAGCGTCTGTAGGGCCACTAGATTGGGGTCGTTGAGAGTGCGTTGGGCATATCGAGCTTGGAGTTTTTCGATGTGGGTGAAAATTGGGGGCATTTTGGTTATTTCGTGGACAAGAATAAAAGGATATTGTCTGTGAACAAGCTCCTCAACGATTCATATCAGAAGAGAAATCGAAGGTCATTGAACTGTCTTGTAACGGCAGCTTTAAAACTAGACTTATGAGTTTCAATTTGGTGGAGTTTTGATTATCGATACAAAATGCATATTTGTATTCAACTTCAGAAGTTTCGAAAATTTTCGTTCCCTCTGCAACACATATCTGCCTGAGGCAAAATCTTCAGATGTAAATGTAATCAAGAACAAACACTACTCATGGTGGAGCAACAAATGGGAGCAGCCTTATTCACCTCGTTAAAAAACTTTGTGAAAATCACCAAGTTCACCTGTCCCATTGATTTGACTGACGAAATATCAGATTTTTGTTGTGCCTAAGTCTTTCTTGTTGTTTTCTCTTTCCATTCTGAATTCTTCAAAATATATTGAAAGAACTCAATATAATATGGTGGATTTTTTGGCGATTTATGTAGAGTAGGGCACGTGACAATATTAAACTTGTAAGTGCGCCATGGGCTTAAAAAGAATACGAAGCCCTGATATGAAACACTCCTTAAGTCAAATATTCCCCCTTTTCCGGACAATTACATTACCAACAAAAATTAAAATTAAATTCACTTTTTTCTTCTCAAAATGTCCATAGAAATTTCTCACGGTCATAAAAATCATTTTTCACCTTAAACAAAATGTTTAGGTGATGTTTTTGAATAAGAATGAGATTTATCGCTATTACAAGTTGCTACATAACCATTTAACCGCTGAACTGATTTGCATCTCGACAATAACTGAAATTTTAAATATGTTGATGAGTAAGTAGCTACGTGAAAGATGGAGATTATTATTTATACAGAGGAACGACGGTCAAGTGTGAGAAAATATGCTGGTGTTTCGCCGTGCGTGCCGGACTGTAAAGAAAGTGACCTAAGCAATAAGAAACGCTAAACATTGGAATTGCCTTGCATATTTCTTTTGTTGTTATAGGGTTGCATAAAGTGCAACCGACGATATCTCGGTTGATTCGATTATGTCCGTAGAAAGGTTTCGAATTATATTTTAGATTTTCTTATCGTCGAAGTCGTGAAAGTAGAGAAAATATTCTAAATATTGACATTCCGTTCTTGAACACATAACAACAACATCAAGACATGTGATCGTATAATGCGAATAATTATGTTCATAATCTTACTTTAGATATCACCTTGGATATAGGTGGAATTCAGATACATAACATTCGAGATTTTTATAGCTTAATAAAGAGATTTTGTGATTTTATGCAGACATTAAACACATTGATTCATAACTCACTTTAACATTATAACAAACTCGATGATTACATAAGTGCGTCTTCACAATAATTGCTGGAACTGAATATTTAAGGTTTGTTTGACGGGGGTTTGGAATGTTAAGAATCATCACACAACAAAAAAATGATGTTCGATATGTCAGGAAAAAAATTCTCACTGACTCTCTTTTCCGATCGTATTCTTAATATTCCAGATTATTATTATCATGCGCAGTCAGATGTATACCCCATAAATTTCACGACAATTATTTCATGTTGAACTTCTGTATTGAATAAAAGACTGAACTCTTATTGTTATCATAGCTAAATTATAGAAGCATTAGTAAAATGAGAAAATATAAACAGCTATCTAGCCTAGTCACTATCTTTTGAATTTCCAACTTCATTTTCCGTGAATTATAGATTGAAAAGTTTTTTTTGGTTCCAGAATTAAGTTGTCAGAAAATGCGTAAGTACTGAAAATGAAAATATGTAATTTTAATTTGCTGGAGAAATAGTTTTCATCTTATTCTCAACTAATACTTGTCGAATTTGAAATGTTTCAATTGTGAAATACTTTACATAAAAATTTCAATGCATTCAAACTTTTCTTGGTGTGGAGGCTCCTAGTGTCAAACCTCGACAGCAAATAAGCGTGATCACAACCCCTAGGTGGATATACACCATCCTCTCGAAATGAGAGAAATCTCAAGAACCTCCTCTGCAGTGCCTTAAAGGTGGTTCATGTGACAATTATACATTGGTCGCCAAACAAGACAGCCATACTCTAGTTTGCTTCTCACTAGACATGATTGAGGAATTCGAAGACAATCTAGCACTGCGGACGATAAAACCATAAACTTTGCTACATGATAAAATTAATTGGTTGATATGAGGTATGAATGAGAATTTTTGATCAAATACTAGGCCGAGATCCTTAACCTCCAGATGTCGAGTCACATTAACACCTTCAATGTTGTAATCAAAAGTTATCTCATTTCTCTTTATCGTAAAACTCACAACATTGCATTTCATGACATTCAAGTGAAAACAATTATTATGACACCACAGGCTGATATCATTCAGGTCACTTTGTAGCCTCAAACCATCATCCATAGATGATGGTTTGATGGACACGCTCTTATGAATTTTAATATCGTTCACATGAGCAACTCTCATGCAGTCCACCATCTCTAAGAGATCGTTAACAAATCGGACAAATACTAGGAGCCCGAGATTGGATCCCTGCGGCACTCTCGAAGATACTAGAAATTCTATCGATTTGCAATTCTCAAAAACCTCCATGAAAAGTGATAAATCCAAAAGGCTTCCTAGTTTTAACTATAAGATGTAGTCCATGATTTATCTTATGAAACGTTTCTTTCAACTGTCTTTTCCTGTTAACAAACAAATTTTTTACTGTAACTACGCTTTAAAAATACATCAATGAAAGTTCGAATTGCATTAAATTTTATAAAATCTTTATATCTATTACTTGCACCTGAATTCATATTAAATCAATGAATAGATGAATGAATAAACACTGCATGGTTTTTGTCCATACTCGACCTTCCCAATGAGAGGTTAACATCAGTCCACTCAGGTTCTTGACACTTCTCCAATTTTGCTAAAAATAGGCGTATGCGGATTTTGAACTGCTCAGTAAACATAGTCACGGTTTCATTATGATATAATTTTATGATACAATATTAAGTAACCGAGTGAAAAAATTATATCGAGTGGAATTTTTCATATGCTGCATCCGGCTTTTTTATCAAATACTTTTTACTCACATTGAGAGGTACGTGTATGAATTTACGTTCCTGAAACCGTTCGTCTACCGATGGAAAATCGGTATACGAAAAAAGTCAAGATCTCAAGGCTTTATTGTATCACTCACAAATATCCTATATTGAAAATTGATCTGTGACTTCGTTTAACTCGAGGTCACATCTATTAAAATTTAAATTCGACGTTACGGCGAAGTTGATCCGGATACTTGGAATTGGTATGTGTTACAAACTAGTGAGTATATATATCCCCCACAAGTGATTTGTCGAATCAAGAAGGCGGTGCAGGTGCTTAGCCTAAGGTGCCGAATTGTATACAATCGAGAGTAACACACACGGTCGCCCACATTGAACCCCGCGCATTTTGTATTCAGCAGCGTTCGGCAAGGAAAATATAATACTCAACAATTGAACTGGATGATTATTGTAATTTCCCTGAAATTTGCATATTAAAACTTTGATTTTTTCTCTCATCAATATTATAAACTAGCTGACCCTGTGAACTTCTGTCGCTTCCAGTGTTGTGGAGTTTCATTTCATTTAATTTTTTCATTTATTTCATATAAAGTGTATCAACTATACCGAAGCATATAAAAAAATATATATGATTTTGTACAATGTAACAGTATATACTGGACCAATCTAAAACCTGTGTGTACTAACTATCTAACCTAAAAGAATATGTCAGCATAAGGAAAACAATTCAACACCAATAGATTAATCTACAAAAAAATTAAAGCAAAAATTATACTAAACAGTAATAAAATGAAACCAAGCTTATTAATGTTCAGTAAATGTAAAGTTTCATCATTTTCTCGAAAGTTGGCCCCAATCCACCACAGCTGTACATTGGAAGGTCAAATTCTAGATAGATGTGTTGTTCTTTTCTAGTACAACAAAGTTCTTTTCAACTACAAGCTGTCCTTCACTGAACACATAATTTGTATCACGGCTACTGTTTCTAGAATGCTTTGGTCAGAAATTGGGCAGCTTTTTATTCTAGGAGTACTACAGCTGTTATTTTTTGCATAACGGAAACGCTATAGTACTCCTTTATTCGCAGTAAACTGGAACAGGCGCCTCTAATTTGGTCTCAATACCATATAAAATAATTCATTATACAATAATTTTACTGTTGCCTTAGAGGTAGTTCAGAGGAAATGTCTGAAGTATATGTACATCAGATGTTATGGGCAATATCCTTCGAGAGGCTTCGACCATTACATCCTGACAGATAGTCTGGGAATCGAATTATTGCAGTTGAGGCGTGAACGGTTCGGTCAAACGTTTCTCTTCAAAATTTTGCATGATTCGTTTGACTCGCCATTCTTCTCAGCAAAATGAATATTCGCGTGCCCCGTCTGAGGTGGAATAACACATTTTATGTCAATTATTCGAGATATGATATGAATTGTACGGGGGTAAGGTGAAAATATCGCGACATAATATTGAAACACTGTTCTGAACTCCAAACTTTTATGTACATTGCTTTTTTTCATTAAATGGTTTTTATTCAACGTCTCTCAGAGAAAAACCCCATTCCCAAAGTGCGTACTTGTTAGATCTTGGAAATATTAATTTCCTTTCTATTTTCATTGAAGCGTTCTTCATAATATTTGTCAGATTTAGAAATAAATTACAAATAATTATTATTATCATTGTTCTAAGAGCGGAGGCCAGAGACCTATGTAGCTACGTTCGACATACAGTTTAACATGGATTCCGATGGGCTCAAGATTACGGGGGAATCAAACTATAAATAAACCAACCAGCACCAGTAATTCGAAAACGTATGGGGTTGCTATACCGCTCTGCTCTTTATGAGGAGGCTCATAGAGAGTTTCGTCTAACTCTCTACGAGCCTCCATAAAGAGTTAGCCGAAATCCAATTTTTAGAGATGATTTCTATATTCGGCATTCTGTGCAGTTCTACTAGTGGTCATATGCGGTATTCCTCGAAATTTTTATATAGGCCACCCCAATTTTTGAGATCCTCAAGATCGAAGCTACTCTAACTCAGGCCTTGATTTCAGTATGCAACACATAAATTCTTATTTTACTTTGGACTCATAGTTACGAAAAGATATAAACACTAATTAGGCAGCAAATGCCAGAAAATTAGATGGAGGAATGGACTGGTCGTAATTTCGTCGATTTAGGAGAATTGATGGGTCCAAAAAGCCGAAATTATAGCAGATCAAATGTTATGTCACGTTCTCCTGTCAACTTCATATGTAATATTTATGATGGGTGTTGTGGTCGATGTGATATCTAATGTGATCGGCTATCAGTGATTTTGACGTGCCACTCAGAACAGCACAATTGGTTGTCATGATATTTTCATGAACTTCTGTCTGTATATATAAGTAAGTCAACATATGATTTACTTTTATATAATACTTTAATTTTAGTTTGTTCCATTTGGTTATTTCATATTATTGCAATTGATTTTAATTTCATATTGGTTGACTTCATCAACTAGTATATTTCATTAACTTCTGTTGACTACGTGTGACCTTGTAATAAATGATGTTTTGCTTTTAGTTTGATCCATTTAGTGATTGATTATTATGATTACGATTTATTTGCATTTTATTTTTGTTGAATATATACGCTCATACTCTCTGTTTTTGTTTTTCTTTCATATTTTCTTATTTATTATTATTTGTTATTTTTTTCATGTAATTCGAAGTATATCTGTTGGAGATGAAAGTATTATTTTCATTATTATCTTTATTATTATGTTTATTATTACCATAGTTATTATCATTATTATTATTATTATTATTATTATTATTATTATTATTATTATTATTATTATTATTATTATTATTATTATTATTATTATTATTATTATTATTATTATTATTATTATTATTATTATTATTATTATTATTATTATTATTATTATTATTATTATTATTATTATTATTATTATTATTATTATTATTATTATTATTATTATTATCATCATCGTTATTTTTGTTTCATATATAGCATCACAAAATACCTACGAAAAGATTTTTATGTCCTCCAATGAAAATCCGAAATTTTTCTGAGTTATTTTGATTGCTAGACAGCATTTCACCTCTTTTGACAACATTAGAAACTTTTGGCTCAACGGAATTACCATGTCATTTATAAAATACCTTGCCTTCGATAAGGAAAATGTTGTATAGGATAAACACAACAAAAGTTGAAACAAAGAGTTTTACATTACAAAAGTGACTGTCGTATGCGAAGAGATCTATTGTTTAGCGTGTCACGTCCAAGACTCTGAACATAATTTTGATTATGGAAGTATAAAAATCCCAGATAGAGAAAGTAAGCACAAAAAAAATTTTTTTTTGAGATGACATGTATACACAATATACACAAAACCGTTAACGCCAAATCAGATATTGATAAAATTTAGCATCATAATCAACAATATTTTAAAATAGAAAAAATTTAATCGGACTCGCACGTCAATGGTTTAATTTTAAATTATCGACATTGTTCGTACAAGTTTCCCGACTTCAGCAATCTGCGGAGATAAATCTAAGACTATGTAGTTGTGTATATGTGTGCTACGTGATAAAGCAAAACAAGGGGTGTTTGTTAAATTATACCTGTTCCAGTTCTACTATCATCATTCTATTCAATCTAATTGTAAGTACATTCAATATTTTTAAGAATTTATATATTTATCATTGTGTTTCTAATTTTAAGCTTGTTTTCTCCTTGGGCATACACAAAAGTTTCGAAGTACACAGTGTCGAAATATTGAGAATAATTTGAGTTTCAGCTTTGAAAAAATAATTTTCTCAACATACTTCACCGGAACGATTATCAAAAAGATCGATTGTTTGTTTATTAATATGGATAAAACTCTGCGAAATATGACGGATATTGATTAAAAACTTGTCAACAATTGCCAGTTTCATCCAGCTGAAATAATTATTTGAACGATAATACGTTTTACGACTAACAAGGAATAACAATACTACAAAAGTTCGAAAAAAATTGAAAACACTAACCAATCAGTAGAGTGTACTTATAGTTGGAAAGTATTGTGAAAATATGTTACAAATGTGAAAGTGTTGAAAATATGCGCATAGTATTGATTCTCCTTGAATATCTTACCAAGTTCTTATACTTTTGCTTTATTCCAATAATTTTGATTGCATATATTTACGTTTAAACGTCAGTAAATGTTCTGCGCGCCAAACTACTATCGACCTACTGGTGCCTATCAGTTCCTCATTCATTATATTTATTACTTGTAGCGATATTAAAGTTTTTTTCCGTAAAGAACTGATTGAACACCAGAATACCAGAAATTTTGAATTGATTTTGATAAAATTGACTATTTTAAGCCATCAGTTATCTTCTACTGGTTACTACGCGCGCTATACAGTATCAGCTAGGAGATATTGCACTACAAATTTGGCTCAGTTTTCTCAGTTCATATGTCAGGAGTTGGACGGAGCAGGGCAGATCGACGTTGTATATACAGATTTCCAGAAGGCTTTCGATAAGATAAACCATAAACTACTTAAAGTTAAAACTAGGAAGTTCTTAGGATTTTCGAATAATTTATCACTGCTCGTGGAGTCCTACCTGAGTAATCATAGTCAATTCGTACAAATAGAGTAAATTTCGAGTATTTTCGGTAGTGCCGCAGGGATCCAATCTTGGACGTCTACTATTTGTCCTTTTTGTTAACGATATCTTAGAGATGATGAACTGCATGAAGGTAGCTTATGCGGACGATATTAAAAATTATAAGAGCGTGTCATCTATGCATGATTGTTTGAGGCTATAAAGTGACCTGAATGATATCAGCCGGTGGTGTACCAATAATTTTTCACATTTGAATGTCATGAAATGTAATGTGGTGAATTTTACTAGGAAGAGAAATGCGATATCTTTCGATTACAACATTGAAGTGTTAATCTGACTCGACTTCAGGAGGTTATTGATCTCGGCCTAGTATTTGATCAAAAATTCTCATTTATACCTCATATCAATCAATTAATTCTATCATGTAGCAAAGTTTATGGTTTTATCGTTCGCAATGCTAGATTGTTTTCGAGTTCGCCAACACTGGTCCAATTATTTAATGTCCTAGTGAGAAGCAAACTTGAGTATGGCTGTCTTGTTTGGCGACCAATATATAATTGTCACAAAAACCACCTGGAGGCACTGCAGAGGAAGTTCTTGAAATGGCTCGCATTTCGAGAGGATGGTTTATATCCACCTAGGGGTGGTGATCACGCTTGTTCGCTATCGAGGTTTGACACTAGAAGCCTCCACGCCAGGAGAAGTTTGAATGCATTGAAATTTTTATTCAATTTGCTCAATGATAATCTCGACTGTCCTGAGCGTCTAGGTAAACTTAATTTCTTCGTTTCTCCTAGGTGTACTAGAATAAGCCAGACATTCTACTCAAGAAGCCACACAACCAATCTTGTCTCGCAATCGCCGCTTAGCTTTGTATGTGCTACTGCAAACCAGATATCAAGCTGCTGTGATTTGCACTGGGACTCGCTTGTTTCTATCGTAAACATGTACTTAAATCTTAACAGGAGGGATCTTGATTTCTTTTCAGTGAGTGATTTGTGTTTTATATTATTATTATAATTGAACATTCAGATATTGACATTTTAGATTTAGATCATTATATTTGATAATGTTTTTTATTATTATAATTATTTCATAATGTTGTATATCTATGTTGTTATTGATATTTTCAGTAACCATATTTGTTCATTATCTATTTTCCTGTTTTTGGTTAGTTACCTGTTGGAAATATATGCTTATTATTATATGCTTATTATCAGCGCGCTTGCGGGAGGAAGGCAATTACAGAAAAATGGACATGCACAGGTGCTGGTAACATATGTTCTCCTATTGTCTGGGGTTGCAGTATAACGCATTCGAGCTTAGTTTGCTGTTTGCTATATTATGTAATTGAACGCTCAGGTTTGTATACTCAAACCTGAAGGTTTCCTTGCTTAAACAAGCCAGAAGGGTTGACTAGGTATGGAAAGTTGAAAAGAAAGGGAGGAAGACAGAAATAGTAAGATCATAGTGTGCAATCCTATATTTTTATAGGAATGTGCTCGGTTCCAGTGAAATGAAAAAATAAAGTTCTGTACTTACAAAGCTCCAGTGCAGTCGATCGCAAGGCTCTACCTTAAACTGGTATCTGTAAGGGAGTTTCTATTTTTCATTTTCCATTTCTTCAGATCTTTATTGTTGAACTTTTGTCTTGTTGTGACAATGAAAGAATATTTGGTGAAGTGATGTGGTTAATGAGTGTAGCAGTTCATGATTTCAATATTTGGTTGAAACACATCAATTGTTTCGACAATTACAATTGTTCAATGAATAGATATCCAATTGGTACTTTACATTACAACATAGAGAAGGAGTATTGCCAATGTAGATTGGTTGAATCAATGAATTTAAAATGTTCGCAGTTAATAATGAATATGAACTATTCATATTTATTTCACTCAACATATTATTCGAACCTTTCCTGTTCTAAGTATAGAGTGCTCTCAAGGAATTCAGTGTTTTTTGCTCTGAAAGAAATCTCTATTTCTTCATCGCCACTTATTTCATGTTAATCCATATATTAACTACGATAAGAATGATAATATTCGGAGATCTTACACATTCCATTATACGAGTATATCGATTTTTCATTAACATTGTAATGGTTTTTATATTTATGGTTTCAATGAAATAGATCTTTTTTATTCGATATTGTGAGGTCGATAAAATGGGGCGTGAAACTCTATTTTAATGGCTTAGTTTGGAAACCTCGTCTTTTCATTTTTTTTCTATACCATAAATAAATTACCAACAACAAGAAAGATAAAACTGTGTTGTTTAATGATTCTAATAAGGTCAAGTCGACAAGATATAAAAAATAAAAATATTTCTAGGCAAACTAGCGCCGAAAATCGGTTAATTGTGTCTCTTGAAAAATTTATATTTTGTAACATTTTCACACTGTCATTATTTTCGTTCATCTCATTCGCAACATTTCTTATCCAAAATATCGATAGGGTTATGTTTCATTCATTTCAATTATTTACTTATTCAATTTCGGAAAGCTTATTCACTTGCGTAATTTGGATTTATCTGAGCAAGTTGAAACATTGGCTATTTGCGCTTCCGTCACTTATTGTACATCATAAACATGATTCAGGTAGGATTTATTTTTGGGATTAGATTCCTAGAAAATAATATCGTTGCACTATACAGAATGTCGGGAGTGGCTTTCAATTCCGATTCATCCATTTTCAAGATTATTCGAGATATGATATCAATTTTACGGGGGTAAGGTGAAAATATCGCGACATAATAATGAAACACTGTTCTGAACTCCAAACTTTTATGTACATTGCTTTGTTTCATTAAATGGCTTTTATTCAACGTCTCTCAGAGAAAAACCCCATCCCCAAGGTGCGTACTTGTTAGATCTTGGAAATATTAATTTCCTTCATATTTTAATTGAAGCGTTTTTCATAATATTTATCAGATTTCGAAATACATTACAAATAATTATTATTATCATTGTTCTAAGAGCGGAGGCCAGAGACCTATGTAGCTACGTTCGACATACAGTTTAACATGGATTCCGATCGGCTCAAAATTACGGGGGAATCAAACTATAAATAAACTCACCTGCACCAGTAATTGGAGAACGTAAGGGGTTGCTAATACTGCTCTGCTCTTTATGAAGAGGCTCATAGAGAGTTTCGTCTAACTCTCTACAAGCCTCCATAAAGAGGTAGCCGAAATCCAATTTTTTGCACATGATAAATATTCCTAACAATTTTCGATCAATTTGTTTTCAAATCTTTCTATATTCGACATTCTGTACAGTTCTACTAGTGGTCATATGCGGTATTTCTTAAAATTTTCATACAGGCTACCCCAATTTTTGAGATCCTCAAGATCAAAGCTACTCTAACCCAGGCTTTGATTTCAGTGTACAACACATAAATTCTTATTTTACTTAGGACTCATAGTTACGAAGAGATATAAACACTAATCAGGCAGCAAATGCCGGAAAATTAGATGGAGGAATGGACTGGTCGTACTTTCGTCGATTTAGTAGAATTGATGGGTCCAAAAAGCCGAAATTTACATCAGATTATAAGAAACAGCTGTTTTGATGTTTTCCAGCTGCATGAAGACTCTGTTTTATATTTTTCCCATCATCCAAATGCTATGCCATTTAACGTTTTTTCATGGGAATAAATTCTTTATACTTTAATTATTATCCAATATCAACCTTTTACAACAAAAATTATTTCACCTTGACTGTTCGCAATACGCTAACCAATATATTTAATGCTAAGTGCCGGTTACACAGTGAGCATTTTGAAACTAGTCTGAATTAAATCATATTAATAGAGAAATATTTGTTGGTACGAATCATCTTTTCATTATAAATACCTCATGTTTCAAGATACAGGTTCGTATATGCCTGTTACATATTCATAACGCGTAAGCTTCAAGTGATTTATAATGACAAAATTGAGTTTTTGGATGAATTGTTGCGCAAACCATGAACTGTATGTACCAACTGTATTAATTTGAATGGGACATTTGCCACGCCAACTGATAGTTTCGTGTATTTATGTGTCTCTGCAGATCTTAACATAATTCACATTCATATTAGTGGAAAAGAATAATTCTCTTATATACTGTGTTAATTAATTCAAGATATTAGGGGCTTTTTCTCATCATCACACACCACAGGCTACAGTCTTTGTGAGAAAATCTATTATTTTTGTTTAGTCAACAAAATTGACAAGATGGATTTTAAAATTAGAGCACTCTTTTTCACCTATATAATTGTATTACGAGAACCTTAAATAAGGGTTTTTATTATTATTATTATTATTCAACGATTTTCCTAAATAATTTATTTTCAAAAACAAAGAGTACAAAGCTTGATACAATAAATTCACTCGTTAAACTTCACAATTTCACGAAAAAATATACTTGAAGTTACTTGGTCAATAATAAATAGCCCTGTTCATCAATAATTTCGAATTCATTTGTTTCTTTATTTAACGTCGAACTTCTTCAAACAAGTCAGATTGATTTGTGAAAAGCAGCTTTTCAATTCTTTTCTATTTGTCTGGGCTTTTGAAGACATAAGTCCATGATTTCCAAAATCCAGCTCATTTTCTTGCTGTTGAAAAAGTAATACTGCGTTTCTTTAAAGGTGTCCTTATAAAATATTATCAAAACGCAGAAACACTGCGTTCAAGATGATATTTCTGCTATGATTAACAGACATTTTTAACAATTAAAATTGATTGAATGTTAGCTTCAACTTAGAAACATTGTTTGATGTATTGAATAAAATTTTTTTTTGTCTCTAGTTCGATTACTACATTCTAGATTACCAAGGATATATAAGATTTCAAACCTTCTCACTCTTTTGTATTGAGTGTATTTGTTGCGAAAAAGACATGACTAACATAACTTACAAAAGACGTGAATAACATTCTACTGGTCTTCTTTTCAATGTCAATATTAGTTGATTACCGTACTCAATACAATATAATTATTGATTTTAATTATATCCAACCAAGTTTAGCTGTAAGTGCTGTTTGTAATTGATTGTTGAATTGTTGAATTAATTGTTGTTGTTATTCAACATTGTCCCTTATTTATAAATCTAACATTAAAACTAATTTCAGTTAGATTTCTCCATAATTTGTCAGAATGCACTAGTTACACTAGTAATGTTTGAAAAGAAAAGAATACCTTGAATATATTCAAATATTGTCTTATATGTGATCATATTGTTCTCCTGATAGTCATTCAATCCTAATATCATTCAGATCATGTCCATGTTAATTCCATGTTTCAGGCTGTTATTATTGAATCGATTTGTAAATTCCATAATGATAATCAACCTAAAATAATCAGATATTATTTCATGTTGAAAAAAATGTATTTTATATTACCAGATTTTGTATTTTCCGTACAGATACGTAGTTCTTGTCAATGTTTAAAGTGCTGCACAAGAACAGCATAATATTGGCACATATCGTGTAAAATATTCGAAAAACTACCTCTGAAAAGGATGTACCAAATCATCAACTAAGGTTTCGAGGAAAATATTCGACAGTAAATCTGATCCGCAGAACAGTAAAGAGTTAAACACCATCTCAACAAGTATTGAAGAGAAAAAAATTTTCTCAGCAATATTTCTAGACTCGTCTCAAGCGATTGACAAGATTTGGCACAATGGAATGCTATACAAACTGAAAATACTTCTTCCACAACCTTATTATATGAACTCAATAACACTTGATGGAGACTCAAAATCAACGAAAACAAATCAGTACAAGTAACTTTCACAACAAGAAAAACAACTTGTCCTCCAGTTAAAATATTCGAGGGGGAAATTCCAGTCGATACCAAAGCAAAGTATCTTGGCATGCATTTAGATCAACGCCTCACCTGGAGACAACATATTAATGCTAACCTTAATAACAACCTTATAACTCTGAAGATCCCACAAATGTATTGGCTTATAGGCAAGATATCCAAACTGAACATTCGAAATAAATTACTTATCTATAAATCAGTTATCAAATATGGACATACGACATCCAATTCTGGTATTGCGCTAAAGAACCAAACATTAAAATCATCCAAAGATGAAATATTACACTCAGTAGTTAGCACACTTTGGTACGTATCCAACCTCACCATCCATGATGATTTAAAAGGTCCATATGTCACCACTGAGATACAAAACTTCTCAAGAATATACCACCAGAAACTGGAAGGACATACAAACCACCTAATAAATGAACTCACTGAAAATCCTCACTGAATGTGAAAAAAAAATTGTATTGTTCGTACAGATACATAGTTGTCAATGTTATAGTGCTGCATAAGAACAGCATAATATTGGCACATAACTTCAAATAAAAAACCACAGAGAGTAGTATCTTTGAATTTAGGACGACAACTACAAAAATCCTGAAAAAGATATGAGACTGAGATATTCGGATATATTGGATCGCTCAGGATCACAAATTACAAATCACAAAGCAAAATCGAATGGAAAAGTTAAGAAAATTAAGAAGTTGATACATTCAATAATTACAACTAGAGAACAAAGACCAAATAAAAATGAAAATCAACCCACAGATTAATCGATTATTATATATTTAAAAACTTTCCAAAGGTTTTGAGTCTTTCTTCAAGAAGCACAAAATGGCGGTGTGCCATAAATGTTATACATTACGAAGAATAACCAATTAGGAAGTATTACACCAAAAAACAAGAATATCAACATTGTGTATAAAATACCACGTATAAACTGCCGCAGTGTATATATTGGGCAAACATCGCAATATCTCCAGAACCGTCAAAATGGTTATAGTGACGACAGGAGAAATAGAAATGATTTGACAAACCATGAACAGAAAAAAAATCAATAGTTTGAATTTGACTAAAAGAAAATTCTTACCACCATTCAATGAAAATAAAACAAAATTTCTGGAGGAGATTCGCATGAAAAGCCCAAACTGTATGAATGAGAAATCTGGAATCCAAAGTTGGAATCAAATGTATTTAAACCTTATTTGAATATTTGAAATCACCGAAACGTAGTCAGAGAAAACAAAAAAATTACACATTTGATTAAATTAAGTTGGATTAAAGCATTGTGAAAGACGATCGAATGGTTAAAATTGTTTGACGTTATATTCGTTTTAGTGGAAATTACTTGTGTATAAATGTTTTCAAGAATTGTCTCCTGCACTACCCTCTACTCCTAGTGGAGTAGAGGGTATTCCATCCTATGTCAATGATGTGATCACATTGGAATTTTTGATGAGTTTTCTAAAATCACAACTGTCACCTTCTCTTTTTGAAATTTGTATATTTGCTGTCTCCCGTAGATTGCAATTTCTGGTTCTCACTGAAGAAGACAACATTGTTTGTCGGAACATTTAAACTGAAAATAATATTTATTTCTTCCTGTATTATCACATGTTTTCTGTTAAGAATGTTTTCACATTTGCTGAAAAAGTAAATGGATTAGTTATACCACAACAATATCTGATAATATCTCTAGATGCTGTTAACTTGTTCTCAAACGTATCGAAGTAACTGTAAATTAGCATTATCAACCAGGAATACAATGGTATAGAATTGCTTCCCACCCTAACATGAATACAGATCAATTTTCGTCCATTACTAATTTCAATTTTGAAACCAATTATTTCTACAGTAAAAGTGAATATTATACTTAGGTCTTTGGTCTTTCCATGGGGTCACATCCTTGCATCTATAGTAATGTCTTCTCTGTTCAATACATATGTGCCAAGGTTATTCCATCTATCATTTTTACATGAATATGTTGATGACCTTTTTCCACGTCTACCTCATAACAAGATAGAGGAAATTGTGGATGTTTTTCACAGCTCCTAAAATGAACATATTGAGTTTTGTGGTATTCATATTCATAATACTGTGCATTTGGAGACTGAGGAAGGACCCAATATAGGACCGAAATATTGATGTAAATCGACAAGTGTTGTCTTTAATCATCCAGCCTTACCTTTGCCGAGTACCCACCTTTTTATTCAGTTCTTTAGAATCCGTGGCAATACTCCTTGTGTATATAAACGTATATATTATTTATATATATTTATAGATAACTAACATTTGTAATATGTGTTCCTTTATTGTAGGACAGTTTCAAACTGTCTGTTGAGTGAGCCCTCGTATGTAAAAAATAATTTTAAAAAAATTAAGTGTACCTAACTATTAAATTAATATATCTATTATATTATCATTACTCAATAGCTAAATTAAATATCAGAATCATTCACAATGGTGAAATTGTTTCGTTACTCATAATGATGAATCATTGATCTCAAATCCGCAACTTCCTACCTACAACTTTCATCTGTATGTATCTACCATAAACGGTATGCACTTGAACTGCCGAATATGATAGAAATCGCATTTTCACGTTATCCTGATTCGTTTTCCGTTCTAGTATTTTGGTATTTGTTTAACACTTAGTCACCCAGATGTGATATTATATTTGTTAACTCTTTAGCAATAGGGATTGTAATATTCAATAATGATCCTTTGTCAATATTTGTGATGTTTAAATACGAGTTATACTTTTAATTTGATTGAATTCTCGTTAGATTTGATAAATTTGATCATTGTTTTTGATATCGAAATCAAATATGATATGAGTTATGGGTGGTCATGTAGCTTATTCGATCTCTTTGAAGAGAAATTGTAATTTCTTCTATGTTTGGAAAAGTTTCATCTTTTTTATTGCTATGTGGAAATCAGGAACAAAATAAAGGCATGGTATATGAATTTGTGCCCCGAAAAACAAATATAAGAAAAAGATGAATAATATAATTGTTACTGATTCGACTTGATTTTAAGACAAGTATTAGAATTAGAAATGAATAAGTCTACGGTTATTATAAGAATGCTCCCCTTACATTAATTTGATGAGTATACTGCAAGATCCATTCAGATATTTGATCGACATTTCATCATTCCAAAAATTCCAGATATATTTTTGTTATATTTCCACAAGTTTGTCCTCTTTCAGTTATATTCGAATCTCCACAAAGCATTGTTATTCTATTTGTCAATACTATTGAGTACCTATTATTGCTATTTCGAGATGTTTGATGTTTGTCCTGAACAACATTAATTCAATTATATCAACAAAATTTTCGCTATAATTAAAAATTATATTGTAAATTATTTTTGCAGCAATTCTTTCTACTTGTTGACATTGCAAAAACTTACCTTACTCGATTATAAGCGGAGTGTAGTTTCCGAAGTTTATTTGGACAGATAACACTGTAATATTGTGGAATATAATATATTGAAATAAAAACCAATTTAATTAGGTTCTAAAATATTGTACCATAATATAATCTAAGTATATTGTTTTCGATTATTCTGTGTGACAATCATAGACATAATGATTGTTTTATGTTACGTACCAACTTCCTTAAAAATCTGCTGAAATATGATAAAGTTTAGATTGCAAGGATTTAAACATTTATTGCTTCGAATCGAATCACATTGGTTCTTGTCATTTCGTCATCTTGCAGCTATGTCAGGTGAAAATTAAAAAACCGACTTTTTTCTGGAACAGGGAATATTGATTTTTCAATTTTGTACTATAATCTTAGTTCTAATTATTTTTCAAACGTTATGTTCCAAACAACTGACACCTATGTTAATCTATAAGAACAGAACATACTTTTTATAGATCGAAAGCTTTAAATCGCAAAGAGAAATTATTTGAATAACCATAACATTCGTTTCATTTGATAGATAATTTGAGTATAATTTCGGGCATGTGGCCATCACAGCTGGAGGGTAGATACATATCGAAAACTAGAGGTGCTATTTCGACACACTCTCTGCAAAAAATCATTTTGCCTTCTAGGTCACAATTTATAGATTTTCAGATAAAAATAGTATTATATGATACGAGTACCTAAAATATAATTAAAAATATATTTGTATTGAAATTAGATGAAACTATCTAACCTCTATGTATATTGACTATACAAAGTTGTAAAATCCACATTTCTTGATGCATTTGATTGCTACTTCAATTTGGATCGTTGAACTGAGAATATCTTTCATATTGTATTCTAACGACACTCAGTGCGATCTTATATTGATCTGTTGTATTTAGATTTTCTGGAACTCTTTCAGCCACTCCGTTCCGCACTTACTCTTTATTATTATCTCGACTAGTTTATTTGGTATTCTGGATTGATTCATCATGTAGACATATGCATTGTGCTTTCTACTCATTTATTTCCTTATTGTATTTGTCTTTTGATAAAGTTCGTTCTGAGCTCTTCTTGAAGTGAATCGTTCTGAGAATTTTCCGTTCTTGTTTTTCTATTTCTATAATTATTGAATGATCATCAATAACCATTGTTTCAACTGCGTTATTGCTTCTGGAAAACTCGTTGTGCCTCAATTTGTCGCCTGTCAAAATGCACTTTTTTATAGTAAGCCTAAATTAGCTTTTAGGTCCTTCGGAGTTTGATAATTCTGTGTTCATTAGCGATTCGGTTTGAACCTCAGGACTGTATAACTTATTCGAAGGATTCAAATTGACTGACTTGTAGAATTTCACCATGTTTTGAATTAGATAAGAATTATTTTTTGGTTTCCTTCACATGTACTTGGTTTTATCATAAGAAATTTGTAACCCGGTTTTCTGCGCAATTTGATGTAATTTTTCTACGGGAAGTATCTCTTCAGTTTTGCTGTCTGTGATAAAGCAATATCGTCTGCAAAGGCGAGACATCTGACATTTATGCGATTCTCGTTTTTTGTACCCACTTGTATGCCCTTCATGTGGAATTCCAATTTTAACAATTTTTTTTGAATAGTCTTAAAAAGCATTGGTGAAAGTTCGTCCCCTGTCCCACAACTTTTTTGATTTAATAGGGGTCTGATACTTCACCCATCAAATTTACTTCGGTAGTTGTACCTTTCAGTGTCTGTTCTATAATTTTTCGGGTCTTTCGATCGATTTCTTCATTTATATCATTTCCTCGATATCATTTTTGAAGTCCTTATCTGTTCTGTATATATATATATATATATATATATATATATATATATATATATATATATATATATATATATATTATATATATATATATAGTTCAAAGATTCGATAATTTACTAGTTACTGAGACTCTTTCGAAATATCCAAATATTTCAAATAAAACTCTCAGGGAGCTGTCTACACAAATGTTTTGAGAAGAACCCATCACTTTCGAGAGTGAATATTGAGAGCGTTTCGAAAAATTCATCGATCTTGTTGAATGATAATAGGATACAATTGTTTCATATTATTATGAATCATCAGTATATTTAATCTATCAATCAAGAATCGATGACTTTTGAAACGAACATAGGTCCTATACCAAATTAAGAGAAGTTCTAGAGAGTGAAATACTCACGTAGGCTCCCTCTATCGGCGAAAAGACGTATAAACACTCGAAAGTCATCGATTCTTGATTGATAGATTAAATATGGACTGATGATTCATAATAATGATGAAACAATTGTATCCTATTATCATTCAACAAGGTCGATGAATTTTTCGAAACGCTCTTAATATTCACTCTCGAAAATGATGGGTTCATTCTCGTTGACAACATTTGTGTAGACAGCTCCCTGAGAGTTTTATTTGAAATATTTCGATTAAGAGTCTCAGTATATATATATATATATATATATATATATATATATATATATATATATATATATATATATATATATATATATATATATACGAGTATATTCATATATGTATATTATAATCTGAAATATTTCTTAGAAATATATCTAAATCACCAAACTTATGACACATAACAGACACCGCAAAGTCCAATGACACATTGCTTGTTAATTAAAAGTTCGTCCTTCACAAGGTAAAAAACTACGGGATAACCGTGAAATGAAACGGAAATTGTTGAATATTACCTGCATGCCTTCGTACTTTCAGAATACTTTTTACAAATTGAATATTACATGTCGATTACATAATTTATAGTAAATTAATGACCTTATCTGCGGAAATAACTCCTACAAATCTTTTCGTGGAAAAAATAATATTGATGAGAAATGATACTTTTTTTCATTACGATGATGGTAGGTTAGTTACAACGTACAACAGACATTCAATTTCTTATTATATATATTTATATATATATATATATATATATATATATATATATATATATATATATATATATATATTATATATATATATATATATATATATATATATATATATATATATATATATATATATATATATATATATATATATATATATATATATATATATAATATTAGAAGATGTTCAAATAACCTTGAGAGAAAATTCCTCAAAAACATAAAAACACTAATAATAGCAAGACACAATGCACACAATCGACCTGATAATGATGAGTAATATTTATTGATGATTCATTAAATTACTGGAAAAATAAATCATATAATTATGTAACCTAAATGCGGAATGGAAGCTGTTTTATAATATCTAATATTTCTACAACTGGGAGAAAACACTCTAGAAAAATTTCACAATATAAAAAAACTCAACTTGAAAATATTACTCTGTTAAACAATGTTCGAGAGTTTCTCTGATAGTCATCATTGTATAATATTTTTTTAATTCAGTGGACCTACAGTTTAACTCCAGTTCCGAACGGCCAATGGACTTGTAAAATATCATTTTTTAAACTACTCAAGTCATAGACAAACACAAACACCCATGCCTTCAGTGAGGCTCGAACTCGAGTTCTACCGCACCATAGTGGGATGTTCTCCCAACAAAGCCACGGAGACAAAGTATATTGTATAATATAAAAATAGGAGATTGTTTCGAATGTTTCTTATCTTTATTTGACGTAGGTAACAGAAAGACATATAATATGTATAAGTCAGAAAGTGCATGTTGAATAGTTCTGTCATTATATCTTCCAACTCAACAGCTTCACTATTAATTTTTCATGTTATTGCAATGAAGTATGTACGAGTTCAGTAGAATTTCACTAATCTCACTTTTCAATAAACCGACACATCCAATTATCCGGCACCCTTAATTTCGACAAATTTAATTTCTTTGTTTGAAAGGACCATAGATTCACAACAAATTATGACGGATAAAGAAATATGTAAAGTACTACAAGAAGAAGAGAGCCTTGTAAAAATATTTGAGTCCAGAACTACAACAACTATAGAATTTAGTTGTTTCAATACCTGCGTTATATGATCTGATGGATCATATCCGTCGTATCTGCTACAGATATTATAACTTTCCGAATCATTTTCTCAAAACAATACTACAAGATGCACAGAAACAGACTTCAATTAAAGATAATTATAATTTACTTAGTTACAAGTTAATTTTGAGATGCCTACGTTACTGTTTCGAGAACGTGTAGAAGAGAAACCCATAATATAGTGTATTGTGCTTATGAACTGCTTTATTTCTTTCATTATGATTTTTTCTATACAATCCAGTAATCCAAACATTCCAATAATCCGGCAGCTTCTGGCTTTCAATTATGCTGGATAAGTGAGATCCATCTGTGATAATACACAACTTGCAATCTGTAGAATTTCATTATTTTTCCACTATATTCGTACTATATTCATTTCTCTTTCCATAATTTGAATATATGGAGTCGATCATTTGGATAATTGTGATTATCCGATTAATCAGGATCTTAAATTTTATTATTTTTCCACTATATGAAATCCGATTAATCAAGATCTGTAATTTCATTATTTTTCCACTATATTCGAACTTTATTCATTTCTGTTTCCATAATTTGAATATATGGAGTCGATAATTTGGATAATCGTGGTTATCCGATCAATCAGGATAATTCGGATTATCGTGATTATTTAAACTTTTAGTCACTAGCCTTTTTGCACATTCTCCCTAGAATATTTTATGAAAACTTCTATATAGAATTATAAATTCGAACAAAGCCTTTTTCAGGCGAAAATAATACTCAAAAGTTTGAAGTAGAAAGACCAAAAAGTAATTTATGTCTCAAAATTCTTCAACGCATTTCAGCGCAGATTTATAATAATAATAATAAGTTCTTTATTCTCAACATGTATAATACGCAATTACAGAAAATAATAACATATCTAATGTTGAATACTAACTAAATAATAAAAATTAAAGAGATAAAACGAAAAGCTGAATCTAATCTAAAAAAACAAATAACTAAATAATAACATTAAATGAAATATTACAAGAAACAAAATCTTAGTTTTTCCTGTATCTTGTGCGTGAGCTTTAATGTCAGCATGCCCACAGAGTTTCGTTCATGTGTATTGTTTGTACATTATTGATATTATTTCTAGTTTGATTTTTGTATCAGCTGTAACCTATATTGTATTTTCCCACTCAGTAATTGGCCTAAGCTGTTGAGTGGTGTATTTGTAAATGAATAAGTAAATAAAAATCTAAATCAATTCATTTTAGTCACTATGGAGTCAAAGTGAAAGTCACAATTATTGGCAACTCTATTGAATGTAGACTCCATAAACCAAATGGGAGATTGTATTAGGGAGTTAATCATCGGAGTCTCTAGGTGAAATAATTCTGTATTAAGAGAATCTTGCCTAGGAACACGAAATTTCAAAGCCGACAAGAGAGGAGGACGATCAATACTATTGTGCAGTAGTTTATACAAAAATTTGAGTAAAGAAGTTTCTCTCCTGCTCTGCAATGAGATTGAAATAAATCGACTCAACAATTCGTTATGATTGACTCCTCTCTGTGGAAAAACTTTATCGTCCCTCCAAACTAAGAATTTCAAGAACCTTCTCTGAATAGTCTCAAGATGGCGTTGATGGCAAGTGTAAATAAGATGCCAGATCATACTGCCATACTTCAACTTGCTACGGATTAGGGTAATACCCTAATCCGTTAGCCTACCCTAGCCGTTAATAGTCCTATGAATGTTGAGGAATTATTAAAATATTTGCCATTGCGTATAACGAATCCATATATTTTCGAGGCAAAATAAGTTGGGTGATGTGGGAAACAAAGGAAAGCTTCTGATCGAAGACTGCGCCACAGATTTCCAAATTAGGAACAAAATTACTGTCACCATTACTCTTTCTTCTCAGCGAAATAAATATTCGCCTATAAATATGGCGATTAGAGAAGATCAAATGTAGTGTCATAGTAGATTAAATATTATGTCACGTTCTCCTATCAACTTAATGTGTAATCTTTATGATGAGTGGTGCAGTTGATGTGATGTCTATTTTGATCTGTGATTTGAATCGGTGATTTTGAAATGCCACACAAAACAGGGAGATGGGTCTTGTGATATTTTCATTAACTTCGATTGTCTACATATGACTTTGTAATACATATTTTAATTTCAGTTTTTGTTCCATTTTGTTACTTTATATAATTATTGCAATCGATTTCAATTTTATTATGGTTGACTTCATCAACATGTGACTTAGTAATAGATAATATTTTATTTTCAGTTTCTTTTATTTGGTATTATATATTGCTATTTCATTCAATATCAATTTTATTTTCATTATATATTCCAAGTGTCAAATCTTTTTTTTTCATTTCTCTTATTTATTATTTTTTTCAATTTCATTTGGTTAATTCAATTAGTGATTTGTTATTTTTTCTCTGTGGATGAATCTGTTGAAAATAAATGTATTATTATAACCCATTCTAATTTTGCATGTCACGTCTTTGTGTTGAAGAATACGTATCCCTAAGAACTTCGACTAGATGTTTTGCAACAAAACTCATCTACAAGGAAGAGAAACCACCAAAGAATGCCAGTTTTCTATGGTCACTTGTTCGTCAGTTAATGCCAAGAGAAAAAACGCCACTAATTCCAGAAAAAAGAAGTGTACTGTGCATTATACTCATGTTAAGCATTAAGTAAAGGTCAAGAACAAAGCGAAATACGGTACTGCTGTCTAAGCTGCAAACAAAAAATAATTAAGCTTCGAACAGTTGGAGTATCAACTTCATTCTTCAATTTCAACTTTATTATCCGCCATTAGGAGGCTGGAAAAAAATACCAACACGCAAGATTGTGTCTTCGTCCGTCCTGTCCAGATTTATAAGGCATTTTATGTTTATTGACTGATATTTCTTCGGTTTAGTAGCTCGTAAAGAAGGTGCACTTATCAAAATTGTAACTTTTATGGCAAGTGAATTTTTTTTTACTTACATTCGCTGCATTTCATTCTCACGGAGTTGAATAAGTTATATCTCGAAAATGCTGATGGGACTTATGAAATATATCGTAATTCTTGTAATATTAAACGAAACGTATTCAATTTAAAATCATTTCAAGTATTGATAAATCGAACACATTTTAATTATTTCAAAAATATTGTACATATACTCATATGGTCCATTACAATATTGTTTCGATTCACAATACTGCGAATTAATAAGTGAATTATTTTTATATAACATCACTAAGCTTTAGGTGAAGAGTTTCAGAGATGGGGAGTTGTTAATTCCCAGTTCTCCGTTGAATGCTGAACCGGATTTCTTATATACATTAATATCAAAACCTTCCAGGAAGTTGAGTTTCAACATTTGTTTTCTGAATGTAGGATCTTTTAATCGTTTTTGAAATTATGATTATCTTGGATTCAATAGTTTGCGAATGTAGAATCTGATTTTTTGTTTTGGTAACTCCTGGAAGTTAACTCCCTACTTCAGAATCTTATACTTAGTAATCTTATATAAGAATATTTCATTTTTTGAATCATTCAATCAATTATTTCTCGTGAATAACAGATATAGATTTTCACAGTTTTCAAGGAGAAACTTATTGAAGAAAATAAATAACTACAAGTTGAAACCATATGTTGAAAATATAAAAATATCTTCGAGCAGACCCATTTATTTCTTGATATTAAACTGGAAAAAGGGATTATGGATTGTTCAGCGAAAACACATTTAGTGGTAAGTGACGTCACTGAAAATCTCACAACTTTTAATTCACAGCAATACATCTTTAGCAATGAATGATGCTGGAAACCCTTGAATATTTTTGGGACTTTTCAAGGAAAAAAATTTAAAGAAAACATTTAACTTTGAAAATCTCAAAATATTCTTGTGAACTTCAACTATACTTTACTCAAAGATATTTCTTTTGGAAAGAGGGAATCAAAGAGACATGCAGACTTCACTTATTAATAATGCATATGTCTTACCCCTTCATACTAGCTACACATGCACCCTATAATTATAACCAGAGAGAAAATCGCTCAAGAAAAATTTCCTTTGCCTTAATGAAAATAAAAATTAATTTCATTACAAAAGCAACATTTCATCTACAAAGGCTTTATTCACTGCCAGGTAAGAAATTATCGAATCGGGTTATCAAAAGTCACATCAGGTAAGAAGGTCAAAGTTACTTTCACATATTTGAACTTTCAATATAATTAGATTCAGAGACTATTCACTCTGCAAGCATTTTGCAAAACCTATCATAAAAACAATAAATTACAATAATTAACAATAATTAACACACTTGACTTGAGTTTCACTGAATATATTAAAAACTCTATATATGTTTCGGGTAACAACATCAAACCCAACATCAAAGGTATACAATGTTACTGAATTTCAAAATGTATATATCCTAAATATATACATTTCACTTATATATCCTAAACCACAGAATTAAACACTGGTTTCAGGGAAAAATCCACCTGATCATTGCAAAAAGGTAAATTTTAATTTAGCTATCGTATTTCCAAGACTTCAAGGGTATCTAACCTTTTGTCCTTACTACCTGAGTGTACTACTTCGGTCTTCTAGGGATCCAAGAAATGATTTTGCTTAACGCAGTGTTCAGAAAAACCAAAAGATCGATAGCCAAAAAGAAAAATTTACCTATTTGTAATGACAATGAAGAGTTATTGAATAACTTTTCAAAATTTTTACTTTCGTAAAATTTTTCAATAATCAAGTAAGACATTTTGTACATAAAATATCAACATGAAGATCACATTATAAAGAATATGAAGTGTAAAACTGTTGATCAGAAGAATAACAATAGCGATAATAAACATAATCGAGGAGTCTTGTGTTCAAGCTCAAGTCTTTGTACGGTTGTTAAACATCAAAGAAAATCGCAGCAGATTACAAGAAGATGTTAAATGTTTAATACCAAGAAGAAAACAAGAAGACACAAATTTAATCATAAGAAGTAGTACCAATTTACATTCACTATACCAAAAATTTCCATATCTATTGCAACTAAATTCCTCAAGAAATATTAGACAATAACAACTTCAAGTTATCTGACTACGCTATTAATTGTGTATTGAAATCGATCTCTCATGCCCTATATCAGGGGTTGCCAACCAGTGGGGAGTTGGAAAGCTCCCAACTTGGGAAAGTAGGATGCTTTCACTAATCATTGATAATATTTGTAACGGGTGAATTTTTAGAGGTATAGAACTTTAAGTTGGCATTACTGTTGAAGATGGCGACCGATTCAACAGCTGAGAAGTGATTTATTCTCAGTTTGGTTTGACAATTTATGACTCGCGCCTGAACAACGCTTGCAAATAGTGTCGAATGGGCCCAAAACGAGATTGCCGTTGTTTCCGATTTTCATGAGCGAATTTTATTTAGCGATTAAGCGCACTTCTGGTTGATTGGCTACGCCAAAAAACAAAACTGCGTCATTTGGAGTGAAGATAATCCTCAGTTTTGGACTTGTGAATTGGACTCCAAGATCTTGTGATTTAACACCGCTAGACTACTTTCTGTGGGGCTATGTAAAGTCATTGGTCTATGCGGATAAGCCTCAAACGCTTGACCGTTTGGAGGACAATATTCAACGGGTTATTGCCGATATACGGCCAAAAATTTTGGAAAAAGTTATCGAAAATTGGACGTCCAGATTGGACTACATCCTAGCCAGCCGTGGCAGACACATGCCAAAAATCATATTCAAAATGTAATGCCACAAGATTATCTCTCGAATAAAAAAAAATTCTTGTCAGTCGGATGGCCCATCTTTGTTTTATTGCAATTTAAATTTCTATACCTCTTAAAAACACCCTTTACAAAGGAGGGCTCGATGAGCTTCTTAGGTATTCATTAAAATCCATAATATCGCGCATCACGAATGATCGGCTCTGTGTACTGGACAAAATGACCCCAATAATTCACAAAGTGATTTAAAAGTACAAGCACAATGTTCTCACTGATCATTAATAGTATGTTGTATTTCACTTGTTCGACTATATGCCTCTAATTGCCTAATGTTCGATTAAGTTCTTTAAAGTTTTCATCGTTTGTTTTGTAGAGGATTTGGGACAAGGGGGCGTAGGCGTAAACTTGAGGGGGCTCACATAATAATAGTTTGAAAACCCCTGGTCGATATGAATAAAGGAGTAGGAAACTATTGAAGTACCAAAGTTACCAAACGCCAGTAACCTGATTGCGAAGTATGCCAAAAAAATCCCAGAATACCAGATCTTTGAAGTACAAGTAAAGAAGCAATGGCAAATGAAAATCATCAAGACAGTTTCACTCATTTCAAAATCGACTGAATAAACTCGGAAGAACCTACAATATTACATCTAGGATTCAACAAATACGCTTCTTGGAGCTATAAAAATGTATGTTTCTATTGAATAGTCAGTGTTTGAAGAGCATAAGGCGAATCGCCACCATTGAAATCAACAGGATTGATAAATTTAACATCTTTGAAATATGGTATTTGTGATGAGTAAATGTATGAGTGATTTATGTGCAAAAGCTGTGAGTCTTGGAAAACGAGTTCATTGAGATTCAGATGAATAATTCTAGAATTAAGTAGGTGATTATATTATTAGAGTATCTGCCCAAAATTGGTATTTTTAGTTTTTGAAATAAAATAAGTAGATTTGTGCAATATAAATTATTGTGGTTTGTTCCAATTTACAAAATTCACATGCAAAGTTCCATAATAATCTAATATTGTGACCAGAAAAAACCTGAGATTATTTCATACATTTAATATTAAATAGTGTAAACCTCTGCGTTTATGACTGCCTGACACCTCTTCTACGGTTGCTTTGCTTCTATGACACACTTCTATTAAACGTTCGATTACCCGATGCTTGTTTGATGAAATTCCGACATAAATTTTGTCCGTCAAAAAATAATTCTCAATTGGGTCAAAGTCTGGTGAAATTCCATGCTTTACCTGGTTGTCTGATAGGACAACTACGTCAGTATAGGTACATTTTTCAAAGCACCGACTTATGCATGAAAGTTTTTCATATTTGGGGACTACAGACTGAAAAAACAGCAGAAAAGTTTCTGCTCTTACAGAATTGATGAAAAAATATAAACTCAAAGACAAAACGGTTCCTTCCACACAAGAATATAAACTAATATTCGAAGAACTGATAAAATTTTAAAAATAGTTGAAAATGTTCACAAACACACTGGAACATGAGATTATGTAAGCGCTCAATTAACAATAACAGCAATGACACAAAACACACAATGATAACATTGACAGAAAGTGGCCACTAAGTTGAACAGTGGACGTTTAAAGAAGTTGCTTTATGTTCTACAATAAGATATGGTGTAAAAACATCTTTACATAAAAAAAACTACGAGAGAATATTTGTAGCTGAGATATAAAGCATTGTTCAAAGAATTGCTATTTTTTTCGAAATGGCTCTGAAAATACGATTACTCACTGTAATTGTGTGCAATATTAGCAAAAAAGTGATGATAACGAATCTCTTGAAACTTATTGAAACGAAAAGTTTGTGATATATGCCAGTTCTTTTATTATCAATATTTTCATCGATAAATTACTGGAAACGGTCAAGGATTCACAATGCTATTATGTTTCCGAGGAAGTCTCTCTGCGATGTTCAAAAACTGCGGTGAATTAAGATGTTTCTCGATTCGTTGTTCTATCTGAGTAATGTTACTTGAAAGTTTCTGGATGAAAAGAGATTTTCTTTAATTTCTCATGAATAATATAATGAAATATGTAATTTTTATTGAATATGAAATATAATTAAGTATACGAGAAAAAATTTATTTATATAACTTCAACTTAAAGCATTTTATGTGATAGTATTCCAACATCAGATGAAACTAAAAACTTCATACCTAATGTTTTTTCTGTTATAAATGTTTTAAATTGGTCTTCTGCTAACGAAAACACCCGGATTAATTCAGTTTCTCACTTAAGCAGTATTTCATTTGAGTATTTTATCTCAGACTATTCCATTTCAATCTTAAAATGGAGAAACCAAAATAATGATTATTTGTTCTTTTTCAGAATTATTTTAACATCCAATCAAAACTTGAAATGAAATCTCCTTTAATATCGCACTTCAATATTCTTATCTGTTTTTTCTCAAAAAACAGGTAAGAATATTAAATACTTAAGTGAAATTGTTATTCATATAAAAAACTTTTCGATATACTGGATTTATTCGAAATAGGAGATATTTGACCTTGTAACTTAATTTGGAGAAAAATCGTTAATTTTGAAAAGAAATTCTTCCAACACATTATTTTTTGTATATACAAACAGCTATTTTCTATCGAGATTTAGCGTCAAATTGATAATTCGAAAAATCAAAGAAGAAACTTTTCAGATGTTTCCTCATGTTGAAAAAGACTAATAATTCTGAAGAGAATACAGACGAAGAAGTATTCCTTCGAATATAAAAGAGTCAAAAAATATGGGTTGATAGCCAAAACAATTTATGAAATTTAATTATTCAATAGTTTTGATGAAGTTGCAAATCCGAACAAAACATCAACAAAAAGAACGTTTCTTCAAACCTGTTATTGCCAAAAATATCTTAAACACAAAAAATATATATATATATATATATATATATATATATATATATATATATATATATATATATATATATATATATATATATATATATATATATATATATATATATATATATATATATATATATATATATATATATATATATATATTATATTCATACATTTATGTATATACTAACGCAAAATCAGAATATCTACCCTTCTTCGTTTAGATCTTTCAACTAAGGATTCATTCGATCACCTCGCTCATAAATTATGGTAATAAATGCAATAATCTTGATTATTAATTCGGTGACCGATTATGATTGCTGTCGTTGTCGTTGTCTAAAGTTCGCCACTGGTGCCACACCAAAGTGGCACTGGTGGTCCAGTTGTGGGGCCACCCAGGAGCACTGTCGTGGACGCTCTGCTATCGTCCATCGGTCCCTAAGCAAACGAGAGTGACTGCCGACGTTGTGCAGTTTTCTTGCTTCACCTTGGATCTGGTTTCGTCACCTCCTTTTATACCTATAAATGCAATTGTTTCTTTTTCAGCAACGCGTTCATATTGGTGCATATGTTTTCGTGTTATTTGTTCGTTCGTTGAAAGGAAATATTTTTTAATTGTACTGTTAGGGGTAGCAGAAGCGTAAATATAGATATTTGTATAGTTTGTTGTGAAAAGTTTTGATTATTTTTTTCTATCGGTATACATTTCAACGAATATCAACTAATCTGAATTATTATTGTTTACTCATTTACTCAAACTATCGTGTTGATTGTAATTTTGAATTATAATTGTACGATTAAACTGTGAAAATTATTGAAAAATTTTTGTAGACTTTTCTTTTATATGTAACTCCATCTATGATGTGCACAATGAACTAATATTATGTTATCTTAGTGTATTATGTTACGGAAGAGGCCATATCAGAAATTCTGCGATCCTTTTGTCGTTCTGTGATCCCTCTTTTGAGGTGCGACGTTATAATTTAACCTCTTTATTTATTTATTTAACATACACTGTTTTATAATAAGGACAAGTCCTAATTACAAAACAGGAAACAAAACATATACAAAAAACAAAATAAGTAGTACAAAAGTTTAAATTTTGTTTCATTTTAAGTGAAAGAGTTTGTGATATGAATCACAACTGATGGAATGAAATAAAATAATTATAGAAGTAAAAAAAAACTTAAATGTTGACCAAACTTATACATGCATATAAATTTAAAGACACAAATACATATACATTCACATATTAACACTTATGCACACATAATTATATGAGTGAATAGGAATTCTGTTCGTGAATACATACAAATAATTGTTTTATCAAAGATTATGTATATCAAGGGTTTTTGTCTGTTTGTATATTTTGTGGACAAAGAGCTCAATATCAATATTCAATCGACATTCAATTTTCGATTCTTCATCGTTCAGGATTGTATTTTTTAAGATTAAGTTGATATTGTATTTATTAAATAAATTCTTGTTTCAGTCGGACTGAAGAGAGTCATTGATTATTGAATATAAAAGAAATATAACTGAATTATATACCTATATTTGGAAAAAAAAATCGACAAATGACAAATCATTTTATAAGAATAATGTGTAATTGAATATTCTTTGGATTTATTATAATACAAAATATTATTAATCTAAAAAATATTACTTCTCCTGTTTTACAAATTCGTGTTTGCAAGTGCGTTGATGAACGATCCGAAGCCACTTTTGCAATCTTCTGGTTGTAAAAATTTCAATTGGAGGACCATTTAGATTAATAAACAATGAATTTGAAGCAGGTTTCATTTATAATAGAGAGGTTGCTTCATTTTTCATTTTTAAATTTATGCATTGAAAATAACACTCAAATTCAAACATTTCATCTTTTAATTTACACTTCATTGACTACATAGCATGAAGCGTTTCGTCGTTACAATCGACTTCTTCAGATGCTAACATAATACTCTACGACGAAGCGCGTCATGCTATGTTGTCAATAAAGTGTAAATCAAAAGTTCAAGTGTTTGAATTTTAGTTTATATTCAATTATAATTTAAGTAAACGCCAAAACTATTGAAAATTTATTCAGATTAATCATCTTTCTCATTCAGCAGCACTACAAGGTACTTGTAACACTGTATTGAACATTTAATATATGATATAATGTTTCGCCTAATACAGTCAACAAAGAAATTTTTGGTATGAAGGTCAAAATCATTGATACAAAGATTCAATTTCGTTTTCTCAAAAATTTCTCAAAAAAATGAGGGTTTTAATTGATATAATTGATTTAATTTCATTGAGTTTTAATTTATTTATATTTGGCCATTCCACAAATAGATTCAGGTCATCTTACAATTTATTAACTATATCAAGAGAGCATCCTCTAATAAATACCCCTGTATCATCTGCAAATAGATGATATCTACAATATTTTAAATTATAGCCCAAGTCATTAATATACAGATTAAATAACATTGGACCCAGAATCGTCCCTTGTGGTATTCCAATAATAGTATTTAAATAAATTAATTATTCATTCTATATGTTTCGTGGTGTTAATCGTTGTTCAACGAGTGAATCTAGACTCAAACTTCATGATATTATTCTAGATTTTTTAGAGTTTAACCATAATATTGTACGAAAAGTCATTAGACATTATTTCAATGTACATAGTTTAGAAGTCAGCCCCATGAATCCAATGTACAATGAAAATATATTGATGTGGAGGAAACTTAATTATATGCCCTAATATATAGAACAGCTTACTTGCATGCAAAGCAACCATCATGCAGATTAATGATCAATTAATAATTATGGTAATTATTGTATGTATTGTAATTATTGAATACTATTGGTGCTATGGTTATGGTTTTATGTATCCATAATATTAATGACTAAAATCACTTATTGATTGAGGCGATACATGTTGAAAATACAACGCCGCAAACTCGAATTAATTAACAAAATATAATGGAAATTACAACAAATAAGGAGTTTCTTTTGAGTTATGTCGAGGCATTCTTTCGCTTATGTACAAGAAACAATAATACGAAAGGAAATATTTCTCAAAAATTAGTATAATAAATAGCACTCAATACTTTAGTACGAAAATACTGGAATATGTATAGATATTTGTATCTTTGATGATTTTCAAAAATCCTATTAATGTCGTTATACAGAAGAACATATATTCTGTACACAATATGCTAAGTGAATACAAAGTTTAGAGGAATTATTTTCATTAGATTGATATTTTTTCTTATTGAGCAATAACTAAATTTCACATGTTCACTAAACTACTTAAATAAAATATTTTAGCGCATAATGATCCTAGAGGTCTAAGCCCAAGAATCTAGCAGGTTTGATCGATCTGTACTAATTGATGACAAAAATGTGCAATAGGCATAATGGAAGGTGTGTACAAAATTTTATTCGTGATCGTCAAACGTGCAACCTCCTAAAACCCAGATAACCTGTGTTTCGATACCAAATGTTGTTAGTCAGTCCTCAAAGACTTACCATGCCAAATATATTAATATTAATAATAATCAAACATATATGAAAATGGACTGACTTGACACTCTTAACAGCTGCATGAGGAATAACACTGAATCGCACATGCGTCTTTTGCTTTCCTTAATCTACCATAGTGACATTAGCAGATGCTTTCCTGGTTCAGAAATTCCACTCTATGAAGACGATTCCGATAGGAATAATCAGCTAGAGATTGCGAACTACTGCAAAAAACCCATAGAAATTTATTTTTTTTTGTAGAAGATTGATGAGTGTTAGCAGAGAAAATGTATTTGTGAATCATTTAAAAGAAACAAAACTGAGTTACGTGAAGCCCTGAAGAAAAGTCATAAAATATGCAAACATATCTTAATCCTAACAGTCTCACTTAGTGGCCTAATAGCCTCCAACAACTATATCCTGAAATTACAGTAGTACAGCAATTGAGAAAAGAATTATACAAATTATAGACTCAACATATAGTGTGAACTTCATTTGGATTCCATCCCACGTAAGAATAAGAGGAAATGAAAAGGCCGACGAACTAGCAAAATTAGGCCCAAGTTCACAAAATCAACAAAAAATGAAATACCATACAGTGATCATAAACCTCACATTAAAAAGTTTATCGACGACCTATGGCAATCTGAATGGGACAAAAATAGAGCAAAGAAACTTTACTCGATCATACCTAAAATAACCATAAAACCGACAGTAGCTCAGAAGAGAAGAGACCAGGTCGTGGTGAATAGATTGAGAATAGGCCATACCAGACTAACTCACAAACACACCCTGGAGAGAGAAGAACCGCCAATCTGTATAAACTGCACAACACCAAAAGCAATTCACCACATTATGATATGCCCAGTATTCAACAAACAGAGAGATTATCTAGAAATAAGCATCCAAGACCCCTTCGAAGTACTCAGGACCAACCCCCAACAAAAGACAAAATATCTTAAGGAAATTGAAGTTTATAATATATTTAGTGAATCTCAAGCCAATTGTGTTAATTTTAATTTATAGTTTTATAAAACATAAGTTCAAAAAATATTCATGTTCGCATTAAAGACTTAGCCTTGAAGTGCTCCGAATACTGAATGACAGAAAAGAAGCATCTATTTCTTTATGTTTATTTCGAATTTATTGAGAGAAAGCTTTTGAAATGGCAAGGTAAGATATTGTATAAATTGGGATCAATCGAATTTTTTTTTTTAATTTACTCACAGGATATTCAGTTGCTTGGATATTATTTTCACTCTTGTATTGTAATTATGTAGGTCAGACTTTTTGATCAACGTATCTACATTCCTATGTATCTCTACAAGAACGTTATATCCAGAAGGCAAGAACCTTATTTTATATTTCATAAGTAATGTTTTGCATGAATCCAAGTAACCAACTCCTGAAATTTTTCCAATTGCCTTTTTCTGCAATCTGAAAACTACCAAAGCATTGCCAAAATTTCCCAACAGAACAACACCATAACTAAAATATGATTGAAATAGTACAAGAAAGTTTTCGTTTCAGTTGTTCCATATGATGATTCCAACTAAGAGTGCCCTCTAGTCTTACGCTAAGCACCTTCGCAGTAATTTTTCCATGTCATCTCCAAGCCTGAACAATCAGAACGAACAGAGTGGTATCATCTGAAAATAGTAGAGGTATAAAATTGGGTTCATTTAACATATATAATGAATTACACTGAGCCTAGAACTGACCCTTGCGGGACTCCAAGATTCACTAGCTTAGATATCCTGACGTATCTTGAATTCCAGACGACACTAGATCGTATTGAGGTACCTACCTATTGTATAGAAGCTCAGTTCATTCATATTGACACAGCCATTTGGAATTTCTAATTACAATACATAACGTTATGTAAGAATTTGAAAAATTGTTGTTTATGTGAGTACCAGAAGTTTAGTTTTGTCAGAAGGTGTAATAATTAAACGTTTTCATTTTCTAATATTCTTTATATTCAGAAAATTTAATTGATGATTTAATTGATCACGCATAGAGAGCCATTTGGATATACAATATACATAGCTATAAATATATATATATATATATATATATATATATATATATATATATATATATTTAAATTTTTTTCTTTGGGTACTCGGCAGTAGAGGCGAAATTGAGAACAATTCAATCTGTCATCTATATTTCGGACACAAATGCGGTCCTTCATCAGGATGCTAAAATTTAAGTATAAAAATACAATTCAACAGAGCTAACCTGGTTATTAACCTCGATATTATAATAAGTATTTTGACACTTGTTAGCTTTTTAAGAAATCTGAATATTTTATTATTGTGTTTTCGACGTCCGGGACGGACACCTGTCTCATGTAGATGAGTTTTCTTCGTGTGTTTTTTGGTCTTTACCACAGGTCAAATGTAAGTGTTCCAATGCAGTTCTGTTGAATTGTATTTTTTATTTAAATTTTAGCATCCTGATGAAGGATCGCATCAGTGTCCGAAATATAGATGACAGATTTAAGGTTGTGTGTTCTTAATTTTGTCTCTACTGCCGAGTACCCAAAGAAGAAAATTCAAATAATAGACGATACGGCAACAGTAATGAATATATATATATATATATATATATATATATATATATATATATATATATATATATTATATATATATATATATATATATATATATATATATATATATATATATATATATATATATATATTATTATTATTATTTCGATTGTTCCCCATGAGGAGAGCGACTGAACTTGAATTCGCAATCATAAGGAATTTTGCTTCATCTTTTTTGCCTCCCAAAAACGCTTCATCCTCTCTGAATGCACTTTCTTCCGTTCATCTGTCCACTTTACTCCAGGTTGACGATTTACTTTTTGCTTGAACTTTATATGTGCGATTTTATAGCGGCATTCAGTGCGATCTTCGAGATTTTTTATATTGATCTGTTGTAGATCCTCTTGGACCTCTTTTAGCCACTCTGTTTCGCATTTACTATTCATAATTATATTGAGTAGTTTTTTCGGTATTCTGGACTCCTTCATTCTGTAGACATGCGCATAGAACTTTGCTCGTCGTTTTCTGATTTCTTCCGTTATCGTATTTGTCTTTTGATACACTTCATTTTGAGGTCAATATTTTGAGGTTATATTATATATATATATATATATATATATATATATATATATATATATATATATATATATATATATATATATATATATATATATATAAATATATATATAAACGCATGATTTTTGCACAGTCTTCCAAAATAATTTAATGTATCTATCTGAGGCGGAGAATCTCGTAATCATATTGTCCGCATCCTTCTGTAGAAATAAATTTCAAACAATAAATACTATGTTGAGCCAAGAGATCCGAAATTCCAAAGCTTCTGCATAACTAACACAAAAACGATGTAGTAGGATCCGACTACACGGAAAGACAATGCATTCCTCAGATGTTATTCATTAATAGTTAGGTCTACCCTCCACATTCAATGGGCGATGGTCTCATTCAAAAGAATTCAACCGCATTACGTGGCCGATCTCGACTGGTCAAAAGTCGGAACTTTTCTTCACGACTTTTTTCCAATTCAGGGACGTACTATTAACTTCGGATTATAGTTACTACACAATCTTGATTATATTTAGATATCTAATGATATATTTTCATCTCATTATCTGCAGAATGATTATTAGCTTGTTTATTTTAGATGAACAGTCACATGTGGTATGCCAAAGGGATCCCATCATGGGCCATTTTATTGTCGTTTTTGAATGACATCAATACTGGATATCAATATTCAATGGAGATTCCATATAAATATAAGCTTATTTGTTGTTGAATATTTCAAGTTTATCATTCAGTAGATTTCTGAATTTGATAAATGTTTTCCAATTTCGTTCTTAAGGAATTTCAAACCTTATATCACTCAATTATGCTAGTTGTTTGATAAGAACAGAATATAAAGTGAAGATGTTGGAGTAAAAACTGATTTCAGGCTTGAAGTTGACAGTCGTTAGCTCAATATTCATATGGATTTTAAATGTCAGAATTTATATGAAGAAAAACAAGCTTTATAAAACCTTTATTCACTCCTTATCCTGTATTAGGCTTGTTATCATTTCATGTTGCACATACGCAAAAAATTCAGTTTACTTTGAATGATTTTTCGAAAAATACTTCTTCAAAAATAAATCGAGTAAACTATAACCGAAAATATATAGAAGTACATCGAGGGCTGTTTGTTAATCATAGAAAATCGAAGTGAATTCTAAATAGTCACATTTACAAGTGAAATAATTATCAGAATTTTTTATTAGATTCATCTGCAATCTTTTTTAAAGCTTTCGTGCTTCCTAATAACCTACTCCCAGGTATATGGTTGGTGATTTCACGGGTTAGCTCTAAATTTTGGGAGAAGTATATAATATTTAATAGTGTTGTCGTTTACTTCATGTAAATCCATTATAATTGAATATAAACTTAAATTCAAACACTTGAACTTATGATTTACACTTTATTCACTACATAGCATGACGCGTTTCGTCGTTACAAACGATTTCTTCAGATTCATTATTCATTCATTATTCTGTAAGCATCTGACGAAGTCGTTTGTAACGACGAAACGCGTCATGCTATGTAATCAATAAAGTGTAAATCATAAGTTCAAGTGCTTTAATTTAAGCTTGTTATTAAGAAGTATATAAATTCACCTGATTTATGAACGACATCGACAGTGAAACGATATAATTACATTTGAAATGTTTATTCGAAATATTTTGATTCAAGATCAAAATTTGAATGGAAGATCTTTCTTATTTAGAATCCGGATGTTCTCTGCTTGTTGAGGAGGCGTATAAGATGGAATTCAAATCTTCAGAATCTCTCGAAATTGCGTGGAACTTGAATCTCCATTTCAACTCCAGAAGATATGCTGAAGCCCCAACTGCAGGGGATATAGAAAAACCTTAATTTGAAACTTCCGTTTAAACTCCAGGGGATATGGCACTTAAAAGTGCACTCAAAATTCAAGAAAATAAAATATATTATGTTTGAAAATCAAAAAGTTTATTAGTTGTAATACTCGATACGAGAAATCCAATCTGGAATGAATCTATAACCGGAATATAATGCGTACTGACATCGGTGTATTTCGAGACATAATTATTTCATGTCATGTGGTCTTAACATTTATCTCTTCAGCCAGTGTAAGGTATTTTAAAACGTTACATATTGTCGAATGATATGTGAATATTCTTGAAAATGCTCTTCAAAAATATCAACTTTTATCACATATATACATTTCCTTACCTTTTAGGATTTATTTTTTCTTTTACAAAATATTTTGCACTATAGACTTCTTGATATTTAGCATCTCAATTTAAACTATAAGGTTATAATAATAATCCTTGTGAACAAACGTTTCTGAATATAAACTATAAAGTAAATAATCGAAAACGCATTGCACTGTTCAGAAACTTGATTTCCACTATCTGCGTTCGACAAAAATCTTCCACTTACAAATTCTAAGGCAGAGTCTTCCACTTACAAATTTATTGTATGCTTTAATCAATGCAGAATAAACAATTCAATGAAAACATATATTTGGAGAAGAGATTAAGATAATTTGTAAAGCGTGTTGGAAACAGATGTTCTGGGTTCAACCCAGCTTAGTCCTTGATGTTTGTGTATGGCTATACTTTCAGTGATTAAAAAATGACATAGTTTACAAGTTCTGAAACACGATAAGAGACTTTAGAAACACTTGTTGCTAAAAATAATAACTAGTACTATTTCAATTTTTTTTAATTCAATTTTTTCGTTGTACATATTCGCTTATACTCTTTCTTTTTGTTTTTTTCTCGTTAATTTTTTCTCATTTATTATTATTTGCGTACAATTTGTTATTTTTTCTCTGTGATTGGATATATATATATCTGTTGGGAATAAATGGATTATTATTATTAAATAGGCCTGTGCATGTTTGTTGAACATCTAACATCAGTACTATCCTTCTCATTTCATTTCTTTTCCTTCATATAATTCTTGAATTTGTGTCCTAATTTTCCTCCATATATCTTTCATTTTGCTCTATTTAACTGTCTTTTCTCTATGATTCTATTTGGAGCTTATTTTGTATTTTTCCTTCCAATTAGCGAATAAAAATATAGGAAAATCTTTAAGTATTTACAAATTGAGAAAATGACCTACATATTCCTGAAGATGAATACTTCCTTCGTAGTTTTCTATTTCATTATATTGTTTCTCTTTTTTATACCAAACATAAAACACAAAATCTTATGAGAATAATAAGCCTATAAAACCAGTTCTCTTATCTTGAATGCTATTTACTGTAAAACATGGATTTATCTTTACTCTTTTGATTTATCTATTATTATACCTACAAGTATACCTACTTATGAACGGAAGTTCAAGTAAATTATCTATTACACAACCTATGAATGAATGTGAAATGAATGAAATCGTACGTTTTGTTTGTGGATGATATTCACACATGTATACATAAACGTTTGCGGTGTGCACTTCTGTTTAGAATATGACATGTACCTTCTTGATATTTGAAATTCCGATGAGAAATTGTACACAAACGGACTGAAGAAAAATGTATTTCGTTGGAGTTAGTCATCATGGCATTCTGATGATGTGGTTGATTGTTATGTACCTATAGCTAATATACCTATCATTTTTATTATTAGAGCTAACAGAAATATATATGAGGATACGAAACTCTAGCATGAGGCACTACAAGATCGTCTATCGGTAACAAGAGTTCCGCCACTTATAGCCAATCCAATCTGAACGAACCGTAAAATATTATCAGATGAGATTACCATTTGAATACCTATTCCATTGATTACTCATAGTACTATTATATTCGAGTTCTTCGAAAAAATCATGTTGTGGAAATTTCCGTCAAAACTATGTAATTTAATAAATAAATATTCACTTTCAGTGTTTTCCATTTGGACTATTTGTTTTCAAATGTAATCAAAGTCAGCCTGTAGATTCAAGGAAAATAATGATAAATCACGAATTCGAAGTTACAAGAGTTAGCTCGTATAATGCGAAGTTCTCAAATGAAATTATCTTTAAATACAGAATTATTCGTGACTTACGGATTTACCGAAAAAACTCTTGACTTCTTGACAGTAATTAATAAAATACTCACTTTTTTCGGCAGAATAAAGTAGATAGTATCTTATTCTCTACAGTTGTATGATATTCATTCGAAAAATTCAAATTAATCAAAAGAATGTTATAGAAGAGCTAGATATGTGAACGTGTACGATGTGATGTCTCCATTATCCTTCAAGGGATAAATGTTAGAGAAATATTGAAATCGATGCCACACCTGATGAAAGTGCTAGACATATGTTTCGTTCTGCAAGGAACTCGTCAGTCGCACCACGTCCATCGAAGTGAAGCAACGATTTCAATCCTCAAGCACAGGGTGTCAGAAGAAGATGCTTCAGGATTGAAATCGTTGTTGCCTCACTATTATGCACGTGGTGCGACTGACGAGTTCCTTGTAGGACGAAACATATGTCTCGTACTTTCATCAGTTGTAGCATCGATTTCAATATTTCTCTAACATTTATCCCTTGAAAGATAATGGAGATATGACATCGCACACATTCACATATCTAGCTCTACTCTAACATTCTTTCGATAAATTTGAATTTTTCGAATGAATTTTCTAGTGTTCATTTTCTTATATATATATATATATATATATATATATATATATATATATATATATATATATATATATATATATATATATATATATATATATATATATATATATATATATTTATATATTTATATATATAAATATGTAAAGAACGGAAGAAATGTAATACTACAGTTTAATATTGAAATGCGATAATTTAATTTCCACTTTTCTATACTGTCATTAAAATTTCCTGAAGTATTTGATTTCACATCAACTTTTTCAGGGAAAGATTTTGGATGACGATGGATTTGGCATCGGCCACGATGGATGACAATCCATCGTGATTTATTTCAAAACATTCTGAAAAACGGAGTATTCTATTCTTTATTTCTTTACGTAGGTAATATTTCATAATTTCGACTAAAACTATGGTCTTTTTGGATAATATTATTAGCGTAGTTAAGATCTCATGTTGGTTGTTACAGATTTTTGGTGTACCATAATTCTTGTTTCGAAAATTTTACATGTTGAACCAATCATTTTTTTGTATAACATGAAGAAATCTGCTTTATTATCGAAACTGTTAAGGAGTTATACCTACTGTTAATTTAAGTTTAAATTGGAAAACATCTTGAATATAACGAGAAAACGTATCATATACTTGGTGAATTGGTTTTGTGCATTTAGTTGCTCCATTCTTACCTACTATCAATTCGAATATGTTTGAGGAAAAAAAAATTATATTCGTTAGGACGAGAATAAGGAAAAACTGTTGAAACCAGAAAGAAGGCCTTAAGTTTTGTCTTCTTCTCTATTGAGTCTTGATTTTATTGAAAGAGAAAGGATTGATATATTTTCATTTTTTCAGTGCTCAGGCAGGTTGAACATTGGACCTCTTTCATTGATATGCAGAATTTTCAAAGGATATCGATATCAAAAATTAGACAATCAAAATATTCTCTCATTATTATAACTGCAATGAATACCTATCTCTTTGGGATCTTTTAGAAAAACTACAACTTAATAATTAGAGCAAGTTTTCTGATGAATGGAGCAGCGAGGCCCCATCTTCAGGGCGTAAAAAACTTGATTACGCCCCTGAGAGTCGGTACTTCTTTTCAAATATACCCCTATAATTAGACTCCGGTATGGGGCGTAGCAACAATTTTAGCGGTTCGTTAACATCGGTCAGCCCCATGCCAATTTTCGACTGATTTAAAACTACACATTATGAATATATATTTACATGGAATTATTTTGGCTGTTCGCACTATGCCGCTTTATTTACACGTGAAAAACGATCGATTTGTTGAGGTGGTTTAGTCACACCCTCTTGAGTTATGTCTACCTATATTGACAAGGGTATTAGTCTCTTAAAGACTCTTGAGGTTTGGTCAGTTTCAGTGAACAGTTCACACTTTTTTAAACATCTGTGGGAGTTCTTGTTATAACTTGAAAGCCGTTAAAAATTTGAGAATATTTTCAGTATTTCGAGAATATTACCGATAATATTTAATCGGAAGAATGTATTAACATAGTTGAGGTTTATGCAGTTTTCCCATCTGTGAACAACAATTTTGTCGGACATGATGATTGTAATATTTAAATTCACCGATATAAAATTTTATTGCTGTTGTTTTATACTCATTACTGGTTATTCACTTTATTAAATTTCTTCTCATTTTTTCTTATTTATTATTACATTTATTTTGCTATTTTTCCCCTGTAACTGGATGTACATCTGTTGGTAATAAATGTATCTATCATTGAATTATTATAATACTTTGAAAATATCCCTTTAATGAAATCTACGAAGTTGAAAAATATTCTGTAAAGGAGAATTTTATTGACATGTATTTTCTGCATAATTGATGAGTTTACTGGTCACAACTTCGAAAAAAACGTTCTCGAGTACGTTGTGATCAGAAATTTCGACGAGTTTTAAGATACTCCTAATAATATGACACAGTTATGTAGTGATTAGCTTACTAACATTCCCAACAGACCAGAACCTCTGATAACAATCGTTACGTGGCTCTCATTCAAAGATTTCTTTCTAGGTATAAAATGGAAGATACTTGGAACGGAATTCCTGGAGGAACTAGTATGTCAATAAGTAAAAGTTGTTCAACTTTACAACCAAAGCTTCTGGTATGCAATGCTTAATATATTAAAATATTCTGTGAATATTTGTAGTATTTCTAAGAACAATATGAACATTTCCATTTTGAAGGAAGTAACGAATTCAAAAGACTCGACTAAATTTCACAAAATTGTTTCGTATATATTTCTTCCGACTAACCGATTATTATCTAATAGTTTTAGTGAATCGAAAGTATTTTAAACTTCTGATAATGTACAAGTACAAAACATTCATCGAATGCACTTAATAATTTTTGTGAGATTTATTCAAGTATTTCGAATTATATTCGAAATCATCATGCAATCAAGAATGTTCCAACAGGGGTTTTATTAATGAGAAATTGATACAATTTTGAGATATTGAAAATATAACCGATAATAATAATTCTTTACCTACTAGAAGTTCATATTAGTGAATAAAAATTTGATTTTATGAGTTATATATAATTACAGTTTTCTATAATTTCTCCTAGAAAATAATGTTTGGATTAGCAAAACTCGATAGAAAAAAAATGGAACTATCGGACATTTTAATTCATTTGAAAGCTTTATTTTTTTTGACGTTTCGTTGTATATCACAACTCTGTCGAAACTAATTATTATTTTTGGCAAAAACAGACTATTTGTAATGCAAAAACCTTAATTTTTGTTGGGGCTTCGTTTACATTTTTTTCAAAACTAATGAATGAATTATAATAATCAATTTGTTTTAATAAATTTGTGATATAACGGGTGTTTTTTTTAGAGGTATAGAATTTTAAGTTGGCATTACTGTTGAAAATGGCGACCGATTTAACAGCTGAGAAGTGATTTATTCTCAGTTTGGTTTGGCAGTTCATCATGAATAGACTCATGCCTGAACAACGCTTGCAAATAGTGCAATTTTATTTCGAATAAAATGGTTCTGTGCGGAATACGTATCGCGCGTATTTTGTTAAGCAATGAAACGCACTTCTGGTTGAATGGCTACGTCAAAAAACAAAACTGCCGCATTTGGAGTGAAGATAACCCTCAAGTGTATGTCAAAACACCGTTACATCCAAAAAAACTGAATGTTTGGTGCGCTTTATGGGCTGGTGGAATCATTGGTCCGTACTTCTTCAAAAACGATAATGACCAGAACGTTACAGTCAATGGTGGTCGGTATAGAGCCATAATTACTAACTTTTTCATTCCTGAATTGAACAACCAGAAGCTATGGTTTCAAGAAGGCGTCGCAACATGTCACACAGCTAGTGGCTCAATCAATTTATTGAAAGACACGTTTGGTGACTGCCTTATTTCACGTTTTGGACCTGTGAATTGGCCTTCAAGGTCTTGTGATTTAACACCGCTAGACTACTTTCTGTGGGGCTATGTAAAGTTATTGGTCTATGCGGATAAGCCACAAACGCTTGACCATTTGAAAGACAATATTCGCCGTGTTATTGCCGATATACGGACACGAATGTTGGAAAAAGTCATTGAAAATTCGACGTCCAGATTGGACTACATCCGAGCCAGTCGTGGCGGTCATATGCCAGAAATCATATTGAAAATGTAATGCCACAAGATTATCTTTCGAATAAAAAAAAATTCTTGTCAATCAAATGATCCATCGTTGTTTTATTGCAATTTGAAATTCTATACCTCTAAAAAAAAACACCCTTTACAACGAAACATCAACAAAAATGAGGATTCTTGCATTGCTAATATTATGAGCATAACTATATCTAACAGGCAGTAAAACCAAGTTTGAAATATATATATATATATATATATATATATATATATATATATATATATATATATATATATATATATATATATATATATATATATATATATATATATATATATATATATATATATATATATATATATATATATATATATATATATATATATATATATATATATATATATATATATATATATATATATATATATATATATATATTTATAAATTTTATATTGAACTAATTTTTTTACATGTTGAAGATTCGAAACAGCCCAGTTGATATTTTTATCGTTTGACGTGGGATATCCATAGCAATTTATATAATTCAATTACGTATTGAAAAGTTTTAACAAACTTTCAATTGGCAAGGAAATGTCAACCATGATTCGGAGCTTTTTGTTAACGAAAAAGCCTCTTATTATGAAAATGTTATGAAAACTTATCATATCCAACAGACATGAGTGTGAATTAAGGTTGAAATCATGCTGTATTTAGTTTTGTTTTTGAAACCCCTAATAAATAAATTAATGGACTAGTCATCCAAATGAGTAATTAATTTTGGATAGAAAAGTAATATAAATTTCAAAGTAATCCGACCTGGGTTAATTGGAAGGAAAATATTTAACGGTATTTATTAGGTGTCTATTAGATACGAAAGAGTCAATCCGACAGGTTTTACGGTCTACGCTACTGCCGAACATGAGTTAACAAGTGTGCCCTCATTAGTTCGATTTCTCGGCCTTATCTGGGATACCACCCCGTCGACAGGTCCGCGTAGCCTTCGGCGATCGTCCCGTCAGATTATTCCCACGTCTAGCGAGAAGAGGGGCCCGTCTTCCGGCGGCGCCTCGGCGGCTTGATGCGAAACTCGATTTTGTGTGCCTGTCGCCCCTGATTTGTGGGCGTGCTGCTTTTGTGTATTTCGCCGCCCAGTGTGAGACTGTATAACGCTGCTGGCTCGCACCACCGAACGGACACCGCTCCACTGAAATATTGGGCACATATGTTAACTGCTCTCACTCGAGCTATGCGTATTGCTTAGGGATGCTCGATGATCATCGAACATTGATGACAATCGATGTGGAAAGCAAAACCATCGATATTGCTATAGAAAAAATATAGTAACATCGCAGAACTCGCTATTAATTACGAAAAACAAAATATATGCCATTTGCAATAGACACTAGAACTTTACCTGCTGCGGATATCCTAAGAATTACAGACACCGATGGCAAACATTTTGAAATTAATTGTTCCTACGAGTCCAAATATTTGGGTGTCATTCTTGATTCTCGATTGAAATGGGATGCACATATTAATAAGTTGATACTGAAGCTCAGAGGATTGATTCCTAGATTCAAATACTTGTATAATTGGGAGTGCTTACTTGAAAAAGATATATCAGGCCCTTGCTGAGTCACAAATGCGATATGGAATTATTGCTTGGGGATGCGCATATTCAACTACTTTGAACAAACTAATAATACAACAGAAGTGGTTACTTAAAGTAATATACAAAAGAACACGCTTTACCCAACGATTCAATTGTTTGAGTTAGCTGAAGTGTGGGCCTAAATGAGTTGTATTGCTACACGTTCATGAAACATACGTTCAACATAAGTGATTCGAAACGAATTGAGCATGGTTTGAATACCAGATATAGTTACCTTTCTCTGGAGGTTCCTAAGTTTAAAAAATCAATTGGTCAATGTACGTCAATCTATTTAGCGCCTAGAATTTTCAACAAATTGCCTATGTACTTGAAAGAGATGGTCAATAACGCGAAAATTAAGAAAGCTTTAACGAATTGGATATCTCAGGTGGGGATGGTCTACTGTAATACTTTGATAAATGGAAGATTAGGTATATAGTTGAATGTATCAGATAATTGTGGAGATTAAGATTGAGATGTACAACATAATATTTACTGTATAAATAATAATATATTAAACAATATTTGTTGTGTTAAAAAAAAATCTTTCACCACAGGTATTATACCTTTGTGAGGGTTGAAAAAATTTTTCATTGTCTTTGTTCATATCTAGTTGATAAAACTAGGAGAAGCATGTTACCTAATTCTTTTAATTATATACAATTTCTGTTGAATTTCTATTGAAATTTAGAATTTGTACTATAAAATGTATATGAATACGAATAAAGATTATTATTATTATCATTATTATTATTATTATTATTAATATTATTATTATTATTATTATTATTATTATTATTATTATTATTATTATTATTATTATTATTATTATTATTATTATTATTATTATTATTATTATTATTATTATTATTATTATTATTATTATTATTATTATTATTATTATTATTATTATTATTATTATTATTATTATTATTATTATTATTATTATTATTATTATTATTATTATTATTATTATTATCGAAGTGTAGTGAAATTGTCATTTTGTCATTCCATGGAAGAAGATATATCACAGGAGTTGACATTTCCAAAAACAGACTTAAACCAGAATTTTTTCTCATGTAGTTGACGATGTAGTTTCGCAGGACGACAACTACGCCTTTCACGAGAACTCTAGTGCTATATCGTATTAACTTTCCAAATTAGTCTTGAAAATTGAAAATATTCATTCATTGTTAATATTAACATATAATTAGGGCACCATTTTTATAAATAATATGCATCAATTGATCATTTCAGTATTATACATTAATTGTATATATTTGATGATATTCACGAGTATTGTTTATTTATTTCCTTCATGGCTGTGCCATTAGGGGGGAATTGTGTGGGGATATTGTCATTTTGTCATTCGATGGAAGAAGATATATCACAGAATGGTAGAACTACTCTGTGATCACATTGGTACTCCCCTCTTGACAGAAATTGTCATTTTGTCATTCGATGGAAGACATCGCAGAAAACTATCACTATTCTGTGATCACATTAGAACGTCCTATCATCAACTATCAAATTATAAATGGGCTACCAACATAAAACTTCTGTCTTCTCTGACAGTCACTTCAATGCTCAACAATCTGTCACTCTCGCTTTTACCGAGTAACAACAATAACAACCACGTGTTCAATAGTTCGCTCTTGTAAATAATCATAAATATAATTCTCAATACAAGTGTCGTTTAATATTTCCATTCATAAAATAATAAATGCGCTATAAATTGGTAACGCCGACGTGATCGTAAGTGGAAATATCGAAAAACAAACATCTCTCATAATTTTTGGTTTACCAAAGTACAAACAACAAGATGATCCAAGACAAATGCTACCCAACCTTTGGTTGACAGGAAGTAATTCAAAAAGTGACTATCAAAGAAGCAGTCTGTATTAAATAACCAACTGAAGTTCAGCGTGATAACTCTCAAGTACGTTGAACAACAGAAGCATCATTTGAAAAATGCAAAGATGATTCAGCCAACAGCACAATTTTGGTCCACCCTTCGCCTGAGAGCTGTTCTTTCTTACAGTGGACGCTTCCAACTCATCCATTGGAGCCGTTTTAAAACAATTCGAAGATAATCAATGGAACCTGCTGATTTTTTATTCATGAAAATTGTCACAAGTTCAGGTAAAATACAGCACCTATAATAGTGAACTTTCAGCCATTTAGAGTGCAATCAAACACTTAAGATATCTACTTGAAAGTAAGCACTTTACTATATTCACTGGCCACTTGCTTTCAACATTTCAGTCATAATTTAAATAAAGCTTCACCCCATCAGGATAGATATTAGCCAATTCTCCACCAACATTTGCCACAACAAAGGCAAGCCAAATGTAATAGCAGATGCACTCACTAGAATTTCTGCCACTGATTGTCCAACTCCTAAATTTTGAAGTATTTGAACAACTTCAGTCAGTAGATGAAGAATTACAGAAACTCATCGAAACCCCTGTCTCTTCAACACTAAATCTCAAGAAAGATTACATTGGCTGGCATATATGCCTAAACTTATTGTGACAACGATAAAATCAGACCATTTGTTCAAAACACTCTTCGAAAGCATATCCTCCATCAATTTCACTAACCGAAACACTCTTGACGATAAACTCAGAAGGAAGATGTCATTATTGAGTCAAGAGATAATCAACGAAGTATTTGTGCCTCAAGAAATGCACTCCTACATTCATGTTTAAAAAAAACCGTTACAACAACCCTACTATGGCCATTCAAATTCATTTCAGCATTATCCATTAATTGTACATATTTCATGAAACTGACCACTATTGTTTATTTATTTATTTCCTTCATGGCTCCACCACTAGTGGGGGAGTTCTGTAAGGAAATCGTCATTTTGTCATTCTATGGATGAAGATATATCACAGAATGGTAGCACTATTCTGTGATCACATTTTCACGCCCCACCACCAATTGTCCACATTATAAATGGCCTACCAACATACAGTTTCTCTCATATCTAACAGTCACTTATTTGCTTAACAATCTGTCTCTCTCGCTTCCATAGTGTAACAATAACTTTGTGAACAATCATGAATGAAAAATTTTAATGCATTTGACATAGTGTCAAACCTCGGCAGCAAACAAGCGTGATCACAACCCCTAGGTGGATATACACCATCCTCTCGAAATGAGAGCCGTTCCAAGAACTTCCTCTGCAGTGCCTCCATACATACTCCAGCATTCAATAATTGATATTGGAATGTAATTACCAATATCTGGTGAATCACCCTCCTTGAGCACAGGTATAACTTTTTCTACCTTCCATTTCGTAGGAAAAATACTGTTATTCAGAATGAGATCATATATATGCTTTAGTGACATGATTGGAGTTTGAATACAGTCTTTCACAGTGAAACTAAGAATCAAATCACGACCAGTCGTCAACTTGTTATTAAGTTTTCTGGCGGTTACTTTTATCATGTCTTCTGTAATACACTCTATGGAAACAAAATTGTTTACACAATTCTCAGCAACAATATCACAATTAGCAGAATCGTCCGAATTTAATTAATAAATATATTTGAAACTTGCTGGACATGGAAATGTGAAACTGCTGAACGAAAAAATAATTATGTCAGAAATAGTCGACGTATTAAAGTGTCTGCAGGATACACAAAACAAATGGGTTATTTAGAAATAAATACGAACTAAAGACAGAGCCTGTCTGCATTGTGAGGGGCAACCATATGATTTGTATATTATAAAAGAGAAAAAAGGCATATCTATTTAGATGTCCTGAAAGGTGAATTTCTGTTTTTTAAATGATATTTTTGCTACAATAATTTCAGATCTTATAGAACGCCACAAAGTGTCTATTTCATGTTCAAAACCTGTTAAATGATATAACATTCAATGACTTAATGAAAATAAGCAAAACACTCCAAGATCTTGTGATTTAACACCGCTAGACTACTTTCTGTGGGGCTATGTAAAGTAATTGGTCTATGCGGATAAGCCACAAACGCTTGACCATTTGGAAGACAATATTCGCCGTGTTATTGCCGATATACGGCCACAAATGTTGGAAAAAGTCATCGAAAATTGGACGTCTGGATTGGACTACATCCGAGCCAGCCGTGGCGGTCATATGACAAAAATCATATTTAAAATGTAATGCCACACGATTATCTTTCGCATAAAAAATTCTTGTCAATCCAATGATCCATCGTTGTTTTATTGCAATTTAAAGTTCTGTACCTCTAAAAACCACACCCTTTACTATACTGGTAATACTAATACTAGTAATATCCAATATTGATATTCTCGAATAAATATAATAATAATGAGTTATTTATTTCTCAATTTTCATCGTTATCGTAGTGATTCAATTGAATTTTGAAAGAAAAAAAAGGTATACACTTATGTTTTCTTCTAAAAAGAAAGAAAAAGGCGATATATAGTAATTACAAACGTACCAATATTCAGACTACTAGTTTGCATAAGTTCTAATCAGATTATTAAAACTATTTGATGTATTATTTCTAAAGACCAATATTATAAGGAATTGACGAATATACAACGAATTGGTGATTTAGTATCAAACATCGTATCTGAAACAATATTTATGTCAGCACATGTTTATTAGTCTTTCACGGAAATTTTGAGTGAGACCTTTCAACACGAGATCATTCAAATAATTTCAAATTACTTGTACCAGAACAAAGTGAAATATGTGCAACATTGTCCGCAAGTTTTATTATAGTTTATTATTTAGTAAACTTTATAGATTTAATACTTCATTCAAAACACAAACACCCAGTTATTACGCGGAAAAGTAATACACAAATAAGTTAAGTCACCAGCATAAAAACAAAAGGAGATACTTTTCAAATAAAAAAAATTTTATATTTTCAATAAGTTAAAAAGATATAATTTTTAAATCACTTCCTAATTTGCAATTTATAAAACATAAACTTTTCTTCACAAGGTTTGCGTTCATTTCACACATTTCAGTTAATGAATTTTATTCGTTTCAGTTCTTAATAATTTAAATGTCCACAATTTTATTTCAATTTTTTTTCAATGTTTTTGCTGATTTTCAGTCAATAATGAGTATGTTCATTACTGGTTTATTTTTTATTGCTTCAGTTTCATTTGATCAGATTATTTTGTTTCCAAATCAATAAATGAATTGGTTTTATTCATTTAGTTTACATTTCAGTAGAGAGTAGTTTGTAGGAGATTTTTGGTTATCTATTACATCATCTTTGATTTCAGAAATTTGATTCGAATTTTATAAGCAACTGAAGTCCAGTGAATTGTAGCCTACACTCTTATAAAATCTACAATCAACTTCATTGAATGAGAACCAAATCCTTATATCAATTCGAAATATTTGTGGAATTGGGGATATTCGAATAAAGGGTATTTTCAAATTACTATAGCTCATCATATTAATCAACATATTTATTATACATTTTCTTCGCTCGCCTGAAATTGAATTAATCCAACCTGATAAATTATCTTATAATGATGAAAAAATCATTCACTTCGATTCATGTAATTGATTAAGTAATGTAAAAAGGTATAGAAAATTGTGAGAAGTTTTCACTTCTAAATACCTGAAAATTTTGAGAAATTTGAGTTGATATACTCGATTCTCGAACGAATGCTTAGTTCTAAAGTTTAGCTGGTCAAAAAAACTTTCTGATAATCTACAATAAAAATTTTCAAAACAACAAAATATTTCGTCACTACGGTCACATATGTGTTTTGTTTCTTGGCAGTTATTTGCTCACCAAAATAGCAAGATTTTGTTGAAATATTTCAGTTTACTTGAATATACAGAACATGAGGAGCTTTTAAGTTTACATTTCTTTGAAAATCTGTCGTTCCATGTTTTTGATTAAAATGAATTAAGTTTAATTTGCAGTAAATTTTTTGTTATCGATATCCTAACTCCAGTAGGTATATGATCAAAAGAGCTAAATTATCATTTTGAATGCCCTAACGAACATTTTATTTTATGTTAAATATAAGGCTTTAAAATTTTCTAACTCTGGAGTAATTTTCCTCAATTCTATCAAATTTTGTTTCAAAATTTGGAATGTAATTTGAATTCAACAGATTCTTTGCCCCACACCACGTATCTACAAGGTTAAAAAATATATATTTCAACAATTCTTGATATGCTTGAAAATTTCGTGAAAGTTCTTATTTATTCGAAATCTTCTACTGAAATTTTACTATCAGTTGAAAATTAGGATAGCTCAATAAATTCTGCATTGCATAAATTTTTAGTACAGTAAAAGCTCCTTATTCGCGCTTCCTTTTTTCGAGATTTTACCAGTCACGGATTGAAAAAATGCAACCCATTTTCTATATTCGAGGCAAAAGATTTCTTTATTCACGAATCTTATAGCTATTTTTTGTAAGTGGTTCCGGAATTTTTTTGTTTCGGAAGTTGAAACTTATTTAAAAAAAAGAATATAGACTTTGAGCAGATCTAGTTTCGGATAATGCACAAGGTCAACCTTGCGAACTTGAAATTATGCATCTAAATATAAAGTGACATTTTTTCCTCCCAACATGACGGCTTGCTTCAACCTGGAGCAAGAGATAATCCAGGCCTTATTATCCAGAAGCTCTATTACATTAGACGAACCTTCAAAATCATATTGGATGATGTGTAATGTGATCTTGATATGAAAGTTATGGAATGCTGGCAGGATTTTGACATAGCAAAATGCATAGTAAACGTAAAGGAATCATTAGATGAACTGAAGCCATACACATAGAATTCATGTTGGAAAAACTGTAGCTTACTCTGACTGCAGAAAATGACGAAGAATCTATGCACATTCAAACTTTGACTACAAAAAGAGCTGAAATTGCGAATGCAGTAGGACGAGATGGGTTTGAACGGATAGAATCAAGGGACAGTTAGATGTTGCTTCAATCGCAAGATGAAGATTTCACTGAAAGCAACTTGGAGGAAATGTTGAATTGATTGATAATGAACAGCCTATTGAGGAAGAGGCTTCAACGAGCACGGGAAACGTGGCATTTAATTTGAAAATTCTTACTGAAGGTATGAGAATGGCTAATGAGCATTGTGATTTTATTTATGAAAATTGATGCATCTATGGGACGACGTCTTAATTTAAAGTCAAATTGCTATAGTCATATATAGTCATTGCATAGTTTATATGCTTAATATCAGTATGAATTGAAGGAACCTTTGAAAACTGCCAATTTTTATGATTGTTAGGTAAAAAGCTTCGAAATTGTTTAATTCTGGGGAAGTTTTACTCAATTCTATTCAATTTAGTATCAAAATATGGGATTCCATAGAGTAGAATTAGCTACCAACCAAATACAAATTCGTATCTTCCACTAGTCTATTGAGCTTTATTCAACAGATTCTTTGCCTCACACCATGTTTAATATACAAGAATAACTTCAGTATATTTGTTAACAATTCTTGATATGCTAGAAAATTTTTGCTTGATGGGCTAGTGGAAGTTCTTAGTTGTTCGAAATCTTCTGCTCAAAGTTTGCTGTTAGTTTAAATTAGGGTAGATGAATAAATTCAGCATTGTATTCGTTATACTGAATTCTGTTAAAAGTAATATATTCAAATTCAGTTCATCGTAAAATGAATATTGCGTTTACTGCAACGTTTACATTCATCTTTACAAATACTTTTATTATTATTGAAAGTTTAATATTGTGGTAAAATATAGACGAAATTACTTTTGTCTGTGAAGTCAACATAATTCTTCTTTAAGTTCATCTATCCACTGCACGTTATAGGAGAAAACGCATGAAATTTCATCATTACTATGACTTCGTCAGCACATGACATATAAGCAAGCATTTTTCAAATGAATAAATTGGTTTAGCAATGGCAAAATACTTAAGTGATTAGACTATCTAATCACTACAACTTAGCTGTCATATTTCACATAATATTCGGAATAACTATTCACATTAAGTGAAGAAGCTTAGAAGAGGAATAGAACTCCAAAGTAACACTCGCATTTCTGCAAAACTCTCAAAAAATATATTAAAATAAGGGTAAAAATGAGGGCAATACAATAAATACGTAACTCTAATATCTGTAGAGTTACGTAAAATCTTCATACAGAGACTGAATTCTGAAAACCTAATGTAGCCAGAGATTTTTCCATGTTTGGATCAAAGTTCACTACACAGAATATTCAAAATAGTTTTATTTATGGGTTGAGAAAATTCGATAGAATAAGTCACAAATTGAAGGATGCAAGATGGTTGAATATGCAAAATAGATTCAAGTTGGCTGCTTTGGTTTTATATCACAATATAGTGAAAACTAGGCAGCCACCATATCTCTATAGGAAAATTAGATTCAGGACTGATGTGCATACTTTGAATACAAAAAACAAGGGACTCATATCGCCTCCTCCACATCGGTTGGCCATCTTTGAGAGATCTTTCTCATATTCTATCTACAGATATTATAATCAGTGTATTTCATCATCCTTCCAAGCTTTGACTACGTCTGTATTCAAAAGAATAATTTGGGAGTATCTTTTTGAAAATCAATAACATTATCTTACATACTACGACAACTGTATCTCCATTTGTATTTTGTTATACTTTTGAATTTCTCTCCCATAACAAGAAAACTGTACCTCAATTTGTCAATTGTTATACTTTTGTAGATCCATAACATTATTTAACACACTGGAACAACTGTACCTCAATTTGAAATTGTTATCTGCTTATGAATGGTCTTTGATTTTTTCAGTTTTCTTCTTATTTTTGGATATATCAATTGTTTTAAACATTATTATTATTATTATTATTATTATTATTATTATTATTATTATTATTATTATTATTATTATTATTATTATTATTATTATTATTATTATTATTATTATTATTATTATTATTATTATTATTATTTAATGTACGTATCCACTTGTGATAAGATTCTATGAGAGACCTGTTGAGACCTGCCTCCGATACTGCTTTTTGACCTCTGTTCATTCGTGATTTTAAGTCTTTAGACTGCTTTATATACTGTTTTCTCACAAATAGACAAATACCTCAAATCGGTGTCTAAGAACTCCACAATATTGTACTTAGCCTTTTTCTTCAAGTTTCGAAAATGGACATTTCCACATTTTTCAAATGTGTATACCCTAGGCGTGTAAAAATCTCATTTAGAAATTTGTGAAAAAGTAAAAGCCCCTTTAAATTCATTTTTATGTCTCATCTTGATCTTCAACAGAATTATGTGCCAAGAGTGCCTTATATTTGGTGGGAATACGGCACAATTTCATAAAAAAAAACTAATTTCGAACTGATAAATCGATTTCTACAATCCTATGTACAAAAAATTCTTGCTATAAATATTATCTTTTTAATCTCGAGAACGTTATTCAATTTCATTCTTAGCATTTATTTCAACCTTATTGATAAAATATAGAAATGGGGAATTTTCTCAAAAAAAAATTCAGGAACTATATATCATAATATTGGCTTTATTACTAGTATATGAAAATTCTAGTTTTGTAGATTGGAGTCTTTCTGTTTTTCTAGTTTGATACCGTGTTATTGAATTCTTATTCAATTTATATGCAACACAATTAGAGGATTCGATCCCGGTCGATTTTTCTAGTCCCGGGATTTCGGGATTATCGACTGTTAATACCGGGATCCCAGGATAGTCCCGGGATTTTATTGGTAAAGAAAATGGTAGCAATTAAAAAGAAGTACCTAAACATATCAAAATCAACCTTTTATTTTAAATCTTTACTTAAATCTTCAAAAACAAAACAAAATTATTATTTCTTCTAATAAAATTAACAAACTAGACCCTTATAAAAATTATTGCCTAGTTTGTTTATTTTATATTTTACAATAAACTTAAAAAAATCAACTTCTAATATTTGTCAAAAGAGATCAATGTTAATAGGACTACTAATATTTTAAATAAAATAGACCAGGAACTATAATTTACTTATTTAAGCCACGAAAATAAAATCTAATAAATAACAACGCATCCAACGTCTCATCCGAAAGCATGCTTCTTAATTTGTTGCACAAATATGAAGCAGCGGAAAACGCGCGTTCAGGCTCGATGGAAGTTGGAGGAATCGTCAATAAATTTTTATAAGCCTTCTCCAAATTATGACCTCGTGTGGAACTAGCCTCAAAAAGATTCATTTCTTGTTTAATGATCTTAGAAAGATCAGTTTCTTTAAATGCTTCAGGATTTATTATTTTCATACTGTTTTCTATTTCGTTCTGAAGCTTTTCTTTTAATGTTAAATCAGTCTTACTGGTGGGTTCAATGTTCATGTCATTTTCTTCATTATCACTATTTTCAATTTTCCCAGGTAACAAAATAATCTGTTTTTTTATAGTCATCTTGCTTGGACTTGAAAATAACTCCTTTAAATCACAATCAGTCTCTAACTCAGTCTTCTCAGTATGAGGATTTTGTAAATAGTTTAATACTCCACTTAACTCACTGCGTCGACGATCTTTCAAGCGGTTCAATAAATGTGTCTTCAATTTAGAAGCCAAAATTGAGTCATTGTCACGCAATTCTTGAAAAAGAAACTTGAGTGTAGCATCCGCTGTGCACAAATTGGCATCAGAACGACAAAGTGCTTCTACAGATAATTTAACGGGTGCCAATACCTTGATTATCTCACTAATGAGTTGGAAATCTGACTCTTCAAATTATACAGGATTATTAAGATCAATGAGTGCCTTTTTTACGCTAGTTTTTAAAAGATCAAATCGCTCCAGCATTGTAAAGAGACTGTTCCAACGAGTTTTACAGTCCAGTAGTAAATTAAGCTCTCTTCCATGTTCTTTTTTAACATATTTTTGAAGTATTGTATCATTCTTCAAGGATGCTCTTTTGAAAATAAGAACCACTTTACGAACTTTCTTTATTAATTCATTAATATTGCGATCATCATAAGTCAAATCTCGACCGTTTCCAGTTTCAATTACTAATCCTGAGTCTAGTTCTTCATCATCATCCGACTCATCCGAGTCATCAAAATCATCACTGGCAGTCTCATTTACAGGTGTCTTTTTATACAACAAATCACAAACGGCTAAATGAATACCATGTGCAAAACAAACTTGGTGTTCTGCATTAACAAGTTTTCCAACCTTCAGCATTACATTTGGACCATCAGTTACTATTGCCACAATATCTGTATCTAATGAGATATGAAAATCCAAAAGCCGCTTTTTTAAAGTATGAACACAAGTTTCGGCGGTCAGCGATTTATCAATTCGAATAAGTCCCAAATTCCACTTTTTGTTTATTGAATGAATATTTAAATTCATATATCTCTTATTAGACGTAGACGTCCATTCGTCAAAACTTAGACTAAATCGTTGTCCTTCTTTTTTCAATGTAGATAGTTCAGCTATTATTTGTTTTTTTATCTTTACACTATAGTCTAGTACTCTGTTGCGGATTGTTGAAGCAGATTTAGGTAAGTCTGAGTACCATTTTGCTAACAGTAACGATCTTAAATCTTTTGATGTCACAAATACGCTAAAAGGAAAACCATCTAGCGCAGTCGTACGGGCCAAAACATCGTCAAGAGTATCAGATTCAGGTTTAACAAAATAGTCGGTCATTTTTCTTTTCGAAGGTGGTCCTTCATTATTTTGACTTGTTGAGGAAGATGCCTTAGCAGAATCTATTTTTATGGAATGTTTTGAAAATAGATGAGTATGTAGGCCTTTGGTTGATCCTCCTAAGGTTTTTGAAATAGCTGAACAACGCTTACATTTTGCCGAGCTACCCATTTTGTCAACTAAAAAATGACTCCACACTGACGTAACGTCTTCATCTTTTTTATGTTTGACATAAAAACTTTCCTTAGAAAGTGACATTGTTTACTTCTTAAACCTAAAACAATAAGAAAAGAACATTTGAATATGTGTACAAAATAAACATAACCTCTTAGATCAACAGAAAAAACATTCGCTGTTTTTCATATATATTTAGCCATACACATTAGTGCATTGTTGTTTTTGAAATAAATTAATGGTTTATCACTAATCAACAATATAAATATCAATACTTATACGATCTGAAGCGTAATTTTTACACTATTTTACACACATAGGTAGGTAAAGTACCTAATCCAACAACGTTTGTTAGCAGAAACAAACGAAATCAGCTGTGTAAACAAGATGGCTGGCAAATTTTGACGTTTAACGTCAAATGAAAGTAAGCGCGTTTCGTTTCACGCACATTTTTAATGAATTATTTAAAAAATGTTTAAGTCCCGAAAATCCCGGGATTCATTGGATTTAATCCCGAGATTTTCGGGACTAAAATATGATCGGTATTCCGGGATCCCGGTTTTCGGGATCCCGGGATCGAATCCTCTAAACACAATACAAAAATCCTAAAATATGAACATCTGTTTTTTCAGAAACAAATTCCTTATATTTGATTTAAGTTATGCAATAAGATAATCTATTAATAATTTATAAGATATTATTATGATTAACTCAATATCTGTTTCTATAGATACATAAGAATTTTTTTCTGCAGAAAATACCTCCGCTACATTTTGATTAAAATATCACTTCAATGGTTATTAGCATCAGAAGATATTTAAGCATATACGTTCGAGTTCAAGTAAAAAATGATATAGCATTTTTAGTACATCTACTTGTTGCATATAATAGTACAAAGAAACTCATTTTGAGAAATGTTTGAAGTAAGAGTATCAACAGAATTAAGAAAACAATATCGAATCAATAGAATTCGAAATAGTTCTATATGAAGCAAACTTAAAATCATTTACTAAATAAAGTACTCAATCGATTGGGCCGATACTTGATGCTAATCTAAATATATGATTTGAATAATAAAACTTAGTGGTTTTGTGATTTTCACTATAATTAATTTCAAACACTGATAAACTCCCAATTTATCATCATCTGATGAAGCCTCTGTGTTGGCGAAACGATATTGTCATGTTTGAAATTAATTAAAGTGAAAATCACAAAACCACTTAGTTTGATTATTCAAATCATATATTTATATTTGCATCAAGTATCGGCCCAATCGATTAATGACTTTATTTAGTAAATAATTTTAAGCAGAGTTATTCTGAGCGCTGAAATTTCTTTCACATTATTGCTCGGGAATTTATCCTAAAGTGAGAAAAGTTACCAAGAGTAACAAAACGTTTAAACTCTAAATTCGGCGACAATGAAAATTTCATCGGGGTATTCGTAAACAAAGTGAAGAAGTAAAAAATATACATATGTATATACCTTCGAAGTCGCATCCCTTGGGCAACGTCGAAACGTCCAGTATACCTAGGCGAAGAATGCCGCCGATGGTGAGGACTGATATGGCGCCATCACTGCCGCGTTTCTTTTTGACCGGGCTCTTCTTGTTACCAACTTGTTGGTTTTGTCGGACAAAAGGTTTACATATCAGATACCGATCTGAATGTGGTTCACCGGGCCATTTCCATTATTTCTTATAGCTTTATTTTCATTTTAAGACGACCACAAATTCAACAAATTTTAAATCAAAAACAATATACTGTCGCTGCCGGTTCCCGTCAAAATTCAGAAGCCGTGGAATTCTGAACTGAGCGAAAAGACCGAAAAAGAAATAAAAGAAGTCGGGTCCATGTTATAATAGTTCTGAATTGAATTCTTTCAAAAAGGTATTGACCTGGTAATAATTAATGATGCCAATATTTGACTGAAATTATTATTCGTTCGTTTCCAAAATAAAATTATTCTTCAATATAAAATACAATATACAAATATATATACCTACTGTACATGTTAATGTGCTGTGAATTTATAAGTAATATGTTTCAATATAACAATTCAATGTATAAATACAAAATATAAAAGCTTGACTTGCGTTTATGCTACTTTGATTACAGATGTATACTGGTTACTAGTGAACGTAGTAGGTACTTCAAAGAGTACGTCAAACAATAATTTCCGAATTATTAGGAGATCATTATTATTATTATAATTCTAACATATTATAATGCAAATATTCAAAAAGTTATACTCTATAAACCAAACGAAGGAGTACTTATATTTTCAGAAGGCTCAATAAGGTTTAGGTAATTATTGCTTACCTTTTTTATTGTGGACGGAATAAGTTTTAAACAGTGGGAAGACAGAGAGCACCAGGAAGGTAGGGAGCAGGGATACCAACTTGGGGGCTTTCCCCCTAAATTTAAGGGGACAAAATGTTTGGTGGGGTTTTTTGGGGGCTCAAAATTTTCGGGGGTAATCTTAGGGGTAGTTTTAAAGTAAGCCAAAATATTTCATATCGTAATTTAAATAACCAAAATTAATTTTGATTTCTAACTTGAATAAAGACATCCATTTCATGCTGACAATATTCAATACTATTTCTTAATATAGGTTGGTTAATGAAAAATTTCATATTTAGTGAATGAATAATTTAATTTTTGTGTAAAATAATACCCTATAAACTATTCCTAATATTCTCATTTCCAAAAATTAAATAAAAATTTATTGAAAATAATCAAAAAGAACACTTAAGTACCTCATAATTGCAAAATAAAACCTTGATATATATTTTCTCTTTGAATTTTAAAAACAATTCTAGGGGATTTAGAGGTTTTTCAACTCGACTACGGGGGGAAAAGATTCCACGAGTTAGTAACACTGGTCGGGAGTGACGAATGAAACTACTGTAGTTTTTTTAGGTATTCATTTGTTCATTTATTCCTTTTACAAGTTTCATTATTTATTCATTCATTTGTTATTGGTTGGTACATTTATTTATTTGTTCATTTATATTTGTGTTTGTTGGTGAGTAGTCTTGATTTGTATAAATGCAGGTACGGTTTGGTGGTTATGGTGATGTTTTTCGATGGGAACACATGATTTATGAGGATGGACAGGAGAATGAATTGTAAGATGTTATTTCAATTAAAAAAAACACTTAAGTACCTCATAATTGCAAAATAAAACCTTCATATATATATATTTTTTCTTTGAATTTTAAAAACAATTCTAGGGGATTTAGGGGTTTTTCAACTCGACTACGGGGGGAAAAGATTCCACGAGTTAGTAACCCTGGTCGGGAGTGACAAATGAAACTACTGTAATTTTTTTTAGGTATTTATTCGTTCATTTATTCCTTTTACAAGTTTCATTATTTATTCATTTATTTGTTATTGGTTGGTACGTTTATTTATTCGTTCATTTATATTTGTGTTTGTTGGTGAGTTTAAGTTGGTGAGTATTTGTATAAATGCAGGTACGGTTTGGTGGTTATGGTAATGTTTTTCGATGGGAACACATGATTTATGAGGATGGAGAGGAGGATGAATTGTAGGATGTTATTTCATGGCACAGAGTACGATGATATAAGGAGACTCATACTCAGTTTCCGCCATATTCTGAAGAATGCCGCAAGCTAGGGAACTGAGGTCCAGCGAGCAACTAGCGACTCAGATTCCCAATGAGATAAAGAGTTATAGATTAGTAAAAGGTTATTCGTGGTCGCGAGGCTTCAATAACTCCAGTACCTCACTACTCCAGCTAGCCAGCTGAAGCGTGGAGAAAAAAAGGGCAATGAATTCTTACAACTTGCTGGTGCTTGTGGGTTCAAGTCTTATCGTGTTCCTGGGCCGTTAGTAGTTAACGTTAAATTATAGTTCCAAAAATTGGGGCTATATAGAGGTATCTGAGGTCCGCTATCTCAACAATAATAATGATGATGGAGTTCGAATTTCAGCTAATATCCGAAAAAGATTCAATAAAGTTAATTTTCTAGTCTACGTGACAAACCGAAACGAAAACTGCAAATAGGGCGCGTATCATACTCGTATAGAAGCCCCGAAAATGTGCTTATCTTTTGGCAATGATCTAGTTTGGTTATTTCATATTCAGGTTTATACCTAAAACTTCAGCTCAGCTACGATCATGGGAACCTAGCTTTTGATGGGAACCAACACGCAACATGGCAACTCCATTATTAGAATGACCATTTTGTTATATATATATATATATATATATATATATATATATAACGATTTATAATATGTACGATGTTATGTCCCCATTATCCTTCAAGGGATAAATGTTAGAAAAATATTGAAATCGATGCCACACCTGATGGAATGCGAGACATATGTTTCAATTCAAATATTTCAATAATATTTCATATAATTAATACAGAGTTTTCGTATTTAATTAATTGAAAATACATAGGTACCCCTATATTTGGCAGTTCAAATGAATGATAGGTATCTATAAATAGAACATTTCAAAATTTCCAAAATATCTCGCAGTTGTATTGACGTGCCATTTCCATCATACCTTAACATTTAATACTATTCATTAAATAAAACCTATACGAAAAAGACTTCTCAAACATTATAGGTATAATTGTTGGTGTATTAAAAAATAATTTCAATTATCATGTTATATTTGAAATATTATCTATATATAATATTATCTAAGTATATTATATATATTCATTATTTTGAAGAACTGAAAAATGCGAATGCCACACGGAAGATGTTTCCATATTGGTATCATATAGGTACATTGCTCAATATAACGTTAAGAGAAAGAGAGACCCAGAACATGGCGATCTCGTTGTTCATTCAATTCCCTTCCCCGACGGTTACAATTGATTCTATGAATTTCGTACTCAATTAAAGAATTTTTGGAGTTTTGTAATTTGAATAGCTGTGCTAAATTCTATTAGGTTTTGAATTTTCTTTATGTTTAGTTCGACCTAACTCTATTTTGATGTTGCATTGCCTTTTTGTAATGTAGAATTGATGTTTGAGTTCAAAAATGTTATTATTATTATTACTAAATTATTGCTCAACAATCTTTTCAAGGTTGTTTTTTTTTGAATTCAGAGGTAATTATCTTGGATGGAAAGTATCTTACAATTATATCCCCTTCCTTTTTGGCCTTGAACTTTGTCATTTAATGTGTATTTAAATCTTATCCAGTGAGATATCTTGATTTCTTCCGTTTTAGTTCTGAGTGATTTGTTTACTTTATTATGATTATGATTGAATTTAAGATATTGATAGTATAAGTTTTGATTATTATATTTGATAATATTTTTCATTATTATAATTATTTTTAATATTATTGTTATTGGTATTCATTATTGTATTTAATGTTATGATATTTTTAGTTACCATATTTATTCATTATGTATTTTCCTGTAATTGGGTAGTTACCTTTTGGAAATATATGCTTATTAATATTCTTATTATTATTATTAAATATAACTTAACAAAGGCATACTATAGTGTGGCAGAGTACTTCGATGATTCGGATGTAGGCAATAATGTATGAATCAATTTTTTGTATCATATGTTTTTATATTTTTTTAACACAAATGTTCTTCACCATGTGAAATTGTCTCAAATGCTTAATATCACTGACGAAATTTTCTTTCTTTTCTTTCCAATCAAAGTTGTATATTATTGTAAATATGAATGTAACCAAGATTTTTGTTTGAACCGATATTTTTGCTCGAGGGCTGAATGGAAGATCAGATTCCAAACTGAATTCGGTCCTTTTGAGAGCATTTTTCTTAGTTGTAATTATTGTATCAATTGAAATGAATATAATTTTACAATGTAAATAATGTTTCTTGATAAAGTTATCTTATTATTATTATTATTATTATTATATATGAAACAATTTTTCACCAATAAGTCAGCGAACATTCAATTAACATGGATTAACAGTTAATTCAGTGTAATCTGAAACATCGTCAAACTACCACTTTCCCAAGAGGAAGTCGATATAAATTTGGGGATTAGTCTCGAACTAACCGACGATAATTTAAAACAGTTCACATGACACTCACGTCACGCAGTTTCAGTGGCATAAATTACAACAATCAGTCGGTCATAAATAAAAAAATTCGCTTGTATAATTCTTCCTGACACAACATTTCCCTCTGGAAACCTTAGCCTATGGGAACGGCTTTCGAAACATCGTCAGCCGACATTATCGTCACTTCATTATGTGCCAACCCCTGTCAGGCCTCCTCTGACCTTCTTTGAGCGGGTGGTCCAATACCTTTTTGCCTCGGCCGCCGCATCCGTGATTGTGACTCTTCACCTCGTTATACGGGACACCCCGCTGCTGGACACTATTTCTGTATAAATAGTTGACGGCTCAATCCTTGTGCCGCCAGCACATTCCACGGGATGACAGTACCAATAAACCGTGAAATATGGTCTCTTTGTGGATGAGAAGTGTTTGCTGCAGCGCCATTATATATTGCTACTACTTGTGTGGGACGATTTTTCCCTTTTCCTTTCTACCTTTGAACAAATTTATGCTGCCTTGGATTAAACTTTATGGGTCTCTTTATTAATGGCCAATTCGATTTTTCATATTATGTTGACAATAAAAGTCTAGTATAATTTTGGTCACAAAAAATATTTTTATTATTATTATTATCAAACATAATTAAAGGCAGGGGACTGAAGACCACTGCCCATTAAATATTTTACAGAATACTGCAATGTGAGGATAATGCATTAGATAAACATTTGAGAAAAGAAAAGAATAAAAATAATAAGAGGAAAAAAATTGTGATCAGTACACATTGACAAACGAAAATATATGACAAAAACAATTTCTGAAAATGAAAACAAAAATTCATATACCACCCTCTTGAACACAATGACTGACTGAGAGTTCACAACTCTCTTATTTTATATTGCTACTTCTTGTGTCGGACGATTTTTCCCTTTTCCTTTTTACCTCTGAACAAATTTATGCTGCCTTGGATTAAACTTTATGGGTCTCTTTATTAATGGCCAATTCGATTTTTCATATTATGTTGACGATAAAAGTCTAGTATAATTTTGCTCGCAAAAAATATTTTCATTATTATTATTATTAAACACAATTAAAGGCAGGGGTCTGAAGACCCATAAGCCCATTAAAACTTTTTACAGAATACTGCAATGTGAGGATAATGCATTAGATAAACATTTGAGAAAATAAAAGAATAACAATAACAAGAGGAAAAAAATAATGATCAGTACACATTGACAACGAAAATATATGACAAAAACAATTTCTCAAAATGAAAACAAAAATTCATATACCACCCTCTTGAACACAATGATTGACTGAGAGTTCACAACTCTCTTATTATATATTGCTACTTCTTGTGTGGGACGATTTTTCCCTTTTCCTTTCTACCTCTGAACAAATTTATGCTGCCTTGGATTAAACTTTATGGGTCTCTTTATTAATGGCCAATTCGATTTTTCATATTACGTTGACGATAAAAGTCTAGAATAATTTTGGTCGCAAAAAAATATTATTACTATTATTATCATTAAATATAATTAAAGGCAGGGGTCTGAAGCCCATTAACACTTTTTACAGAATACTGCAATGTGAGGATAATACATTAGATAAACATTCGAGAAAAGAAAAGAATAACAATAACAAGAGGGAAAAATAGTGATCAGTATAATTGACAACGAAAATATATGACAAAAACAATTTCTCAAAATGAAAACAAAAATTCATATACCACCCTCTTGAACACAATGACTGACTGAGAGTTCACAACTCTCTTATTATATATTGCTACTTCTTGTGTGGGACGATTTTTCCCTTTTCCTTTCTACCTCTGAACAAATTTATGCTGCCTTGGATTAAACTTTATGGGTCTCTTTATTAATGGCCAATTCGATTTTTCATATTATGTTGACGATAAAAGTCTAGTATAATTTTGGTCGCAAAAAAAATTAATATTATTATTATCATTAAACATAATTAAAGGCAGGGGTCTGAAGACCCATAAGCCCATTAAAACTTTTTACAGAATACTGCAATGTGAGGATAATACATTAGATCAACATTTGAGAAAAGAAAAAAATAACAATAACAAGAGGAAAAAATAGTGATCAGTACACATTGACAACGAAAATATATGATAAAACATCTTGATTTACATCAAGCATCGGCCTCATCAATTATTAAAATATATGACAAAAACAATTTTTCAAAATGAAAACAAAAATTCATCTACCACCCTCTTGAACACGTTGACTGACTGAGAGTTCACAACTTCAGCAGGTAAACTGTTCCATACACTGAATACACGATTAGGTAAAAAATGCTGCCGCCTAGATGTATGAAATGGTTCCTTCTTCAGCTTCAAATTGTGACCACGAAGTCTGTTGCCATCAAGACTGAATAAATGTTTAAAATCTCCAAAATTTTATTTCAAGATTCGAAAAGTAATGAATATAATATGTAAAGTAATAAATGAATATCATATTGCTGTAATAAATATAATTATGGTTGCAATTTAAAAAAAATATTCGCAACCTTGATATTACTACTTTCTTAATGATTTTTGAGGCCGATACTTGAAGGCAATTGATATCCATAATGAAACAATAATTTGAACCTTTTCATGTATTCAATCATTCGCATGATTTAATGAGGTTTAAAAGTACACCTTCTTCTTCAGAATTAATTTAGCACCTGTAGAAGAAGTTGTTTTTTGAAATGCACGTCCTGCGTATTATTTCTTGTATGAGGAAATTATTGTTAATTGTTCTACTTTTTTCTATGGATTAATGAAGAGCATCATTGGTTTGTCGGACTTCCATTATCTATGAATTGAATTCCAACTGTGTGAATCACGCAAATCAACTAAATTCTGTGTGAAATTAAAAAGTGATTCTGAGAAATGAAGTAAACTAGGAAATATCCAGTGAAACAAATAAATTAACTTCTTTCACATCGTTTGCCGGAACACTGTGAGAAGGACTCCTCTTAAAGGAGATAGAAAAAATTAGAAAAAAATGAATGGCATCTCTCCCACACTGAGTGGTAGAGGTGGCCAGTTTCCTAATTTCATTGTTCATCGACTATTATTTTCAATAATAATCCAAACGAAAAAGTATTGCTATGATGATAAACCAGATATATATGCCTTGGGAATAAAAAATAAACATCTTCACTGTATGTTTTATTTTATTTTTTCTGGTCCCCCTTCCAAAAAGTGTGACGTCTCCTCCACATATCTACCATAATATAAATGAAATACATGGATAATTTCCACAATCTTATTTTAAATCTATACACTTTTATGGAGATAATAGTGGAGATTCAAATTATTGTCAACAATTACAAGAGATGAATATTGATAACAGGATTCTTCAATTTAAAACTTGAAAGTGAAAATAATAAGTTAATAGTAAATCAATAAATGTTTTCGAAACAAATTCTGAATCCATTTCTGAAAAATTTGGGCAAATTCACTTCGTGTAGAATATTGTTGTTCTATCATAACATTTTAATGGGGTTATTTATTTCATTCTACTTTCATCTTTTTTCTTGAAGTAAATCGATATTTCTTAGAGTCCTTCTTAAATTGCATTTAATTATTAATTGAAATTTATCATACTTCAGTTTAACTAATAGCTATAGAGTAGCTGATTCTTTACTTTTCGTTTTCGAATTCAATTTCTTAAATTCCATTCAATTTATGTTAATTCGTTCTATATTTACTGATTAGATGGTGCTAATTACTCTGCTCAACATTTTCTGTATTAAGAAAATTCAATTTAATGCAGATTCACTGATCAAATTGCGTTTTCCAAATTTGCTTTCCATTATCAAATTTGAGTTTAATGCACAGTTAAGTTTATTATATGTTTCAAATTCATAATAGGCGAATTATAAGCGATTAGGTGAATGAATTGTGTTTTATCGTTGCAAATTTTCTTTTCAAAGTTTATTCTGTTTGAAATTGAAGAACTATTATTCCATTTGTTTTATTGCCAACATCAATTTGGAACTAGACCCATAATTCAATTGACTTCCCAATTTCACAATATATCTACTCGTCTTTTCATTAAATTTTATTTTGCATTAGGTAACGATTCAATGTATTTTCTACGTTCTCAGAAACTGATGAAATTGTGTGTTCAACTTCAAATTAAGTTGATTGCAGATTTTTGTTGTTGGAAGATAAATTTTTCAGAAGAAGTCTCCTACATTTGATCAATCAATAACTTTTCGAATAAAATATATTTTTTTTCGGAAAAAAGCTTCATTTCTCAACATAATGTACTTTTACCTTGATATATTAAGCCCAATATTTTTCGAATTTTTCCCTACCTAACTTTTCTGAACGTTTTTCATATTTGTGTTTGTTTTTGTGATGACCTCAATTTTCGACACAAATTGCTCCTTTGACCATTTCTTCAGGTTTGAAAACAGGAAATTACATCTGAATAAGTCTAGAAAATTGAACGATTTTTCACCATATATATACTCAACTCTTCATGTATGTTGGTCACACTTCACAACACTTTTTTAGACAAATATGCCCAAAAGCTCTGAATATTATTCAAGTGGTGATTTTACGCTTTTCAAGGCAGTTGAAATGATTGACACTATGACCGTAAAAGGTGCCAGTTGGGGTCCACGGTGATTCATTAACAGATTTTTTCTTCTCTTTCGGCTTGGTATATGTGTTGATTTTTATTGAAGATTGTCTACATGGATGAAGTATAGCGTTATCATTTCACGATGGAACTTAAACATCTGTAAAAAGAGTGATACAGCATTAAATGAAGCCAAGTCGGAAATATTTGCCAAAAAGTCAAAAATTAAATGTACAATGAATTATTTAGTTAAACTTGAATAGGTTGAAACACCTTTCACCGTTCTCAATCATCTGTACACAATATTCTGTCCAACTCAATTATTTTTCAATCAATTTAAAGAGAACTGATGAAAGAATGAAAAATTATACAAAAAATTAAAAAAACAAAATAAAAATTCTTCTAAGTATTAACATTTCGTAGAATCGTCAATATTTATAATCAGATTGTTCTCATATCATCTTTTCAGATTTGAAGAATTTTGTGACTGGAAAATGTTTTTAGTCAATGAAGATTATAATAGTGGCACATTATTATTTTGCACATATTCCAAAAGTACACTTCGGGGATATATTCTTCTTATCAAAAGAAACATTTGAATCAAAACTAACATATTCAGAATTAATTGTTCATTATAAATGAATCTGCTAAGTTGTATGAGTGAATAACAGAAACATCAGTCCAGAAAAATTTGTTGCACTCGATTTGAAACACGTTAAAATTGAAAAATCAATTACTATCACAACGAATGTGAATTGTGGTTCGAAATTTTTTTTTGCCTCGATTCACACAAAAAATTATAAAATATAATAATTATGTTATGTTTTCAGTTCAAAACATTCTAAAATTGCAGTTATTTATTATACCTATACCTACCTACGTACTTACATGAATTCTAATAAAATTTTCGATAGAAAAATGAAAAAGATTGTTTTAAGACTCATGAAGATTTGTTCAAATATAAAAACATTACATTTGATAGAGATTGTTAGTTTTAGGTTTCAGATATTAGTTTTTGCCGAACTTATATTATTCGATTTTTGTTACTGCTAACTATTATACCTATATTACATGGATGATTTGAATTTTGAAAGTTTTTTTATTTCAGTGGATCTACTTTTAGCTTCAGATAATAGTTTTTGCCGAGCTTATATTCGGTTTTTTTACTGCCATCTATTATATATTGCATGGGTGATTTGAATTTGGAAAGTTTTTTTTTTATTTCATTGGACCTACAGTTTAACGCCGGTTCCGAACGGCAATTGGGCTTGTAATCGATGTACATTACCCAGCATCTTTAAATTACTTTAAATGATAGACAAACACATACCTACACCCATGCCTTTCACCGGGACTTGAACCCGAGTACTACCGCACCATAGCCGAGTGTTCTCTCGACTAAGCCACGTAAACCGGCAATTTGGAAAGTTTTTACATTCAAAAACTTTTAGTTTAGGTGACAAATTGTATGTTTAAATAACTTGGCAGAATCATTCTGTAAGTAAATTTTCTAGAATTGTGTTAAGTGTACTAATGTAAATTGAATATTTACTGTTTTCACATGAATTTGAAAAAAAAACTCATTACGAGTAGGTACAATGATTGTTTTTAGCTGTCATATGATTATTTTATTTTATTTTTTTAAGTACTGTAACTATTACTTTATATCAAATGTCCTCCAGTACTTTTCAAATTCCTTTTAATGTAAACAATAATTACTAATTCTCGACAATTATTTATTTCATTTCGATAGAAAGCGGACATTATGAATCAAGGACAATCCTCCAGGAAGGTGGTATAACTATTACTATATATCGAATATTCTCTTGTAGTTTTCAAATTTTTTTCAATGCAAATAATGATAGCTAATTATCGACAATTATTCATTTCATTTCGATGGAATACGGACATTATGAATGTAGCACAATCCTCAAGGTAGGTGGTACCTATGCATTCTAAATATTATCCCATTACGCCAAGTAATCACCTGCTATGTGGTTTGTGCCACAAGTAACTGACAACTATGAAAATTCAATGCGCAGTATTTTGTACGAGTCCCATTTCGGACTTCAGCAAGGATAATAATGCCAATTTGTCTTCGTTGTTCTATCTATATATTCATTGATCAGAACTACCTTCCCATACGTCTGCGTCGCCTATTCGATACCAGTACGTGACCGTGAATCAGTCAACCTTATAACAATAAATCGCGCATAGATCCGCGTGCATGCGTGCTGGCCGACACGAAGTTTAGTCACAGACCATATGGAAGTAAGAAAAAGATCAGAGATCTCGGTGGATGGTTTGTTTACATACTTACGTGTGATGTCATTCGAGGGTTCTCTGGATGAGTTGGATAATAGTAATAATAATATAAATTTATTGAGAAACATTCCTTACATTGTAAAATTACATTCATTTCAATTATTATATTCAATACAATAATTACAACTAAGAAAAATGCTCTCAAAAGGACCGAATTCAGTTTGGAGTCTGATCTTCCATTCGAGCAAAAATATTGGTTCAAACAAAAATCTTGGTTAAATTCAAATTAACAATAATATACAACTTTGATTGAGAAAAAAATAACCTCAGAGATATTAAACATTTGAGACAATTTCACATGGTGAAGAACATTCGTGTTAAAAAAATATACAAACATATGATACAAAAAATTGATTCATACATTATTGCCTACATCCGAATCATCGAAGTACTCTGCCACACTATAGTATGCCTTTGTTAAGAGCAGAGATTTAACTCTCCTCTCAAACAAATGAGCTTTCAGTACTTTCAAATACGATGGTGAATGGTTGAAAATTTAAATACTCTGACAATAGAGAGAGTGCTCAAATTTAGCTGTTTTATGCATAGGAATAAGTACCACATCCCTGTTTCTTGTTGAATACTCATGAGTACTATTCAATTTAATAAACCTATCTTCAGTATCTTTATTCTTTAACAAATAACAAGCATCTATAAATATATAAACAAATTCGCCAATGGCGAATAATCAACAATGTTTCAAGTCTGTATGTTATATTACGGCTAAGTCTTAATTTTGGTATAAAAAATTATTGAAGACTATTTGAGAAGGATTAATGGCTAATTTTATATTATTTTTGGGATATATATTGTTGATTATGTTTGGAATTAAATTATAGCAGAATAAGATTTTTCAACATACGGTTAGGCCATTCAAATAATTATCTGAATATTATAATATGCGTCTTAGAAGTACAGACATCAAAAAATTACTAATAGGAGAACGCTACAATAGGTAGCTCCCACGGCTCCAGACTTACATGAAATTAAACATAGGCTTATCATCTTCTTCACGTCTTCTATTCCGTTATATGTTGAAAAATCAGACCCAATGTGTAGAGTAAAACTGATTTTTGTTACACCTCATGGAAATGTCTCCTTATGTCAGCACGTTTTTTGAGTTTTCAACATTGTTAAAAACAATTTTGAACATGTTTGTTTGCCTTTATATCCTTCTACATCAAATCGCCAACATTTGAAATGATGCATCTAGATATATATATATATATATATATATATATATATATATATATATATATATATATATATATATATATATATATATATTTGAAATCAGCCGCTGAAACGTGTTCCGAGCTTATTGGCTCTCGTCAGAACGGCGTAGCGAAGTTCAAGGTGTACGAACCTGGAGATGGAACTCTCCGGGTTTGGAGATTTGGTCAACATATCGCCTTTGTGGCGACTATTTATCCTTTACGGAGCCTTCAACCGAGAAAGTTAACAACGAATGAAAAATTTTCTTGCGGTGAAAAGTACAAACGACTGCAGAAATATAACTCTTGGTGTAGCCCGCAACTCAATTGGAAGCAACCGTTGACACGTGTTTCGAGCTTATTGGCTCTCGTCAGAACGGCGTAGCGAAGTTCAAGGTGTACGAACCTGGAGATGGAACTCTCCGGGTTTGGAGATTTGGTCAACATATCGCCTTTGTGGCGACTTTTTATCCTTTACGGAGCCTTCAACCGAGAAAGTTAACAACGAATGAAAAATTTTCTTGCGGTGAAAAGTACAAACGACTGCAGAAATATAACTCTTGGTGTAGCCCGCAACTCAATTGGAAGCAACCGTTGACACGTGTTTCGAGCTTATTGGCTCTCGTCAGAACGGCGTAGCGAAGTTCAAGGTGTACGAACCTGGAGATGGAACTCTCCGGGTTTGGAGATTTGGTCAACATATCGCCTTTGTGGCGACTATTTATCCTTTACGGAGCCTTCAACCGAGAAAGTTAACAACGAATGAAAAATTTTCTTGCGGTGAAAAGTACAAACGACTGCAGAAATATAACTCTTGGTGTAGCCCGCAACTCAATTGGAAGCAACCGTTGACACGTGTTTCGAGCTTATTGGCTCTCGTCAGAACGGCGTAGCGAAGTTCAAGGTGTACGAACCTGGAGATGGAACTCTCCGGGTTTGGAGATTTGGTCAACATATCGCCTTTGTGGCGACTATTTATCCTTTACGGAGCCTTCAACCGAGAAAGTTAACAACGAATGAAAAATTTTCTTGCGGTGAAAAGTACAAACGACTGCAGAAATATAACTCTTGGTGTAGCCCGCAACTCAATTGGAAGCAACCGTTGACACGTGTTTCGAGCTTATTGGCTCTCGTCAGAACGGCGTAGCGAAGTTCAAGGTGTACGAACCTGGAGATGGAACTCTCCGGGTTTGGAGATTTGGTCAACATATCGCCTTTGTGGCGACTTTTTATCCTTTACGGAGCCTTCAACCGAGAAAGTTAACAACGAATGAAAAATTTTCTTGCGGTGAAAAGTACAAACGACTGCAGAAATATAACTCTTGGTGTAGCCCGCAACTGAATTGGAAGCAGCCGTTGACACGTGTTTCGAGCTTATTGGCTCAATAAACTATTTATCATCAACATCTGATGAAGCCACTGTGTTTGCGAAACGATATTGTCATGTTTTTGAATTAATTATAGTGAAAATCGAAAAAGTACTTAGTTTTATTCAAACTCTGTATTTAGATTTTCATCAAGTATCGGCCCAATCGATTAATGATCACAAATGTTTAACATTCTTCCATATTGGTCTGAGTAGATGTTATGAACTACATATATTAACTTTTTCAAGACGACTGTAATATCATACTTCTACTTATTCTCATTTCATTTGTCTTTCTCAAATCTTCTTCATAGCAGGTATTTTGTTCTCACATTGCTGGAAATTTGAGGAAATAATGATTTTTAGGGTTAACATAGCCATTGGCATCTTTTTTAGGGTGCCTTAGTCTGTTATATGTAGTTTAGAATCTTCAATTTATATAACTTTTTAAACAATTATATCATATTCATTTATTAAATCAACCACATTAATGGGGTTGTGAAAAGCACAATGGAAGTGAATGAGATTATAGTATCATAATTGTAAACCTTCAGTTATTTTTGTTCACAAACTCGAACGTTTCATTTTATATTAAAATATACTCAAATACATCAATAATATTCAACTTATACCTACAAATATGTAAATTGATTCAAATCATTTTGTTGAAAATATGATCATTATAACTTGTGTTTCAATTAACCCAAATTTTTTTATGCTGCTATTTTGTTATTACTTCTTGTTGTAATACAAATATTCCCGGTTCTTCAACTTCAAGAAGGAAGGAATACATCATTCTCGAAATTGACAACCGTACATTAGATAGATAACATTATTTGTGTCAATAGGATTTGCCGAATAATTGTGTATATTAGCAAAGTGCAAAGTCGGACTCCGTGGCTTAGTCGGAAGAACACCCGACTAGGATGCGGTAGAACTCGGGTTCGAGCCCCGGTGAAGGCATGAGCGTTTGTATTCGTCTATGATTTAAGTAGTTTGAATAATGATATATGCTGGGTAATGAACATTGATTACAAGCCCAATGACCGTTCGGAGACGACGTTAAACTGTAGGTCCACTGAATAAAAAAAATGCAAGTGCAACAGTGCAAAAAGTGCAAACAAAATAATTTTTTCTCAAAATTGAAACCTCAACCAGTCATGCTACGTGATGGAGATGATAAAACGTCAGAACGCGATGATGTCACCTACTCAAAAACTTAAAGGAAAAATCAAAACTTAAAATGAGTTTAAAATATATTTCAATGTCTCTGTTTCGTGTTTCCAAATGCTCTTGAGATTGAGAACAGTGTAACCTCATCGTGAATTTATTCCAATCCATAACAATATTACAGTAAAAGTGAATACCGCAAGTAAAACTTAATGTTAATTTTGACGTGGGGATCGGTCGCCGTCGCGGTGACCTAGATGCGGCCAACGGCGGAGGTAACCGTCGCTCCGGAAATGCCATTTACGATTTTCTGTGTGGGAGCGTCTTAGCTCGCACGACATGTGTTCGGTGCTCTACGTGATTATTGCAAATTAAAATAAACACGTGTTCCTTATGTAACAATCTACATATTTCGAGATGGACTGATTTTTTATACTTCTAGCCCCATCTTTTGTGATTAGCTTATACCTGAGGTAGAATTCGGTCAAATCAACTGATGAAACTCTGCAGACAGAAGTAGTTGAACGAGAAAATATATATAATTGACCTGGTTACTGATTTTTCTAGGAGGCAACCTTTTGCCTGAACTACTATGTAATAAGATATCAATTATTTAATTGATTTCAATAGAAACAAAGTTGGTAACAAGATGTAAAAGTATTCCAAGAAAAGTACTTCTTACCGCAGTGAAATGTTCATGAGTTAAACTGTCACTTTGTTTTTTAATCAGAAGGAATATTCATAAAAATGAAAATATCAAAAATATTGAAATAAAAAGTACAATAAACTGTGAAGCAAGAAATATTTACTTTATTTCAGTCAAAGATATCCTCCAGTATTAATGTTTGACACGAATATTTTTTGACATTTGACATGGACGTTTATGTTTGATGTATTTGACTGACATTTCATACTCCACATTTTACTGTACTTTCCATTTTTTTATATTCTTTAAGTTTCTTAAAAATCAACATTCATCACATAAAATTGAATTGCATTCAAAATGTACAATAAATTCAAATTAACACACTTGACTTAGTTTCACTGAATATATTAAAAACTCTACATATGTTTCGGGTGGTTAACCCATTGTCAAGAGTATACAATGTTACTAGGTGAATATGTTACATGTGTATAGTTTTCAATACTTTCACTGAAACTTGAGTCAAGTGTGTTAATTTTAATTTATTGTTTTCAACAAAATGGTTCACCAAAAGATAAACGAAACATCCGTATCATTTATTAAAAATGTGTACCGATATTTCATTTTACTTTCAATAAGTTAAAAAAAGCATTCTATATTTCGTTGTGAATCGGTTCACAAATGTCCAAAGAATTGTTTTTTTTCTAGTATTCACAATTCCTATTCTCTAAGGAAAATTTTGAAAACTTAATTTGGAACATAGTTATTATAGGAGAATAATTTTGTAATTTTGGGTAAAAAAAAAGTGAGAGTATACACTTCTTACTAGGCATAAATTATATTAGAATGAATTAGTTCAAGTAAAGTGATTGTTGAGATACACCTTTGAGAGATGATCTCAGACTTTTAGCCTCATTTCCTTTTTTTTTCAAAGTTAGGTTATATTAACTATTCCAAGCCGTTTCAGTTCATACCTAATTTCATTTTGTCCCAGATACAAACTTTAATCAGCTCTTTCAGTGAATTATTTCATTTTCAGTCAATTCCATGACGAAAAGTCAATTTAATTAAATTTAGTTTCACTAATGATCCTCCAATTGAGGTGTTCATTGATTTGCTATACCATTCAGTTTCAATTTTCAATTAATCAGAATTAATATTTTCAATACCTATTCTCTAATGAATTCGAATTATTATTTAAAAATTTTATAAAATTTATAAATCATAAAACTCAATTTTTATTGTTATGTTCATAACATTAAAATTTATTTGATTTCATCAATTTTAAATTGGAAAGTCCCTTATTCCATTTGAATCATTAGTTTCACCTAGGATCATGTGTATTTTCATTTACTACTTCCGCTATTTAATGTTCATTTCATTTTTGGAGAATTGGAAGAATAATTTGTCAAACTTCTACCATCTTTATGAAAAAACTTTCTCTGCAATAGAGATAACTCAATTCCAACATCAACTACTCAAATATATGTTCAAAAAAAATTAAGTTTGTTTTGTATTCTTCTTTAAGTTCATATTGTTATTTATTCCAAATGTTTTCAACGTTCGAATCAAAATAAATTGCACTAACTTTTCGTTTGAATGAAATTTCCTGAAGTTTAAAATTTTCCTACAAATTCATCATTAAAGTTGCTTTTCACTCTTCTACTTTATTTTCTATTCCAATTTTCAATCGCTGCAATTTTGATAGTTTGTTTCAGTTACTTACTTTTCTTGTTTATTTTGTTACTTACTTTACTTTTTCGTTTGAGTTATCTATTCCAAAAAGTGTGTTTATATTAATTTATGTCATATAATTTGCATTTTGTTGCTTCAGCCTTATTTGATACCTTTTCGATTTGTTTTATATGCTACATTCAAATTACTTGAAAATTTTTAAATATTGGACAGAATCTGCACTCTTGTGCAATAATACAATTCAAATATAGACGAGTACAATAACAACTAAATCGTTTAGAACGAAAGTTCATACGTATAATAATCCTAATATTTATACTTTGTTTTCATAGTTGGAAATTCATAGAATTGTAAATTATTTTTCAATAATACATTACATACCAATAATAGATTTGTTTGAATAATAATGATTCAAATCAAACTCTCGGTTTATGTCTCACGAATAATACAATAAAATTTAAACGTTCAGTTAACATGTTTCGATCAATATGTCTGGATAATGAGTTGACGCTCGAAACACGTTGACTCAACGTTATGATTTTATTGTAACATTTTTAATACATCGTGAAACATTACTCCAAGAGCTTAATTTTAATTACTATTCAATCATTTTTCCCCAAGAGGTAACCGAGAATTCCATCTCAGTTATAATCAATAATATATTACAGAAACATCTGTCTTATAAGGTCTATTCAAAAATTTCATAACTTTCGAGTCATGCACTGTATAGTAGTACATTGTGAATACTTGTATATTCTTGCTTTCAATCCCATCACGAATACGTTTCTATACATAAGGAACAAAAAGGAACTTATGGTTTTATAATGAAATTAATCATTCTATAGTGTTGACTTTACTTGATGTAAATCCATTATAATTGAATATAAACTTGAATTCAAATATTTGAACTTATGATTTACACGTGATTGACTACATAGCACGACACGTTCTGTCGTTACAAACGGCTTCTTCAGATGCTAACAGAATAATCCTTCAGATTATTCTATTAGCGTGTCTGATTAGAGATCAGACACGCTAACGAATAATCTCTAATCAGACACGCTAACAGAATAATCTAAAGGATTATTCTGTTAGCATCTGAAGACATCGTTTGTAACGACGAAACGCAGCATGCTATGTAGTCCATAAAAAGTGTCAAGTGCTTGAATTTAAGTTTGTATTCAATGAAATTGATTGATTTCTCGCACTATAGCTACTCGGAGGATCATTGCTCACAAGTATAATTTTAAACATTTGTTTGAATTCGACAAAACATTCATGAATAATTTGATTCAAAAAGCTTGTCTGAATTCCATTAAATTTGAACTCAGGTCTTGATAATGAGTTCTCACTAACTTTCGACAATGTGTTTACATATGTCGAGTTAAGTCAATTGAATTAGTTTTGAGGAATTACACTAACCATTTCAAAATTATTGTACTATTATACTTTTCGAGAAGGTTCCACAAAAAGTTGGGAAGGGGTCAGTTAACATTATGTTAAAAAAATTATTAGTACCTATAATGACCAATACGATGGGTGTTGCGGTCGATGTGATATTTATTTTGATGAGATTTTGTGATGCCATTCAGAACAGCGCAATGGGATGTAGTGATATTCTCATGACTTCTGTTGTCTACATTTGGATTTTCTATACTTATATATTTTAATTTTATTTTTTTTTTTCATTCGGTTACTTTATATTACCTACTATTCATTTCAATTTTATTTTCGTTGGCTTAATCACTGCATTTCATTATCTTCTGTTGACTAAGTGAGACTTTGTAATAGATAATATTTTATTTTCAGTTTATTCCATTCAGTTATCCTTTATTACTATTTCGTTCAATTTTATTTTCGTTGTATATATTCGCTTATACTCTATTTATTTTTGGTTTCTTATTTATTATCGTTTTTGTGAAATTTCTCATTTTTCCTTGTAATTGGATATACTCGTATATCTGTTGGGAATAAATGTTTTATGTGTTTTATTTATAATAAAATAACTAGGCTTGATTCCACTGAAAAATCAATTAATTTATATAACTTTCGATTAGGGATCCTAACCCATCGAACGGAGATGGTGCGGTTTTAGGTGTTTAGAATACGCTATTGCACTCAGATATATCGGGCACCACTGGAGTTGATTTTGACGTAGCACAGGATACGGTCCTAGGTCCACTGCTATTTTCCTTATAATGGGTGATTTTTCAAGCGTAGTTTTTTTTTTAATCGAATAAAACACTCAATTTGCATCATATATTCGAAATTTTTATTGAACTTGATAATTTGGGCTTCGGCATTTACATTTTTGAAGATAACGTCATGTAAATATTGTCCGCGGCTCCGTATCATAATTCGGAAGGCCCAATTTGGCGTCACGAGCATTTCGGTCTGTATCTGACGAATTACACATGTTATGTTATCCTGTAATATTCAATCGTGTTCGGCTTGTCCACTTACTCTAACGACTTTATATAACTCCACAAGAGATAATCCAGAGTCGTCAAATCGCATGACCTCGGCGGCCAATTCACAGGGCCATTTCGAGAGACATGCTGCTCACCAAATTCATCCTTCAACTTGCCCATTGTTTCACGAGCTGTATGGCATGTTGCACCGTCTTGATGAAACCACATGTAAACCAAGTTCAACTCGGCCAACTGGGGCAAAAAAAGTTGCGTATCATGGCTCGATATCGTTCGCCGTTGACGGTAACGTTTCTTCCACGGTCGTCTTTCAAGAAAAATGGACCGATGATGCCACTCATTTCCATGATGATTTTTCGGGATGCATCGGTAATTCTTGTATGGCATGCAGCTATTCATCACTCCAGATGCCACAGTTTTGTTTATTTACATATTCGTTACACCAGAAATGGGCCTCATCGCTGAACACAATTTTTCGATAAAACAGCGGATTTTCATAATCAACACGTAAAATTTTCCATGTGGTTGAGTAACACATGCCCAAATGCTTAGAACGTCGACGATTTGACATTTCACGATCCTCATTAACACTGTACTACTGCTGCAATATTCTCTTCAGTACGCACTGTGCCCATGCGAGACAATGGTTTAATGTCCAACAAAGTAAACTTGGTGCGAAATTTGTTGATAACAGCACGAATTGTTGATTCACCAGGTAGATTATAACGACCATAATATGGTCGTTACAAACGATACACATTTTTCAAAGAGCACGATTTTTGATAGTAAATTTCAACAATTTGCAATCGTTGCTCGTTTGTAAGTCTTTCCATGATGAAATGGCAGAGTATGCTGAAAAGTTTTCACTTTAACAGATGACGTTTGGATGCTATTATTACCAACGAGTGCCGCCAACCAGAAAAACTTTAGTCTTAAAAAATCACCCGTAATTATTAATGATATTGTTTTTCATGTGAAAAAAATGCTCTTCACCATTATTCGCAGATGGTACAGTTAGTTAAGTTAGTGTTAAAAATGTCCAGACTATGACAGAATGAAATAGGGATTTAGCAGCAATAAATGAATGGCTAAGCGATAACAGATCATTGAAAGGGCAAAAATTGTTGAATATTTAGGCTTATGTTAAATGAGAAATTAAGTTTCAATTCAACTTTCTGAGAAGAATTGTAAAAAATATGGAGATATATGTCAAGTTATTGCTCTCTAAGTCAATAATCACACACTAAGTTCAATAATGCCCACAGCTTGAATATTGTTCCACTCAGTTATTTGGATTGAGCAAAGAAAAAACTCAACAGCTACGAAAATTGCGCAATAGAGCTATGCGAACAGTTTTGAAAGCATTTCGAATTGTTTAGAACTTATGTCAGTTAAACAGATATTACTTTATCGCACATGTTCCGAAGTGCAAGTTTGTAAGCTTTCTAAAGCTAGAAATGTTAATTTCATGAAGGATTCAATGCATTTAATGAATTGCCTAGTCCATAAAAAACAATTAGTGGCCTTAAGGTAATTAAGCGTAAATTGGCTCTGTTCGTTTCAAAATAATAATTGTAAATAATAAATTTGTAACGTAAATGTATATATGAATTTTGTAATTGCTTCTGCTAAATATCTTGCTTATTATTATGATTATTTTTATATTCATGAAAAATTTGTCTATTCAAATACATAATGCACAGGAAATATAGTTATAATAGACAATTTTTAATTCCAAGAGTCGTGCGATTAGGTACATAATTTTTTATCGCATATAAAAAATTCATACTCCTGTTTTAAAAAGATAAATATACTTCAATATTTTTTTATGACCTCGAGGCATGTGACTCATCTTTATGCCGTCTTTGAGTCTCTTTGAAAGCAAATATTTCCAATTAATAACTATATGAATCTTTTTTAAATAAATAAATTTACCTATATCTATTTTGTACTAAGTTTGGGCAACTATGTTTTCTTTGGATATCATCTATGGACGTTATTAATTCAAAGTGTGTTGGAAATATTTCAGATTGAAAAATTACATCAGTTTTTTTCAAATGTTTATAGTATAAGGATAAAAGAAATCCTCTTTGTAAAAGACTTGTAAACACAAGAATACTCTAATACTAAAATGATGGTTAAACACTGTTAACATACTTTACAATCCCATTCATTCGTCCACCAATATTTTAACCATGAAAAGAGCACTTAAGATCTTGTTATGACTAACTCCTCTGAGATTTCAGTGCGAAAATCTCCTAAACACCTTTCAAAAATATTTCCGAGTGATAAGTAAGAAATTATAATTTACACGGACCTAAAAGCGGAACGGAAGTGACGTCTAATGGTTTATGTATTTGCCAAAAACCAACAATAGCCCGTACGGGAATGAATGAAAGAGTCCATACAGGTACAATAAAACCAAACAACACCTGAAGCGTTTCGTCAAATGCCTTCTCTTTTGTATCTTTGTGCACGATCAGAGCGGTGGCGTCTCCTTGATGGCACCTTTTTGCAATAATAATAATAATGAAGAGGCACGGATCATCTTTGGAGGTGAAATATTTACTAGATGCCTTTGTTACCGGCATTTCCTGACATCTCAATTCATGAGTTGCTAGATCGGAGGGGTGAGCGAGAAAAGGCGAATATCTTGGTCCGTCCATTCAGTGAGTGGGTGTCAAAGTGGCGCTCCCTTTGGTCCATTCACACCAGAGGACCCACCACGTATTACCGAATTGCATACACAGTGGCGTACGGAGAATACATTTGTTGTTCCTCCAGTTGTTCCTATTGTTTATTTCAATTTGTTTAGGCTTCATAGAGTAGGAAGCGGGGCCACTTACACTATGTCACAAATAATAATCACAAAATGACCATAAATAAATGTGAAGCTCGCGCATTGTTAAACACGTGGCCAAAAGTAAAGGAAATTTAGGTAGTAGATTTAAAAACATAAATACAAACGAATGAGATTGAATTCTCGCTTAACTCTTGGTGAAACATAATTGAATATTGAACTAAATTGAACTCTTGGCTTAATGTTTCACGATTTATTTAACAATATGTTACGTTCGTTACAGTAGTTTAGTCTTGAAAATGAGCTAACGCTCGAAACATGTTGACTATACATATTGTTGAATAAATCGTGAAACATTAAGCCAAGAGTTTAATTTATTTCAATATAAATACAAACAATAGTGTAGTCATTTAACAAACAACTTGTAACACCATAATTCATATATTTAAATATTTAATAGTGTTGGCGTTTACTTGATGTAAATCCATTATAATTGAATATAAACTTAAATTCAAACACTTGAACTTATGATTTACACTTTATTGACTATATAGCATGAGGCGTTTCGTCGTTACAATATTCTGTACACATTATTCTGTGAGCATCTGAAGAAGTCGTTTGTAACGACGAAACGCGTCATGCTATGTGGTCAATAAAGTGTAAATCATAAGTTCAAGTGTTTGAATTTAAGTTTATATTCATATATTTAATGTTATTTTGCAACACTTTTGGCAAACAACAATATGAGATCATACTCTTTGCTCTTGTCCTAATTATTCGTACATATTTCTCATTACCGTTACAGGACCGTAGGTTTTGCAAGTCGAGGCAATCATCCCACAAGTTGAAACTTGCAGATAACTGCAGAACTGCGTAATGTATGCTTTTAAAGTGGCATTTTGATTTGAACTTCATTATTTCGTTTTTTATATGCCAGTAAATTAAACGTAGAACAGTATAATGAATACTCAATGATATAATTAAATTAGGTATTAATGAATACATAAATTTTAGCATTGAATATCGATTATATAATGTAAAACAAACCGATTTTTGGGACTCTGCAATTTTTTTATACATATTCTCCATTTTTTTTCGTCAAAAAGTGTTGAATCTCGTGAACAGTATAAAATGGCACACCTATGTAGATTCAATGACTAACTAATCAAATACGAACGTCATATATTATAATATTATATTTGTTGACTCAATGCTGGAAATATCAACTGAACAGAATTTTACAGAAGAGGTATTAATTAGAACAGAAATCTGTATGAATAGCACAGATGAGTGACACATATTCACAAATTATACATTAAAACAATAATGATAATGAAAAAATAGATCTTTTAATTGAAGAACAATTCATGTTCGAAAGGCGACTTTGCATGAGTCCCATTGAGTAATGCTACAAATAGTAGAAAGAAGAAAGGAATTCACTATGGAAACTTATATAGATTTCATCGAGTATGAGTGAGCCTTCGATATTTTTTTTTTTAATTCAGTGGACCTACAGTTTAACGCCGGTTCCGAACGGCCATTGAGCTTGTAACCGATGTACATCACCCAGCATATTTCATTATTTGAACTACTTAAATCACAGATAGACACAAACACCCATGACTTCAGCGGGGCTCGAACCCGAGTTCTTCCGCACCATAGTCGGGAGTTTTTTACTTAACAAATCTTTATTTATAACATATTTACAATACATATATAATACATGAGTTATGCAAAAATTTAACATTATATAACTTAAACTAAATACATAATTCATTTTTCATTACAATCTTAAACTTTTTCACAGTTCCTACTTATTAGTTTCACTGTACATTTACTTTGTTTTTGACAAATATCATCTATATATGAGGGATCATATATGTGTAGATGATCGCTTTGCCTCTAGGTAATTATTTTTATGTTTTATTTGTACATTGTCATTATATTTACATATTTTGATTCTACAATACAGGAAACTATTTGCGAAAACTTGCTTTAGTCGGGAGTTCTACTGACTAAGCTACGGAGACCGGCAGCCTTCGATATTATCAACAGGAATAAACTCTGAAAAATTCTGGACAAAAGAGGATATCAAACAGATCTATCGAACTCATTCGAAACTTGCATCAATTAACTGAAATAATGATTCTTGTTTCAAGAAAAAAGTAGCAAATATAAAAACTGATAAAGCGGCTAAAAAACTAATAAAATAGATGATGAGGCCGATACTTGGAGAAAATAATAATATCCATAATGAAACACTATTTAGAATTTTCTCATAATTTTAATACAAATACGCATTACGATGTTTCGAAGTACTACTTCTTTATCAAATGCTGGATTAATACTGGAATAATCAGTGATTAGATTAGAAGATATGTGAAATTTCGATGCTTGATGTGTCTGTAATCCGAGAGAGGTGTTTTCTACTGATTTCTTTAGATGGAATTGTAGAGTATTCATTAATCTACGATCTTCCACTTGAAGTCACAAGAAGATGCTTGGAGGTTGAAATCGTTGCCCCACTTCGATGGACGTGGTACGACTGACGAGTTCCTTGCAGAACGAAACATATATGTCTCGCACTTCCGTCAGGTGTGGCATCGATTTCAATATTTCTCTAACATTTATCCCTTGAAGGATAATGGAGACATCACATCGTACACGTTCACATATCTAGCTCTACTATAACATTCTCTTGATTAATTTCAATTTTTCAAATGAATGTTCTATTGTTCATTTTCTTGAATATTTCATTCAGTGCCATAAGCACAAAAAATTTCATTTCCTTATATATATATATATATATATATATATATATATATATATATATTCACAAAATTTAGAAGAACGGATTGCCCATAGATATGCAAAAACCGAAATTAAAACCTCAAATAAACATAAAAAGCTCAGGAACACGATTTTAATTAAAAGAATACAACAATTTAATCAATCGAAAAGGTCAGAAAATGTTGGGAAGTTTTAGAAATGTTACGTATGCTATGTAGTCGTCAAAATTTTGAGACTACTATAAACGAGAGAACAGATATCATAACATCTTAATTCAATCTATAGCAATTTGATAAATCTTTCAAATAACACTAATAGAATCACTAATAAAAAGAACACACCGCAATTTTTATACAACATATCTCAAAACTCATTCTTTCCAATATACCATCAATTTCAAACACATAAAAAAATGAATATTTAAATATCAATTTTCTGGATTAGTATATTATAAATCAACTATGTAGGTTCATCTTAGTTCAAAAATAATACATGGCGAATCACTTGGCTTAAGTACCATGAATTTTTCAGAGATACCATCATGGTGAAAAAGATTTAAGACTTCTGAATCGAATGCTGAGCCAGAAACATTCCTGTGAATATTATCAAGTCAAAACAGCCAAGTTTATTAAAAAAATAACAATTGATGTTTGCTTCCCTAGTAATTTATAAAGCTCAATTGTTCATTTGTTTTGACAAAGTTGAACAACGAAACGTCAACGGAAATGAAGTTTTTTGATGTTATAAAGCATTTTATTACTTATAAAATTCAAGAAAATCAACATCATAAAACATCATGTAGAAACATATATGTAATATATATATATATATATATATATATATATATATATATATATATATATATATATATATATACATATATTAATATTTTAGAGTGAAAATAGAGAATTGAAATTATATTTCAAAAGTTTTCGATCTCGACAGGGATTCGAACCCAGGTCTTCAGGTTTACGCCCCACTGCTTTGGACTGTTATTCTACCGAGGTCTACACTTTGAGATGCAACTTAAATTCATATCTAACAACCTGTTCACCGTGGTAACAGAGTTGTGATTAACTATACAGTTGGTTAATTTTGGAAATGTTTTTATCAATCGAAATTTTGAATTTTTTAACACGCAAATGAATTTTGCAAATAAATAGTTGAACAATTAGAAAAGTTACTAACGATATATTGTCAAATGAACCGAAAAACATTCATGAAAAATCATACTATGTATATCGGGGCCTAAAAAAATTTCTTTGCCTTAAGGAAGAACTTCAATGTGCAGTGATTTGGAAGACAGATTACAGTATGTTTTTTAATTTTACATAATTTCACTGAACACATTTTTGATCACATTTTTATTTCAAAACATTCAAAATTAGGTGCAAATCATTTCAAGACTATTGAACCACTTATTGAAAAGTTATAAAGAAAGATCGAATGAAATACAATTACATGTTTGCATATACATTGGCAAATTTAATCCACAGCCTCGTAATAGCTCATTTTAGGAAATACTAAGATCTTGTTATAATGCATATTATTAGTACATTTACTATTAGTATATTTTTATGAGTGTGGTCCACACACCCCGCATACCAAAATGCATTAAAAGTGATAATATCGTAAATCCGACCAATATTAATATAGTCCCAAAATATAAGGAATATTGAATACTAATAATTGTGGTTTTAGCCGGTTTTTTTAACGCTTGTGTCAAATTTATAGTTTCTTTAACGGGTCGATAACTTTTGCCAGAAACTAAAAATGCTAACTTGGATGCTAACATCTCACACTCAAGTTCAAATTGTACCAGTTATTTCAGCCAATATGGAGCGAATATTTTACACTTATAAAAAATGTTTAATGAAAGGATTGTTCCTCTCAATAACATGTCTTTAATCTAAATCGTATGAATTTATATCATCATAAACAACACTTTATTTATATACATTTAATATACATACTTATACATTTTAATAACACATATTTATACTCATAATATATTATTTCTTCAGGAATACAGAATAGTTTTTCTGACTAACAATTGTTCAAAATGAAAATTAAAAGGAAACCATTACACAAGCCAACAAAATGAAAAAATAATTTGGTGCCAGAAATCTAACATCTGATTTTAGATGTTTTTAATGTGCTGATTCCAAAAATGCCACTAGATTTTTTTTATCAGCTCTAGTTTTTGAGATACACGTTACAGGTTAAATGATGTATTTTTTTCTGATTATGGGCAACATGAATTACTGAACATGAATTACATCTGAATTACTTGCATCCAGATCAAAAGAAAAAAATCTACTTTGTCGAAGTACTAATATTACATTTTATCGTAACAGAGATAAGGATCTGCTGCCATTTTTCACTCAGGAAAATGACTTGGTATTCTGTAACAATATAAAAGGGCTCTTAGAAAAAATGGGTTTGCCTGAATACAATCCAGATGATTGGCGCCTTTTTATTGACAGTTCAAAACGTAGTTTAAAATGTGTTCTTTTACATAACGGTAACAAATATGGCTCAATTCCTATTGGTAATTCTACTACCATGAAGGGAGAATATGAAACAATAGCATTAGTTTTGAGAAAAATTGAATACGAAGAACATCATTGGTCAATTTGTGTTGATTTAAAAATGATCAACTTCCTCCTTGGACAGCAGAGTGGTTATACAAAATATCCTTGTTTTTTGTGCCTTTGGGACAGCAGAGCTAAAAATGAGCACTGGGTTAACAAAAATTGGCCTTCAAGAGATGTCATGATTCAAGGAATACAAAACGTGATCAACGAACCTTTGGTTTCAAGAGAAAAAATCTTACTTCCGCCCTTACATATCAAGCTAGGCCTAATGAAACAATTTGTGAAGGCCTTAAATCCAGATGGAAATTGTTTTGGGTATTTGTCACGTAAATTTCCTGGCATTAACACGGAAAAACTAGAAGCTGGTATATTTGATGGTCCTCAAATAAGGCAACTTGTTAAAGATCCACAATTCACCACATCAATGAACGAGACTGAATCTAACGCTTGGAGTTCATTTGTTAAAGTAGTACAAAATTTTCTTGGCAATCATAAAGCAGAGAATTACGTAAAATTAGTGGAAACTATGCTTTCAAATTTTAATATTCTCGGCTGTAACATGAGTATAAAAGTTCACTACCTCTACAGCCACCTAGATCGTTTTCCAGAAAACATAGGTGATTGTAGTGAAGAACAGGGGGAAAGATTCCACCAGGATATTAAAACTATGGAAGATCGTTATCAAGGACGATGGGATAGCCACATGATGGCGGACTACTGCTGGAGCCTTCAGCGAGACTGCCCTAGTAAACTCCATTCTAGAAAATCGTATAAATAAAATTTTTATGTGATTAGTGACTAATGTAATTATGTAAATTAAGTTTTTGCAATAAATACTTAAATCCATGTGTCTTTGTTTTTTTTATCTGTCAATAGTAATATTATATATTATAACAGTTATAACGTAAATTATATACACAATTTTTCAAAAAATCTCAAGAACTAGATCTGATAGACAAAATCTCAGAACTTTTTTACATTCTGCATCCAAAAATTACTCAGGAACAGTTGAAAAATCGCAGGCACCAAAATGTGTGTTGGCCTGTGTTATCATTAATCATTATTCAATTTGTATAAGTTCGTCAAAAGACGACACACGAATCTACCAAAGGACGTCATCTAGATTATTCGAAAAATCCAACAACATAGGATCTTCTGAAGGGTTTTATTTACTTATTTTACTGTTTTCATTTTTTCTGACCTTAGACAACATAAATCTTCTGGTATGAGAGTCTAAGTTCATATTAAAAATTTTGAAAATGATATTCTTCATATACAATTTCAATTATCCAGAAGAAATTGGCAATGTAAACGTATGTTTTTTTAAATTTTATTGAGGCCTATATGCCCTACAATTCTGAGAAATCTTCAAAATAAGATAACTATTAATTGGGAGTAACTAGGCACAAAACTGAAACTTTCAAAAAAATCTCTTGAACCCTATCTATGTTATTGAACGTATCCTAACAACTATTATTTTCAAAAATAGTTGTAAATTTGACATTTTCTACATCTACTCAGATAAACTCATCATCGAAAAACCTGTTTTTTAATTAATACTTCCTACCAAAGATTTATTTCAAGATCATGATATACCGCTAATCAGAAGTTAAATTATGCAAATTATATACGATCATTATTGTCATTAGTTGTTAGAATGATAATCGAGAAATATATCTCTTTCTGGCACTAATAGAAAGTTTATTCCTTTTTTATTGGCAGTGCTCCAATACTACAACACGTTATCTCAATAAAAGCCCAGGGGATTTAATTGAATAGGTATCATATGTGCTGAAACGTCATTATTATCAAATAACTACCATAAATTACAACAACGCCAAATTATCAAGTCAGTTATTGAGTTTTTCAGTCATGAAATTAAATCCCAAAGCAATTGACGTCGGAATTAAGATACTTTTTCAACGGAATTGAATATCAATTGAAGTTTCACTTTTGATATCGTCAAATTTACAATCATATCAAATTTGATGAGAATCAGTAAATATTGAAAATACATGACTGCACTCAACTCAAATCTAGAAAAAAATTACTCACTAAACAATTCTGTCAATAAAAAAATTTGTATTGTATCAATAAACTATAAGCTACTTTTGCTATCTAGTTATAGATTCGTATACATCTTCGATCTCACACACACAAGATGTATAATTGCGATTAGTCTCTGGTTTAAAACCTGAGTGACTGCTAAGCGAGAACTGGAAGTTAATGAATTGCACCTCACCACGGTTAGCTACAGTCAAGATGAGGTGGGTTAATTGAGTAAGAAAAATTTAATTCCAGGGGCCAGAGGTTTGAAAGTTCTCGGTACAATTCACTTGGTTTTCTGGTGGACCAAACTAGAACTCCACCTGATCTAACAGTTCCTATTCTTAGTTCTCCCTAACAGTAATATTCACTTGGTTCAAGTATTAAATATAAAAGTGAATTAATATTTTGAAATACTAATAAAAGAAATTGAAACAAATAAAAGATGAATTAAATCTCTCTTACCTAAGAGGACTTAATCGTTACAACAACAAAAATAATATCATGAATGTTTAAATAAAAAGAAATCTTTAGCATATAAATTGAACAGTTATGAAATTAAAGTAAACTCAAGGTTAATAAAATAAAAATAAAACCAAATATCAATTGCCTCTTCAAATGTAATGGAATTCTCTCACCACGCCAAGCGTACTCAAACTTCCAGCTTCATGCTCAAAGATCTATTCTGCCAAACCTTCCCAAAATGAAGATCCCCAATAATTCCAGTAAACACAAAAGCGAAATCCTAAAGCAAGGAAAAGTAAAAGTGAAAATAAAAATGAAAACCGCAAAGAGGTAGTGTGTGGTATACTGTGTAACAGTAAACCGCACACGTGTAACTGCTTTGATCCCCTAGAGGGTACTTCTTCTGTTCACAATTTCCAAATAACGAACAAATGCCAGAAGAATTCAACGACCATCGAATGATCCCAATACTGGATGATTATTCGTTTCAACAAAGCAAAATTCCGTAATAGAAAAAGTATATAATTTGATGAAGGTCTCAACACGTCTCCTATCGTGATGATAATTAATATCTGATCATTTTCCAAAAAAAAACCCAAACTTTTTTACCACTCAGGTTAACTTTCCATCATCTTACAAACATGACAATCAGACCTACTTAACAGTAGGACGAAAGAGTACCAACCTTACTTATCTAACCATTCCTAACACACTCCTTCCACCGTTTCTGTCGAAAAGATAAACTTAAAAGATACCTGACCATATCGGGACCCATGTTTTTGATTTTCTGGGTGTTAAGATTGTATTGTTTGCCGATGATACTTCATTTATAGTTTCTTCACAAACCTTTAGCGAACTTAGGGCAGGTTGTGAACTACTAGTCGGATACTTCACCGACTGGTGTTCCAGTAACTCTCTTATATTGAACTCAAACAAGACTGAGCTCGTCTACTTTCAGACTAGGGATTCTGATCCCAGCTAACCCTAAATCTTCAGTTCGTTGAGTTGAAACCTTCTCAATGTATAAAGTTTCTTGGGATACATGTTCATAAGAATTTAAATTCGAGAGATCATACTGATTATGTCTGTAGGAGACTTAGTAGTCCATTTTTCGCTTTGAGACGTATAAAACTTATATTACCACAGGATTCCTTGATGAATGCCTATTATTCACTGGTGCACAGTTACCTCAGCTACAGCGTCGTACTTTGGGGTGACTCCTCATTTAGTCATTCAGTATTTGTTGCCCAGAAGAAGATAATCCGATTGATTCTTAACTTTTTAAACCTGGGAAGACCTGTAGACCCTCTTTTATCAAGAACAAAATAATGTGTTTTCCATGTATTTATATTTTAGGTTTTCTATTGTACACTCGTAGAAATGTGTTACTAAATTGTTCGGAGTTTCGTGAGTATGACACAAGACACAAAGAAACACTATGTATTCCAAAACATCGAACTTCTAATTTCGAGCGGTCACCTATGTACAATGGTATAAAATTTTTAATCATCTGCCCGATAGACTGAAGGTTTTGGAATACAGTAAGTTTGAGAGGAAAATCGAAATGCTGCTCAATGAGAAGTGTTTTTACAATAAGGAAGAATATTTTGATTTCAATATGAATTAGCATATAACTAGTTATTTGATGTTCCTTCGCTTCTCTTTTTCTTTCATTTGGTATATTTATTTTATGTTTCATATATTTACTATTGTCATTGCCATTACTTAGACTACTTGTTTTTGTGTATTTTAGAAACGTGTCCTATACAGGTGTTTTCTGTCTGAAAGGTTGAATAAAAGTTATTATTATTATTCTTTTTTCAGATTTGTGGTAAATTGATTACTCAAGTTTATACTTATTAGACTTCAATCATTAGTTTCACCTAGGATTAAGTTTTTCTTTACCTACTATTTTGTATTATTTTCTAATTTGTGTTGATTTTATTTTTGGAAAAGTCGAAGAATGATTCGTCAAACTCCTACCATTTGTAAGAAATTTCTTTCCTCTACAATAAATATTACTACTACTTTAATATTAAAAATAATAATAATAATAATAATAATAATTATAATAATAATAATAATAATAATACTAATAATAATAATACTAATAATAATAATAATGGTAATAATAATAATATATGTCTTTATTGTTCTCAAGCGGCAATACAGAGTATGTATATCGAAAATAAGAGAGAAATAAAAATATGTATGCTGTAAGAAAAACAGAAAATATTCATTAAAAACAAAGAGATATGAGCTGGGGAACAATGACAAGGAGCAATTCAAATCAGCTGTCGTGACCAGACGAGGTAGCACTGATAGAGTTTAACACCGATACCACATCATTGGGGTAACGGTTTTCTGGATGAAAAGTTCGTCTAAATTTTTTAGGAGGTTAGTGTTATATAATCAAAAATGAGGTTGCTAGGATCGGTGTCTATGCTCGATATGTTATCTATACGGAATTTGTTAAACTGATCAGGGTCGGATAGGCTAGGAGGTGTAGATGGTACTTGTTTTCTTGTGTTTAGAGTATTAAATAGTTTCCATTGCTAACGAGGATCTAAGTTCTAAAAGTTAAAGGTAACGGAAGCACTTTTTTCCACCTCTATCGATCTATTAGTGAGGTTTCGCAAATTTCTGTAGTATTCCAAAGAACCGACAGGCCCAGAATATTGGTATTTTTATAGAGTAGAATCACGTAGACTCATTATTAGTTCAATACTTGGGGATATTCACGAGGCAGGCTTTTTGCTAATTCGCACGCATTTTGACAAACGGACAAAATTTATCGAAGAGATAATTTATAAGTGAAGTCAAGTAAAGTAGGTACTTTATCATTAGTGCTATGCATGTGTATATTAAATTTTCAAATAATAGCTAGCACTAACAAAAATATAATCATAATACCTAGCAAAAACTATAATCTTTAACTGAAAAATAACACAAACTTTTTGGTGAAACAATGTTGAATATGATAATTATAATGAAATGATCAATGAAATGTCTTCATATTCAAAACCCACAGCGAAATTTCCACAAAAATCTCATTTAAAATTGAGCAGTCTCACTTGGTGGTAACATCCCGAAACAATTGTCCAGCAGTAATTTATAACAAATTTCGTCAAACCAAGCAAAGTGTAATAATTCAAAATAAATTTTTAAAAAATTCAATTACCTCAAATAAAAACCCACTTTTCAATGCAGAAGTGAATCAAGACCAAGAGGCTATAAACACATCCACGTCCCACTCAAAACAATTTCAAAAAATCATCCCCCTTAGTATTGACATAACTTCTAATATAAATTTCGAGAAGTTCCTGAGATTCAACTGGAATATGCTTGAGGAACAAAAGAAACTAAGCAGCGTAATGCAACATATTTCTTTGTTTGACAACTTTTTGTGTATATGAATTATGACAATTTATTGAACTTTTGATATTTCAGCTAAACTTCGGAACAGGAGCCATAAACTGTTTCAAAAGCTTCCTTTTTAATTGATCCTAAAGAAGGGAGTTGCATTGTAGAAAAGAAATCAAATATTCACACCTCGCCAAAATGACAAGAGGCCATTGTAGATCCGATATTTCACCTTATATATACACCTTCGATTTTCCATGCTTCCGTCTTCAAGGAATTATGCGCTGTTATGCAGATGATACACAATTAATTCATAGATTCTGTTCTGATGATACAAACATAAGCGAATGATTGAAAAAGGGCCTTGAAGGAATTAATGTTTAAGATGAAAACCATGGTCTGAAATTTAATGTAGATGCAACAAAATTTAACTTTTGAGTCCTCCTCAATTCTCAATAAATTCTCTCATATCCGATGTAGATAATCTATATCAATAATCTATATCGATAATCGATGTAGATATTCTATATGGACAAGTAAAGAAAACCTATAACTACAGTTAAAAATCTCAGTCTGTTAATGGATTAACAATTAACATTCGAAAAACATATAAAAGTACTATTAAAAACAGCATATGTAACAACTTACAAATCTTTCACTGATTAAATTCATCTTAGACAACAAATCAAAGTTAACTCTGATATTAAATTAAATTAAACTCTTGGCTTAATATTTCACGATTAATATACCTATAATCGTGAAACATTAATTCAAGAGTTTAATTTTATTTAATATTTAATTATGTTTCACCAAGAGTTAAGCAAGAATTCAAACTCAGTCATTAACTCTGATAAACCTCTTAATTTTGCCACGGTGTGATTATGCTAATGTCACATATTCTCCCTATTTAACTGTACAACTCAAAAGCGGATTACAACGTACTTGCATACGTATTTGCTACAACATAAGACGTTTTGATCATAGGTAATATAATGGGTGTTTTTTTAGAGGTATAGAACTTTAAGTTGCCATTAATGTTGAAGGTAGCGACCGATTTAACAGCTGAAAAGTGATTTATTCTCAGTTTGGTTTGGCAATTCATCATGAATAGACTCACGCCTGAAAAACGCTTGCAAAAATTGCAATTTTATTTCGAAAATAATGGTTCCGTGAGGAATACGTATTGCGCGAGTTTTGTTTAGCGATAAAGCGCACTTCTGGTGGAACGGCTACGTCAACAAACAAAACTGCCGCATTTGGAGTGAAGATAATCCTCAAGTGAATGTCAAAACACCGTTATATCCAGAAAAACTGACTGTCTGGTGCGCTTATGGGCTGGTGGAATTATTGGTCCGTACTTCTTCAAAAACGATGATGGCCAGAACGTTACAGTTAATGGTGATCGGTATAGAGCCATGATTACTAACTTTTTCATTCCTCAATTCAACAACCATGATGTCCAGGAGCTGTGGTTTCAACAAGACGGCGCAACATGTCACGCAGCTCGTGCCACAATCGATTTATTGAAAGACACGTTTCACGCTTTGGACCTGTGAATTAGCCTCCAAGATCTTGTAATTTAACACCTTCACACTACTTTCTGTGGGACTATGTAAAGTCGTTGGTCTATGCGGATAAGCCACAAACGCTTGACCATTTGAAAGAAAATATTCGCCGTGTTATTGCCGATATACGGCCACAAATGTTGGAAAAAGTCATCGAAAATTGGACATCCAGATTGGATTACATCCGAGCCAGCCGCGGCGGTCATATGCCAAAAATCATATTTAAAATGTAATGGCACAAGATTATCTTTCGAATAAAAAAAAATTCTTGTCAATCGAATGATCCATCGTTGTTTTATTGCAATTTGAAATTCTATACCTCTAAAAAAACATTATTTATATAAACCAATGAAATTGGTTTATATATATGAGATGTGATTATAGAAATCGAAAGTTAGAATCGAATGGCGATTCGCCACGCCACGCCAGCATCTGCTCAGACACGACGTATTAAATTTTAGCGTAAAAACCAGAGTCTTTCCAAATAGACGTTACGCCGCTGTGAATATAGCAGTAGCTCTCAGGTAAGTACTATGCTCGCACCTTCACTACCTCACCTTCAGCGGCACTCAACCGCATTGTCCCTATACACAGCAACATAAATCTACTTGTCACAAGTATCCCTAATCCAGGACGGATGAAAAGAGAGCAAGCCCCTGACACAATGCTTGAAATTGCCTTTGAGTAAATATTTGCCGAAACGGAGATTTACACCACCTAGAATGACAGTGATTTGTGATTTACCACCACCGTGCGGGTGTGCTCGATAATCTATGTGGAAGGAATGACCGGAAATAATAAAAACGACAAATATTAGCAGTTATTAGTTGTTATTGAAGATGCACATGTTTGATTTAAACGAATACCTACTTTATATAAGAATGTAGGAAGATGCCAAAGTTTCGATGCAGGGAGTCTTGAGCAGATGTAAGCATTTCATTTAACACAAAAAAATATGCAAAACGAAAAGCTGATTACGGACTGTCTAAGTCTTGCATCACAAAACGAGGCGTTTAAAGCCAATAATAAGCTCTAATCAAGAAGGCGTCTCTAACGAAAATACCAGGAGTAATATTCCTTGTTTTCTCGTTTTTCGCGATGCAATGAGACTTCTCCAATCTTTAACACCAGCTAGCTCTAAAATAGGTCAGACGTGTATATATATATATATATATATATATATATATATATATATATATATATATATTCACCTGGTTTATGCACAATATATATAGTGAAATTAAATAGTTTTATTTGAAGTTTTTATTGAGGATATCTTTGATTCCAAGATCACAAATTTATAATCAAAAATTATTGAATTAAAGAAAACCTTATCAATGATAAGGAGAGTATATAGGAAAAAAGTCAGTGATAAAAATGTCCTTAGCTTGAAATCCAGACTTCTTCCTTCTTCATTTGTCGAAGTAGGATGTCTATTTCCCAATTATTCAAATTGGATGTAAATGATGAAATCCATTTCCCAGAGAGGCACTCGTGATTTTTTTAAACCTTTAACCTACAATTCCAGGGGATTTGCAAGAATATATTCCGGAATATATCATAAAATTCGTAAAATTTTATAAAATTCATACTGATCTATTGCGTAGATTTATCTCCCATCTTGATAATATCATTTCACCGACTTAAATGTTCAAAAAATTATCGAATCAGAAAAAAATCAAAAGATAAGGCAACCAGTTTGTGTATTAAAAAAAAAAACAAATTCATGCCAACGCAACAAATCGAAAAAACTTTTAAAGAAAAAGAACTTGACTTGCTTTCAGTGAAATTGAATTAACTAGAAAATTTCAATGTGTAGGTAGGTAAGTAATAAGTATGTAGGTAGGTAAGTAATGAAGATTGAAATGTTCTAGGATACTTTTTAAGTTGGACACCGTTTTAAGATTTCATGCGAAAGTGAGAATGTAACTTTAGGTTCATAAATTCTGTTGAATGAAAAATAATTGATGAAATAATCAATAATTGGAATCATTTTACGTTTACAAGCGCATTCAAAATTAATAAAAATATAACATATTCCACAACCAAAAACTTGACTCATCAGTTTTAATATTCGCAACAATATGAATATCTCATTCATAAAATGAAATTTCCTATATTTCATACTTGAATAAAGTTTGTTTATAGGATATACTGCCTACTTCCATCGGTGCATTTTGAACTACGAGCATTTCATGCGATATCATCTTAGCAAATACTAATTTAACCAGTGTGAAGTATTTTAAAACAATACAATTTGCTCAAGAGGCAGGCTCACAAGCATAAATTGAAGCTCTTATTCAATCACCAAAAACGAAAACACAAAACTAAAATATTTTTATGAGATTTTACACTAATGAACTTATTTGTTTGAAGTCTTTATAATCGCTTAACTCAATACATTGACTTCAGATTTAAGCAGTCCAAAGTTTCAAACGGTAGATGATTATTTTTGTATATACTAAAACAAGGATTTATATAACCTCATTAATTCAATAAGTTATTGAATTTCATTGGCTCATCAATAACCTACCAATTTGAGGAGCTTCCGCAAAGTTAAAATTTATCTTGGGTCCATATAAAACTTGAACTAAAATACTATGATTCGAATTATTCATTGAAAGCTTTCTAAACGTAATTCTAGTAATAGCTGGTAGTATATATTTTATTGTTATATTCTATAACTTCGATTTTGAATTTTAGGCGCCTCAATTTGGCGCCTCTCGAACTGCACTTTTTGTTATAGTACGCCCATGTTAGCTTGTAGGCCCTTTGAAGCTTGGTAATAATTTGTTCATTAGAGATTCCGTTTAAACCTGAGGACTGTATGACTTCCCCGAGGTATTTAAAATGGTCGACTTGCAAAATTTCATCATGTTTTGTGATAAGTGAAGATTTATTTTTTAGTTTTCTTTCCATGTATTTGGTTTTGTTATCAGAAATTTCTGACCCGGTTTTCTGCGCAATGTCATGTAGTTTTTCTACGGCGAGTATGACATCAGTTCTGTTGATTGTGAAGACAGCAATATCGTCTGCAAAGGCGAGGCATTTGACAGTTATTCGTTTTTCTTTCTTGATACCCACTTGTATGCAGTTCACATGAACTTCCCATTCCCTAAATTATCTTTTCTAAAACAAAATTGAAAAGGATTGGCAAAAGTCCGTCACCCTGCCGCACACCGGTTTTACTTCGAAGGCATCTGATGCTTCGCCCATGAATTTTGCGTTGGAAGTTGTACCTATAAGTAAGTATCCGTTGTATAATTTTTCAGGACTTTCGATCGATCCCAAATTCTTTCGTGACTTTGAATAAGGTTTCGTGGTCGTCCGTATCATATGCTTTTTGAAGTCAATGAATGTCAATTCACTGTATTTCTACATTTCCTCATCTGTAATATCATCTTTAAAGTCCAGATCTGTTCAGCAGATGATCGGACTTTTCAGAATGCAGCCTTGAACTGGGCCCGCTTGTTGTTCTACTCTGTTTAGGAGTGTTTCAGAAAGTAGTTTGTAAACAACCGGGAGTAAGGAAATTCCCTTCTAATTATTGATACCCTTTTTGACTCCCTTTTTGTGCAATGGATGTATCAGCGCGCATTTCCAATCCTCTGGTATCTGTTCCGTTCTCCAGATTTCTGATATTAAATGATGAAGTTTTTGCGTCAAAATAGGATCGTTTAGTTTCCATAGTTTCGCAATAATCCCATCTTTTCCTGCTGATTTGTTGATTTTGAGTTGCTTGATAATTTCTTATACCTGTAATCTCTTCCATATCAGGAGCTTGCGAGTCTGGATGAGTAAACACCGAAAGGTCGAACTTAAGTTTTTCTTGGGGTGGATTGCAGTTGAGGAGCGTTTAAAATATTCGGCTAACATTTTGCAACTATTTTCTGTGTTAGTTTCCAACGTTCCATCGGATTTTTTTAAGCAAACACTAGGCGTTTGGCATACTCGCAAGTTTTCCCTGAAAGTATTATTATAGGTGAAATCCTTCTCTTTTTCGTGACACTTATTATTGTCATATCTCGGTTTATCTCTTCTAATTATTTTGGAGGCCTGTTTTTGAGTTATAAGAAAGTTCTCCCAGTTTTCCAGATTTTTAGGGCCGTTAAATTTTTTTCACGCAGTTATTCTCTTGTCGACTGCTTGGTCGCATTTTGCGTTCCACCAGCGATGTTTCCTGTTTCGAGGAAAATGCCCTATTGTAATAGTTTTCTGAATGTTCTTTGTCAGGATTTCCCAATTTGTCGATTCTTCCCAATTGATTTGTGCTATGGTTCTTTCCTTGTGGAGTTTCACATAATCAGGATCAGACCTGTATTTGACAAACTCGAAACATGAGTTGACGGCTTTTCCCAAGGACGAGATATACCATTATCTTCTACTTCAAGTAGTAACTAACACTCTAAATATTAAAATACTGGGAAATCTAAACCAATAAATAAATATGTGAAATCAGGTAATGAAGGGAACATAAAGGCAAGAACTTCCGAAATAAATAGAAAGCCGACTCTGCATGCTTCCATTTGCTGAATCACTAAGATTAACAATAGAGAAACGAAGGTAAAAGATGTTTGAAATTTAGCGGTGGGCCATGGGAGGTCTGTTAGGGCATGTTACTAAACAATCTGGTAAATTTATGACCCTAACGAATGGACCTGGCATCGACATTTCAATTTTGACTACTTAAAACTTGTCACAGTCAATGAAATACTTGAATAGACACCGCATTTATATAGCGTTACATATTCATTTGCTACGGTGTACCTAATAAAGATAAATTTACAGGTGGGATGAAATAGAAATACGACCAAATGAGACAGGTGTAAGAGTTATTTTTATTTTTAACTCAAATAGATTAACAACCCACATCCAATAATTTTGGGACTACAAAAACAAATGAAAAGTGGTCATAATCAAAAAAACTTCATCCAATTCCTTTATATCAGCTTCGAAGATTTCATTATCCCTTTGTCAGAAGAATAAAAATGAACGAAATTGAATAAAAACATAAAAAACTTTTAACAATTTATGGAAATGAATTGACAAACGAATATTTCTGAACTGAATATACGAGTAGACAAATAATGCGAACACTAATAATAATTACAGTGATACCTTGAATTAAAACTGATTGAACTCAATTGAAGATGAGCGAAATTATGATTTCAATCCTCAATAACCTTCTCATGACTACAAAAATAAAATCAGAGAAACATATGCTTTACACATTCATTATAATTTGTCTAAAACATTTATATAGCAGATCTAATTAATTATGCAAGTAGCCGTTATCCGTAGCTGAGACGGTAGAACACCGGAACTCGGGTTCGAGCCCCGCTGATGGCATGGGTGTTTGGGTTTGTCTATGATCTAAGTAGTTAAATGAACGATCTATGCTGGGTAATGTACATTGATTACAAGCCCAATGGCCGTTCGGAACCGGCGTTAAACTACTAGGTCCACTGAATTGAAAAAAAATTATGCAAGTATGTAAAATAAAATTATGCTAGATGTAACAAATGACACGCAGGTCTCACTTATCTCTTGGTGAAACATTATGTTGAAATCAATAAATTGAACTTAACGCCCTTTACTTAAGTTTCACGGAGTATAATAAAAACTACATGTGTTTCGGGTGGTTAACCCATTATCAAGAGTATACAATGTTACCCATTGTAGCAGTAAAATGTTATACTCTTGATAATGGGTTAACCACTCGAAACATATGTAGAGTTTTTAATATATTCAGTGAAACTTAAGCCAAGTGTGTTAATTTCAATTTTTTGTTTCTAGATGTAATAACTGAAAAAATATAAAAATCTATAAAATGAAACTATATTTAGAATTTTCTCATAATTTTAATACAAATACGCATGACGACGTTTCGAAGTACTACTTCTTTATCAAATGATGGATTAATACTACTAGTATTAATCCAGCATTTGATAAAGGAGTGGTACTTCGAACGTCGTCATGCGTATTTGTATTAAAATTACGAGAAAATTATAAATATTGTTTCATTATGGATATTAATTTTCTCCAAGTATCGGCCTCATCAGTAATCAATTTGAAAATCTATATATTTCTCGAACATAAATTGTTGTAAAATTTACAGTCACTTGAAAAATTTTGTATACGTGTTTGTGAATATAAAAGAAAAGTACAAAGATGAAATAACCTTGAAAAACACTGAAAAATAGGATTTAGAATTCTTTCAATAACAGTGAACATAAGAAGAAATGTACTAAGTCAAATTCTATCAACTTCTATTGTGTTTATTACACAAAAGCGAAAAGCTCGTTTAATATTCGATACCCATCGACGAATATCTTGTAAGCCTTCTTCATTAAAAATTACATGCTCACCCTACATTGCTTATATATTTATAGATGTTTACTATATGGTAAACAAAATGAGAATGGGTTCATTAAATTGAATAGTAATCATGGGTATTGAGAATGAAGAGTAACGTGTTTTATTCCCAAGCATAAAACAGCAAAATTTGAGTTCTTACTCCATTATCAAAATCTTTACCATAATTTAATTCATTACCTAAAATCTCTAAAAAAAATCAATTTTTTGAAAACAATAGAAAAAAATCTGTCGACATATGTGAAATTCTTATTGTTCAAATCAATAATAATGACTCATTTTGAATATTGTTCCACTTTGTTATTTGGTTTGACTGAAGAAAAAATTCAACAATTATAAAAGTTACAGAATAGAGCAATGCGAAAAATTTTAAAGTGCGATAGGTATACCCCTGTCAAAATTATGCTGAACTATTTGGAACTAATTTCTGTTAAACAAAGAATACTCTTTTGCTTTACTTCAAAGTTGTAAATAATAGGCTATTTGACAATGCGAAAAATAAAGTGTCAATTACTGTTAACAGTATATATTAAGAGTTAAAAAATGATTATTTATTAACGTAAGTTGAAAATAATGATTAATTTATTTAAAAATCTGTAAATAAAAACAGCAATTTTTAAACGTTTATCACGTGACACAAAACGCTCCTGATTGGTCGAGTTTATCATGACGTCACCTACTTGTAAACTTCGTAGTTTCGTACATAACCTAGTTGTGTTGCGCCTAGTTGTGGTAGATTAAATCTCCGTTATAATAAGATTTTTCTTTATTATCACCTTTTTGCACTATTTTACTAGTACCTACTTTTAACCATGGACAACGATTTTGTAAAAGCAGACAGCAGAGGAGAATTAGCTGTATCTCTTGTTAGGGACTTAGTTTGCACCGCCTTGCTTCTAATGTGCACTTTATTTATATAACGACACTGGACTGATTTTTCAACTGTTATAACAGGTTCTGTTAACGTACTTTTGTCACATTTTTGGGATAATTCTGAAAATAAAATAGATTTATTAATTTATGAATAATTCAGAAATTATATAATATTATGTCTTAGTTAACTGGGATACCTCTCTGGAAGTGTAGAAATAATTTCAGTACAATTTAAAAATAGAAGTTCACCTACCTTTTGTACAAGTTTCAACTACAGTAGCAGTATGCTCATCATTGGTTAACGTAGGTTGATGAATATCTTCGCATTGTTTAACAAGTTCCATTCTTTGCCGTTTGACAAATGCAGATCGGAAAGTACCAGCATCACACATTGTTTTAATTCGATCTGGCTGGCAATGAAATTAAGAAGGCAAAACTTTATCTTTTAAAATTATTTTCTGACTGAAACCCATTTTGTACTGATAGTAATTTGCCATGTCATTTTCCATCTGTAACAAACAAACAAATTAGTCAAGATCTTTTAGTGTACTGCTTATTGAAATCATAGGACTCTGTAGCTACAAATTTTTATAAATATTATGGAAAACAGCAGAAATATTCGAAGTGAGTTGCAAGAGTCATTCTAATAAGAACATTAGAGGTATTATAACCTCAAATCAATAACGAAAATATTAACGTTCGGAATGTAATTAATTATTACAAAATATAAATATTATGTTTACTTACATTGAAATGGTCTTCACAAAAGAAAATATTTGTTCTATTCGCTATGTCATTATGATCCCTCCGAGAAAGTTGCAACCACTTTCGGCGCACTTCGACATTCTTTGGAACACTTACAAATAGTTTTTCCGGAGTTTTTAACGACGTGTTTGTACATTTAGGAACTGTACACCATTTGTAACTCATTTTTTGTTACACAAATCACTGATAAAATGTTAATCCAATCGCACTTTCGTTTTTTGTTTACAACAAACAAATAGGCCAGCTGTCACAGATAATACCAAAGATCACTACGTTTACAGGGAAGTGACGTCACCGACCGCCATATTGTCAAAGTAGCGTTTTGGCACACTAGGTAAATATTGAATATTTAATTCGATATTTTTCAGCTAATATATACTAGAATTAAAAAATACAACTTTTACTGGGTTCATTAGACTCTACTACTTAATATAAAATGGATTTTAAAAACCTGTCAAATAGCCTATTATCGCTTTCTAAATCTTAAAATAGCGTGCACTATGATGGTTTATTGAAGTATATTGAAAACTATTAGTAGTATTAATATATTTAAGCGTGATCTGAGAAAGTATCTTTTAAATAATGAGATAGGTATAAAATTAAAAATTGACTGTTCCAAATATGTAGATTTCTTGTATAACCTCAGATAAATAATTATGATTATTATTCAAAAAAAATTCTTAATTCTTAAAAATTCTTAATAATAACTTTGTTATTACTCCTGATAATGGGCTAACCACCCCAAATATATGTGGAGTTGTTAATATACTTATATTTTGGTTATGACTAAGGAACTAAAAATACTTTTGCGAATGAAAACATAACAAATAACACTCAACAAAACATATCCTCCTACAAAAATACAAAAACTAATAAATATGGCATTCATTAACTCATTTTGGAACAATTTCCAATGAAATCAATAACTTATCTTCCAAAATTAATATCAACATAGCATTCCAACCTTCATAAAATTATTTCAAATATTTTTTTAATCTTGAAGATAAAACTTCAACGAATAAAAAACTGGAGATTTTAAACTTAATTGTAATCAGTCCAATAACCGTTGTGTAGGGCAAACAGGTAGAAACTTTGTTGCAAAATTCAAAGAACATGAACAGTTCTTCAGGATAAACAAAGAATAATCGAATTTTGCCAAACAGTTTCTAGAATCAGGTCATAACTCCAAAACGTGAAACACTAGTTACTTTAGAATTCAAAGAAATTTATAAAAACAATGAAAGTACGATCGCCAATTCATTAAATCATGAAATCGATATATAGGAATTTCTATATGAAGCTCTATGAAGAAGAATACGCCGTGTATAACATACTGAGAAGAAGAAAAATGCAAACTCTATTGCTGGTCAACTCAGTACTAATATCCAAACAATATGAATTTCTTTTAGAATGCTTGAGAATGTAGTAATACTGCGAAAATGCAGTCGCAATATAACAAATACAGTATAATGTAACAGTATAATGATAAAAAAGTCCAATAGTTTCACAGATTCACCTAGTAAGTTTTCAGTTGAATAGATCATACTTTTATGATAACGTTATAAAGTTAATTTACTTTCATTCCTTTTCACATGATTTCGTAAAGAGTGACAATATCGGATATTGTGCGGCCTTTTCCAAATTTTAATTCACCGCATTTCTGGTTCATTATACGTGATCTATTACCAGAGAATTAATTGAAAAATAAATAACGATATCTCTCAACAGGTAGTCATCCTTAATAATCATTAACAGAATGCTAACAATTAAATCGTTTTCCTGTTGATCGAATGAATTGATCAATTTTATTGATAATGAGGATTTTATTAAAATTACCTTATTTGAATAACACCGGTTATAATAATTTATTCTGATAAAGTCAATACCTTATTCTAAATGATATACCTAACTCAAATGAGAAGATTCACTTGAAAACAAAATCGCTGATTCAAATTGAATGTATACTCTCTACGAGGGCAGTTTTGGAAGTACTCGACCTGTCGTAGAGAAATATCTGCTTGTTAACCAGTATTTTGATATGAAGTGTAGGTAAACTTAGGTCATAAGTTTTGAGACAAACTTGTTTAGTACTTCGCTAGTTGAAATCAATATAACTATCAATATGTTTGTTAACATGAATAGAATGGTTTTCGTTATCATTATTTTTGAGACTTCTTTGTGATGTGTATATATTAAATGTGCCGTCATAAAAAAGTGACGTCACTTGAGTGTAAACCGCTAGACGTTTTGTTGTTCCGTGATTCACAAATAACGTTGTTAGAAATGTACGTGTTTTCTTATTCTTCACATAAAAGTTAATACAAACAATCAAAATGAACACAAAGTTTTACAAATGTTGTGCAGTGTCCAATTGTAATAGTACACCAATTACTACACCGAAAATTTTTTTCGTTCATGTGGCAATAGATGAGGAAATCAGAAGAAAGTAGTTAAGTCTTGCTAGAAGAGATATAACAGCATTAACAACAACCATGTCGCCTATATTTTTTGGATCAGTTCGATAAAGTTGTGAGAGCTGTAAATATCAGAGTATAAATTCTAGCATTCTTTAATATATCACCATTTTATTCAACCTAACCTAAAATAATTCTCAGTTGACGTTATGAAATGACAAATAGTATTTGTGCATGGCTTACAAATACCATTTTTGTTTGTACAGATGAATTTTGCGTTCAAGACATATGTAGGTACACAACACTTAATCGTACACAAACTTAAGTCTCCTTCTAATTCGACATATTCAACCGCTTCATCGCCACGAGATTCTATTGAAAATTTGAAACAACCAACCGAATAAACAACTAACAAGCTATTAACCGAACACAAATAAAATTTATATTGAATGATTGCCTAAAATCATCTTTCACTTGAGTGTTTTCGAGTATTCGAGTTGATAGTTACAGAGAATTGAACACAAAACTGTGCTTACAAAGATATTTTAGCGTTCCTAAATTTTGAAGAATACAAATTGTTTCTTACAAAGAATTGCAATCATCAAAAAATCTTTCTGATTGGTTCATTGCAATGCAGATTCAAAACCGAAGGAGCATTGTCTGCGCCCAAACTACTCCTATTATTCTCCATTAGGAGAGCGATTGAACTATATTCACAGTTTTCAGGTTTTTTGCTTTAGATTTTTGCACCCTAAAAACATTTCATTATCTCAGAATACTCTTTCTTTCGTTCATCTGTTCATTTCATTCCAGGTTGGCGCGAGGACTTTTGCTCAAACTTCACATGTGCGATTTTATAGCGACATTCAGTGCGATCTTCGAGATTTTTTATATTGATCTGTTGTCATTTCCTTCATTCTATATACTGTACTGTTTCTTCCTATAGAAATGTGCATAAAACTTTGCTCGTCGTTTTCTGATTTCTTCGGTTAATCGTTCTGAAATCTTTTCATCCAAATGCCGTTTCTATTGGTTGGCCGTAAATCTTTCAGATAATTTTTCGCTATTGTTTTTTAATTATAGTTCATGCCCATGTTAGCTTTCATGTTACTTGTAGACTTTGGAGCTTGGTAATTCTTAGTTCGTTAGCGATTCGGTTTAAACATGAGCACTGTATATTTTCTCCGAAGTATTCAAAATAGTTGACTTGTAGAAATTTCACCATGTTTTGTGATTGAAGGAGATTAATTTTTTGGTTGCCTTTCAATTTATTTGGTTTTATCATAAGAGATTTGTAACTCGGGTTTCTGCACCATTTCATGTAGTTTTTTAGTCGAGAATCGCTTCAGTTCTAGCAGCAATGTAATTAATGTTATCTAGAAAATGCGAATCTAACTCCTAAAAACAATGACATTTTTTCATCATCGGGATCACCTAGTTCAGATACTTCATGGAGTATCCCTGTATTTTGATGGGTAATGAGGTCTCAGGAACAAAATCCGAAATTTCATTCCTTTGTTGAGTTAGCTACCAATGTCCATTTATATTCAAGAATTGATTGACTTCATACCAAAACACCCTCATCACAGTCTGAATGTTAAATGAATAATATTTCATTTTGTCGGCACCTTTATTGAGATATTCGAGTACATTAAGAGGACTAACGATTTACGATAACCCATTGAATAACTTATAGGATACTCTTAAAATATGAGAAGATTACTTCTTTTAGCATCTGTAAAAATAAAACCGACTCTAGAATAATCAGGACCGTCCTTTCGTCTAAAGCAGGGGGGCGTACGTTTTTTTCGAAGGTACACGAAATATATTTTTATTATTGAAATTCATTCAAATACTGAAAATAAATTTGATGAAAATATTGTTATTTGAATATTTTCAATCAAAAATTTCAGTGATATTTTTTATTGCGATCAATAAAATATCTTCTTTCTCAAACTGCAATTTCAAAAATATATGGTTGGTAAACATGCACAACTATATGGCCAGGCGTCGACCTTGTATTAAGATAACCAAAAAAATGTATTTAATACTTAAATTCTGAAGTTTAAATATATCAAATATCTCATCTTTCGGACTATGACCAACGATTGACGAAGGAAAAGTACAGTTCCTCAAAATGTATTGACATTATACCGAAATTAATATATGAAGTATTATATATAAATAATAAAATATTTATAACGGGTATTTTTTAGAAGTATACAACTTTAAATTGCAATAAAATAACGATGGATCATTTGATTGACAAGAATTTTTTTTTATTCGAAAGATAATCTTGTGGCATTACATTTTAAATATGATTTCTTGCTTATGACCGCCACGGCTGGCTCGGGTGTAGTCCAATCTGGACGTCCAATTTTCGATGACTTTCATAAGCGAATTTTGTTTAGCGATGAAGCACACTTCTGGTTGAATGTCTACGTCAACAAACAAAACTGCCGCATTTGGAGAGATAATCCTCAAGTGTATGTCAAAACACCGTTACATCCAGAAAAACTGACTGTTTGGTGCGCTTTATGGGCTGGTGGAATCATTTGTCCGTACTTCTTCAAAAACGATGATGGCCAGAACGTTACAGTCAATGGTGCTCGGTATAGAGTCATGAATACTAACTTTTTCATTACTGAATCGAACAACCATGATGTCCAGGAGCTGTGGTTTCAACAAGACGGCGCAACATGTTAATCAGCTCGTGCCACAATCGATTTATTGAAAGACACGTTTGGTGACCGCCTAATTTCACGTTTTGGACCTGTGAATTGGCCTCCAAGATCTTGTGATTCAACACCGCTAGACTACTTCCTGTGGGGCTATGTAAATTCATTAGTATATGCGGATAAGCCACAAACACTTGACAATTTGGGAGACAATATTCGCCGTGTTATTGCCGATATAAGGCCGTAAATGTTGGAAAAAGTCATCGAAAATTGAACGTCCAGATTGGACTACATCCGAGCCAGCCGTGGAGGTCATATGCCAGAAATTATAATCAAAATGTAATACTACAAGATTATCTTTCGAATAAAAAAAAATTCTTGTCAATCGAATGATCCATCGTTGTTTTATTGCAATTAAAAGTTCTATACCTCTAAAAAAAAAAACACCCTTTGTACGAAATAAAAAAAATTCATTGAAAGGTGTTTGGGTTTGTCTATGATTTAAGTAGTTTGATGAATGATATATGCTGGGTAATGTACATTGATTTCAAGCCCAATAGCCGTTCGGAACTAGCGTTACACTGTAGGTCCACTGAATCAAAAAATATTAACTGAAAATATAAATTAAAGTAACTTAGAAAAAAGCAATTATTTTCGTTTTTTCCTATTTATACCTGAAACTTTTCATAAGTCGAATATATCGGATATATACAAATAAAAATCTGTGTTGAATGAAAAAATTCAATGCACTTGATATAATATTTAAAAATCTTAGTGAAACAGAAATTAAAAAATATTTCGTTATTTAAGAAATAATGAAATTACGAATATTACGTGAAAATTTGATTTACGGTTTTCCATTCTGTATAATTCATTATTCCATCAATTGTTTCATGCATACATTCTACTTGAATACTTTTATCGATAGCAAGTCTTATTGTAAGTCAATCAGGGTGACGTGATCAAACATTCTTATTTTTTAGAATTCCTTTATACATATATTTTGTTCGAACTAGAGCAATTAAAAATGTTTTCACTTCTCAGTCCACGTCACTAGTATTCTTTTATATTTTCTTCTTCATTTTCTTTCTTCGTTATGTATTTTCCAGTAATTGGTAGTTACCTCTTGGAAATATAAGCTTATTTTTATATGAATATTGGTTCATTGGGTATTTGGAGATATTCAAATTGCACTCGTTCAACTTACCATTTTTTGTTTACTGTTGAGCTATCGCAACTTATCAGTAGCTTCGTCAGAACATCTATAAATAAATAAAGAAACAAGTAAAAATACATGTTATACTTATTCAAAGTATAAGATAACATTTTACTTATGAACATAACTTATACAATGTGGGACTTAGTATATGACAAAAGATGTTGCACATTGGCAGTGTAGAAATTTTCAAGACGAAATATAAAATGTTGCTGTAAAACTAGAAAAGTTTAGTATGAAGTTAAATTAAAAGTTGACAACTACGGTGATTTTCTTGAATGTCATTGGCGTGCACATAGAGCGAATTCTGTATGTTGGGTGAGGTATTATATTATTGTACGCGCACTGTATGCACAGAATGCGATTCACATGTGAGACCTCATATATTGTATTTCAATAAAAAATTGTTGGTTAGGAATCGGTCACCTCATAATTATTGTCAAATCTCAGGTTTCTCATGTCGTCATAGATCTATATTATAGTGAATAAATACAGCTCAGATTGCTGATGAAAAATAAAACAACACGAAACAAGTGGCTTCAACTTGAAATGTGAGATTCAAATGCAATATTGTCCAGTACTGTCCTTTATTTTTGATAAGAGTACTTGATGATGTAATCACCATTGCATGTGCTTTAATAAATTTACAAGATTCATTAAATAAATAAAAGTGTTTTTGTTTTAATATTGCGTTTTATTTGCATAACAATTATAAAGTACTTTGGTATGGTAATGGATATATATATATATATATATATATATATATATATATATATATATATATATATATATGTATATATATATATAAATATATATATATATATATGGGTCAAAATCAGAGAGGTCGGCATTTTGGGTTTTGAAATATCTGAGAAATTAAGTTTTCTTTATAAGAAAATTAACATGTGGAATATGTTGTGTCATTTGTCATGAACCTTTCCTGTAAAGAGGCACGCACACAAATATATATTTTAGGAATTATACCTGTTAATAATAAAAATGACAGGGCCTCAAATCATTTCGGGAACACTTTTAAATATTTTTTAAATAATAATATAACCAACGTTTTTAATAATCACCGTCATGAAATTATAATTAACGTGTCCCTCTACCAGTAAATGCTGTCATTTTGTATATTTTTATAATAAAAAGACTTATTTTCTGTATTACTCTCCATAGATTTTCAATAAGTGTAAATTTCGTTTCAAAATTTTAATTTATTGTATACATTTGTGCAATACGTTATCAATTAATGATATAAATACAAATGTTGAAAGGTCATTTGAGGATATGTATGCAAGATTTAACTATAACACTACTCATTAGTGAAAAATCTGCCATTTTTGCGATGTTCCCGAAAATGATGGGAGTGTTCCCAAAATGACAATGAAGTTCCCTAAATGACGTTGACGTACCCTAAATGACTGCAACGTTTGGTTTTTGCATTATGTTGTAGATGAAAATAATAAATACCTTTAAGTATTAAACCTTTATTTGTACTTAAAGAATGAACAACATGAGTATCAAAATTTAAACTTAATCTAATAATAAACTTTTAGTTTCAGTTAACAAATATTATATATTAGGAAGAAATAGTAATTGCACTCTACAAGTATCATTAAGATTTCTTGCTTCAATGCTTAAAATTAAATAAATCAAATGTAGTTTTAAAACAAACAGTCTTATGAATTCGAAACATTATTCAAGCTTATTCATATTAATCACAAAATAATTTGAGTATCAAAGTTTGAACTTAAAGTCTAGCAATAACTTACTTTTCAAAAATATCCATATCCTCATCAAAACAATAATAGCCACGACTACCTATTTTCTGCAATTTCGGGGTGGGTAAAATTTTAATAACTTGTTCACAGGGGACAATTGCAACATCATTTTGTTCAAGTTTAAACATCTTTGCTGAGTTCCGCTGACAACGAAGAAAGGCGACCTTTATTTCGTCATCTTCATCAACTGAGGTCTCAGCAACTGCGACGTATCTGTATTCATTCTTTTAATTTTCAGTGGGTACATTTACTAGCAAAAATGTCTTTGGATGTATCATGTTGGGGTGGAAGTTCTCTTTATCATTTCCGTACGATAGACCAGCACAATTATCGTCACTCTTTCCATCAAGTCGATCTGAAACCTTTTGAAGATTTTCATCATCTGAACTGTCTGATCCGTATACAGCGTCGTAAATACTCTTCCTACTCATGTGAAGATAATTCAGAAACTTATCATTCTTTTTTATGTCTAAATATAACATTTCTGGCACTGGACTCTCTTTATCTCTATCTTCGACTGAAAATGCCTGTAGTTTAATTTCTCGCAACAATTTTGAGAATTGATACAGTAGTATGATGACATCAGAAGTTTTCTTCCAGACAATCTTAGTTTCATTAATGATTCCTGGGATTGCATCTATCTCTTCAGGTATTATGGTTTTGATTGCATCTATATCGTTATAACATGATGTTATGTCTTCATGGAGTGAAACAGATGTAGGTATTGTTTAGTTAACGGACAAAATCTGCAGCTGTATTTACATCGTTTCCTCGTAATACTTGATCATCCGCAGTTTTCTTTAGCACTCCTCCCATACCATCCATTGGACCTTTACCATGACCTGGTTCACTGAATGTCCACGTTGAAGCAGTTATTTGCGGAAATTGTTCTATTAAGGTTTTAATCCATAAGTAAATGTTAGTCCGGTTTCGATACTGGGACGTGGAAGGGTAGTTACGTGTGAAAACACGTGAAGGGTAGTTACGTGTGGCCTGACACTCAATATTTTCTGCAGCGCTGATTTCATGGGACCCCATACAGCATGAGCTTGATGGTCTAGATTATCACTCACAGTGGCGAACGAAATAGTTTCTAGAGAGGTATTATTTCTGGCATAAAAAACCCCCGTGTGAATTGATAATTAACCTTTTGAAGCTCCGAATCTAATCTCTTTCTTGACAAGCGATTATCGCTTTCTATCTCATTTTCAGAATCTGGTGGGCTATAACTTAAAATATTTGCCAACCTATTTTTTTCTCTTTATACTTTTGAGAATTTTTTCTCCACGACTTTCTTTGTTTCCTCTTCTGTCTTTCAGTCATATCACTAACAGTCTTAACTTTATTTTCAGCCTTCTTCCTTTGGTAATATTCCCTATCTTTCAGTCTCTTCATCTCCCTTTGTTCAGGTGTCATTTTATCTAAAAACTTGCTTTTCCTTGCATAAGCCTTTTCGCGATGTTTTCGGTAAGCTATACTGTCCTGTTTTAATCGTTTTTTTGACTTCTTTTTATCTTCATTTTTATTTTCCATGTTACTATTACTAAGTGGTTACCTAAAACAAACAAAAAATGCATTGTTATATGTATTTAAAAGCAAGAAAGCGTCATTTTGCCCGTTAATCGTCATTTCGAGAACGCCCGTCATATACGAGAACATTCCCGAAATGACCGTTCCCTGAATGACTATCCGATGAATATTTCCATATCACGCTTCAGGCCGCTATGTTAGATATTGGTTTTTGATGTAAGGAACACGTGAGCTGTAATATTTATAAGAATTTAGCAAAAAGTATGCAAATTAATGGAAAACTAATCACCAAACAGCGTTCCCGTAGTGATAGGGAATTAAAGTACGCTACCCACATACGAAATTAAAACGTACTTACCAATAAAATCAATTATTTTTTTCCAAAAACACGACACGCGTCTTGTTCTTTGACTAGTTGCTTCACACTGTTGCTCGCTAGCGCCACCTAGCGCGTTTTGTTTGAATTATATCGACCGATATCCATCGCGTTCACTGAATGATTTAATAAACGTCAGACAGCATTTGAATAGTCAAAATATGAAAAATATATATTTTAGCTATTTAATTTATACGTATATTCGTAATTTAATAATTTTCGAAGCTAATATATAAAAAAATACAATTTTAAGTCTTAATTGTAAACATTTTTGACTTGTCTCAACTATGAAACGTGGTATAAGGACGCGTTCCCGGAATGACTATTTAGACCTTTTTAGTTTAAAATCTAATAAAATATTATCGTAAAAAAATAAATATGATAAGTGCCTTGTAATTATGCGCAGAGACTTCATTTGGAAACAAGTATTTTAGCCATACCACGTTATTTTATTAAGAAAATCTTTGTCAGAAGCATGATTCTCACCTCTCTGATTTTGACCCATATATATATATATATATATATATATATATATATATATATATATATATATATATATATATATATATATATATATATATATATATATATATATATATATATATATATATATTATCTTGCCATGAAGAGGCTAACATTTAGAAAATTTGATACACATATTATTTCTACATTTTTATTTGCATTATAATTGCAATCAGCTACACAAAAGTATCGTTTTTAAGGCCTGTTAGGTACATCTGGAGCTGCATCTGCACATAAAATTTAAGTATTGGTTTACCATCGACTATATAATTTTTAAAAGTTTTGGCACTCACGGGACACTTAACTTCAATAATAGTGTCTTCACATATCCCATCGGGTGGGTGATCCTGCTATCATAGGATAGTTTTTAGAAAGCATTAATCCACACTTATTAATTTTTTCCCCATTTTAGCACTTACTGTTTTCCTTACTTTACCTTCCAGTATTCTACGACGCTTCATGACCAGTGTCAAGGGGTTTTGCACCCATTATTAATGACATAAGAATGCCATCACTGATTTTGCAACGACTAAATTGAAATGCTCGTGAAGCTGTTATCCTGCCATATCTTAACTCATGCCAAAGGGAGCTTTCATGTTGGCCTTTAATCTCGCTTTCAATGCTATCAATATCAGCATCAGTCAATATTACCTTTTCCAAACATTTTTCACAAGATCCTTCTTTATATTTCACTACTAACTTGTGCATAGACAAACTTTGTTTTTGGTCAAAAACATAGACACGTTGATATTTAATTAACTCGCAGTGTTATCTTTTCTTTTATTTCCTTCCTCTCACAACTTTTCATACTTCTTCATCTGATGGCACGCTAGGACTGCCACTGAATAATTCTTTGGCTGTTATATATTTAATGGTAGAACCAACCCTTGAAAATTTGGATTTCACCCAATAACATTGAATGGATGTGCAGGATGGCTCCTCACTCCAGCGATGGACCCACATTAAGAAGGCTATGGCGTGTTTACAACCGCCTTGGGAAGCCACACAATCGTTACATTCTATTGACTTCACTACGTCTTCCTGTTTCATCTACTGTTAAAGTTACTACATACAACATTGGATGGACTTTATGTTCTGAACAGACTACATTTTACTATACAGAAATTTCCTTCACGCTTCAGCTGTACGTAACTGACAGCGTCATCGCCATAGGATGGCCTGGAGGACCTGAAAGAACAATAAATTTATGAATGAAGGGTAGAAACATTACAATACATAATACATAACCTCAATAATAACCTTATACATTTTATACCAAATACATTGCCAGAAGTATATTTTAGAGAATTATTTAATAACAGAAACTATAATGTTTTTGATTATTATTAATATACTTACATGGAAGTTTCAACATTTCTAAATTCTGCTGAACAAAAGTCTTATTTGATGCCAAAAACTCTCTCAACATTATTATGTCGGTACTAGGCAAAATAGCGCTGTTCGCCTTAGTAAATCCTAGATTCATGACTCGTGTTATTTTATTGCAATTTTAATGTCCTTCACACTCAAATAGTGGAATTCAATAATACAATTAATAAATAAAAACACAGTCGTAATGGAGGTTAACAATACGAGATGTGACGTTGGTGCGTGGCGTGTTTACTTGAAGATACGTTATGAGCTCTGATTGGTGTTCAAGATATCATGGCGGATTGTCTTATTTTGTAGTTTTATTTTATAAAAATAAATATTAATCACACTCTTAATAAAACAAACAATGCGTGTTTTATATCCTAAGCTTCAAGTTTTATCCATTAATATAGTATTTTTGTGATTTTTGATTAGTGTCATCATGCCTATTGCTTAGCGCTCTTCAATACAGTGCATAATGTTCGTTATCAATTTTCTATATTTCCTCAATAACTCAAACGTTAGGTACTATTCCTTTTGTTTGTTTTTTTTTTTGATATTTGGGTTACCAAGCCTTAAAAATAGCCAAATCCTTCAAAATATTACAAAAATGGAATTGTTGAAGGACTGTCTTCACGAAAATTTTATGAGGTTTATTGAATATTCTATATTTCTCAATTCGAAATTTTTCTTATTTGTTGAAAAAGCCTCAAAAAATCGATTTTAAATTAACCTGTGTGCCTTAAGTTTGTGCAATATTTCAGATTTATGACGAAATTGGTTATTTGTAAGATTTGTATGAACTAAAATGAAATTAATCAGTTTGCGCACATTCAGTTTCATTTAAATTTTCGTTGCAAACGTGCATTGTGTGCAGAATGTGTTGTTCAATTACTTGTACGAGGGTGGGGTGAAAAGTTTCTGGCCTGGCCAAAAGATGGCGCCACTAGGTCTACTTTTGGAGCGGCGTCCTACAGTGCTAATCCGACTAAGTTTGTGTGTAAAGTTTAAGCCCAATCGCTACGATCGTTAGCGTTTAAGACGCGAGACGCTTCCATTGTTTTGTGTGAAAATGAAAAAATTTGAGGAACGTGCTGCCACCTCTATTTGAATTGTTTTACACCAAAACAAATCAAAGAAGAGATGGATTCAATACTAGGAGACTCCTCCCCATCATATTCAAGAATTAAGCAGTTTGTTTCTGCATTCAAAATGGTTTGTGTGAATACCTCCGACGAGCCTCACTCAGGACGGCTAGTTGAGGTCACAAGTTCAGAAATTATTGAGAAAATCCATAAAATAATATTGTTAGAACGCAGATTGAAAATGCATGAGATAGCTGAGACCTGTAGGATGTCAGCTGAACGTGTGCGAAATATTTTGCACAACCATTTGAGCATGGAAAAGCTGTGTGCAAGATGGGTACCGCGAATGATAACGCTCGACCAAAAACTGATTCGAAAAAACATTTCTACCGAAAAGTTGGCGCTGTATATGTGTAATTCAAACGAATTATTGCTTCGATCATAACTGTTGATGAGCTTTGGGTTCAATACTACAGTCCTAAAAATAAAGGACAGTTAAAACAGTGGGTTCGAAAGCGGGAACCAACTCCAAAGAAGGCAAAAACAATTTTATCGCCAAACAAGGTTATGGCTACAGGTTTTTGGGATGCGAGAGGAATTATATACATTGATTATCTTGAAAAGGGTAGGACTATCACTGATCAATACTACACAGACTTAATGCAACGTTTGAACGACGAGGTGCAAATTGAACGACCTCATTTGACGAAGAAAAAATTTTTATTTCATCACGATAACGCACCAGAGCATTTGTCGATTGTTGCCATGTCCAAAACCCACGAATTGGAGTTTAAATTGATGCCGCATCCTTCCTACTCTCCAGACTTAGCCCCCCAGTGACTGTTACCTGTGGACTTTAAATCAGTATTTTGAGAAGCTTAAAAAATCTACGTTTAAAACTGGTATAACTGAAATAAAACACCGTTATGAGAAATATGTCAGTGTTGATGGAGAATATGTTGAAAAACAAACCAAAAAAAATTTTTAAAACATAATTTTTCTTGGTCAGGCAGGAATCTTTTTACCCCAACATTTCTTATTCAACAAATTCCTTCTGTTTACACCATTTAATGAGGAGATATTTGAGAATTTTAGCGCATTACACATTTGAACCTCTTTTTTCAAATTCATTTAGAAATTTCAAAAATGAAATTTATATTCGACCTCATTGTTATGAATCTTTCATCAGTTCTTTCCCCAAAAACAGTTTTATTTCAATGGCATTTCCGTAAAAATTATTGTTAAATTTCTATAAAATGTGTAATACATTGCTAATTTCAGGAAACAATTATTCAACACTATTGAAAAAGCTCGAGATTTTCGAATTGGATTTAGATATGATATACCTTATATCAAAGACAAACTGACCCACCGAACTTTGTACGTCTATATATTTTTTTCGTGAATATTTTCGAAAATCCTGGAAGATGTATTTTGCAATCTGTGCTCCATTATTCATGTTTTTACAATATATCGCCTATGGACTTTCGGAGGATACCTTTAGACTAAGGAAATGTTTGATCTATCGAAAATGATTAACCTCTCTATTCTATAGTTCAACTGAATGTTTATAATTTCGTAGAGGGTACTTCTTCCACTTATCTCGCCATTGAGATATATTGCTGAATATCAGTCAAAAAATTATTGATATTTACGGAAACTAATGAATGTAGTGGCTCTGGGGCGGTTCGGTGTTAATTTGACTTGACCGCTCAGCAAAAGCCAAGGACTTTTCATTTTCAAACTTGAAGGTCTTGCAATATTGGCACACAACATTCTCTGGTCCAATACCAAAGATTAGCTGCGAACTATATTCGATTTTAACATTGTAATTGAATGCAGTTTGTTATGTGTTAAACACAATATTTCTACTATGCTGTTCAAATTAATTGGGATAAAGATAAAAAACAATGTTTTCGTAAAATCTCACCTTTTAATGAAGTAAATACATACAAAATAGCGTAAATTCTGCATATTAATATGAAGTATGTCCTCCTTTCGTAAAAATAACTTCTTGAACTCGTCTAGGCATCGAGTCCACTAGCGTAGCGCAGATTTTCTTCAATTCGTCATCATGGAACCACACCTAAATTGCACTTATAATAATTTTTTTGTAGTGCATTGCATTTTTGCCAGTCTTTTCTTTAAAATATTCCATAAATTCTCAATGGGATTGAGATCAGGTGAATTCCCCGGCCAATCGAGTACTTTTATTTATTTCTCACGCATGAAGCCCTGCACTTGTTTGGAATTGTGGCAGGGAGCCAGGTCGTGCTGAAATGTTATATCAAATGTTTCCACGAATGGGACAATCCTGGTGCGCAATATTTCCATATATTTCACTGAATTCATCATTCCTGTTATAGGAGCTAATCGTCCAGTGCAATTGGTTTTGAAAAAACCCCAAATCATTCGGTTCGAAGGATGTTTTACTATTTGCTGGATGTGATCATGCCACAGAGTTACTCCATCACTTCGTCTAACAACACTTGATTTGTACCCTTGAACACACAAGACAGTATATATGAAATCCGTTCATACTTTCGTATTCCATACACATATCTCAAGCATGAGTTTTGTATCAACTGTATTCTTCTCTTCTGAGTGTTTGATACACATGTGATTCACATAGTGCGTGTATCACATCGGCATAGTTGAATAGGACATAACTAAGCTGTCACAAAGAACCTTCTTCACCTGTTGATTTAAAATATGATGATGTGGTTATAACAACTTCAGCATCGAACACACCGTGATACGTGCTTCTCAAATCTGATATACCCATCAAATATCATTCCAAAGTTCTTCACTTCATTCTTCTTTGATATATGTACCTCCGTAGATCGTTTACACCTACAAACTCCGTCGAAGTCAAACATCTAGACAATCTAGGTGCGGTGGAGATAGCGATGAAAGTACTACGAATGACCCTCAATGGATGCTCCCGGAAACACCGAGTTTTCCAATCAAGTCCCTCGCTTCCACCGACCTCTTCCATCGAATCCGAAGACCTTACATTTCTAGGACCCTCAGAAACACTGATGGAGATACCATAAAAGACCATTTGATGTGCGACACTCCTTGATGCACCGTCGAGAACAGGTTTCAGACCCTTTCTTTCAGGTCAGTTCGAAGATGAGGATCCACAATCCCCGAATCAAGCGTTATTACTGAAAATTTCACCAATCATAATCAGGGACAAAACAGTCTTGTTGAAACTAAGAAATCAATGTTGCAATTCGCAACTAAATTTCAATTAAAATAAAGATATTTTCCAATTCATAATTCACTATAAAATCATACCTGTGATGTTTGGGCAAAAATAAGAGCGCTAACTTGTAATAAAATTGACAGATGAACGGAAGAAATAGCATTGCGAGAGGATGAAGCGTTTTCGGGATGACAAAAAGATCCTAAGAATTGCGAATTCAAGTTCAATCGCTCTCGTCATGGAGAACAATCGTAATATACCTAATAATAATAATATAATTCACATGGATGAGGGTTTATTACCCTTCTGTTATTTTTTTTCCCTTTCTTGGTGTATCCTATGGTCTAAGGTGACTTTAACAATGTAGAAAACTCATACACTAAAATTGAAAAATATTTATTCCAATCTATTGTCTAAATCTAAAACAAAGAAGATCGATGGCGATTCTAACGATGGATCACTGGCAGCAGAAAACAAAGACCGAGACCAACTGAAAATATTAACCATGAAAACAACCTATCAGTCTTGATAATTCCCTAAAAGGCGAAACTAGTCGAATAAAGAATTGTTCATTTAATTATTTTTAGACAAGTCTTTCTTATTACTATTTTCCACTATATATTACTACTATATATTTTCTCATTCAAGGAAAAATTACCTGCAAATATATAATAATAATAATGACTTTATTCACTTTTGTACACAAATTGTGTTACAACAGTGAGAGGCGAAGTTTAGCATAGCTATTTTTACTCAACCTCATAAAACAAAAAAAGAGAGAAAAAGATAATAATAATCATAATAAAAATAATAATAATATTAGGATATCGAAAATAGAATTAAATATAAAATAAACATTATTTAACAATAATTTAACGAAATAAATATGACAACCTTTGTCAAAATAACAACCTTATATTTATAATGAAAAAATGAGGTAGAAATGAGGGAGAAAAACAAAACAAAAAAGAGTTGCAGAGTTTGTTGAATGAATTCATGCTGATTTACAGGGCAGATAAGAGCTAGTATTTGACTCTTTTTCTAAATCCGCACAGACAAAGATGTTTATGTCACATCTAATGTATTATAAATTGAGGTCACTTTATATGTGAAAGATCTTTCAAAGATATTTACGAACCGAGGTAAATATACATATACATCTATACATACATATTCATTTAATTATTAATAAATAATTAATAATCGAATAAATAATTGAATAATTAATAAAGAAATGAACTGATTGAACATTGCAAGCAATCAGGGATTCCTCAAGCTTTACAATGTGGCTCCCCTGGCTAATTCGTACCATAAAGTGAAGTAATTACCAGATTTGCAAAAATAGGAGAAAAAGGACGGCTTATGTCTTGGGCAACACAAGGAACCTTCAAAAACTAGACAAGAACAGCAAATATGGCCTAAATTTTATCCGAAAATATCTTAACCACCAAAGATTAGCAAAAGATTGACCTTCTAAAGTGAAATTGCAAATGAATGAATATTACATAGCATCCAATGAAAACCCCATAAAAATTGATTGAGTGAAACTAAAATTCAAACGCCTGGTAGATCAACAAGAAATACGAATCATTTTCACACTAGAAACATCAGCATAATATAATATAACTGCAAATTGGTCCCCGCATAGCTTAGTTCTTTTGGTATATAAGATAAGCGAAATTTCTTTTATGATTCCTAAAAAATTTAAATAATCAACCGTATTTTCCTAAATTGTTTTCATGTATGAGCCTTTTGTTGATTTTGTTCCTCGTTTCTTAGAATATCTGATATCCTCAGTGAAAAAGAAGAATTAATTTAATCCACACTTGTTATTTTCATACGTTCCTCGTAGTATTTTCTTACTTTCTCTCATAGTCCAAATAACTACGCCTGTAACGCTTCTTTTACACAAGTGTTGAATAACATTTGAACAACATTTAGCAAATCGTAATGCGGTCCTGTACATAACAAATTTAGGCTTAAAGGCCTCCAACAGAGCGGTATTAAGACTTTTAACTACTTTTGGTAATATAAATGATCGCTCGATTTGACTTTAAAATTTTGGGTACCTAAACCATTTTTCGGACTTTATGACTTCAGTAAAGCAATTTTATTTCAATAAAGATTTACAACAGACAGGGAGTTAATTCCCTTGATTTAGGGTTATTCAAATTGAGTTCATAAAAATATTTATTGCCCAAGAAAGACATAAGACCAACAAATCCGTTGACCTGATATGCGATTTTGTTTTCACATTGCCTTTTGTAATGATGTATTTTTATTTTGCATTTAACGAATAGTGTTTTCTTGCTTTTGCAAAACCCGAAATTCATTGATATCCAATTCTAAAAAGTTTTTTCTGCATGTTTTCGATAATCTATAGATATTTTAAATAAAATATGCACTACTAGTTATCATTGTTCTATACATCATAGTTAAAATTAATCAAGATCATTTGATATCAACTTCAAATATCTTTCTGGGAATCCCAAAAACCTTCACAAACATTAAGTAAGTAAATCTATCAATTCTTAGTGCCATAAACTTGACAAAGATCAATAAATAAAACCATTGTTTCATCAATTCTTTCGTGAAAATGGACGTAATATTTTATGGATTTTTTAATTTCCACAATTAACATTAGCAACTTGCTAACATAGTTATTTACGATATGCACATTATTTGAGAAAAGCAAAAATATTCGAACTAACAAAATAATTCCAATTACAATTAAAATTACCAGACAGAATCTTAATGAGATATGAATATTTTGGTACATTTTCTTCAGAAGAAAAAAAAATTTCAGAAGAACGAGAAACATTATTTTTAAAAACGTAAAGGGATAAAGAGAAAGTTGCAGAAAACTCAAAGAAAATTTCTCTTTTTTCGATGGACAATAATGAAAACAGAAATATGTTTTCACACAAAAATAATTCAAACCATCAAATGCCAGTTCAAAATTTTAATTTGATATATTTATTGTACCTATCTACAGAACGAATACACAACTTCTATACATTTACAAACATCAAATAAACATTATTGCCAAGCCAGCAATAAGCAAGCTAGACAAATTGTACTAAGATGAAATGATTAGGTTTTAGAGTTATTTTGGAAAGTTAATCAAATCACAAGGAAAAATAAAAAATCTCAAGGGAAATAAGTGATAAATATTTCAATAAATTAAAATTAACACACTTGGCTTAAGTTTCACTAAATATATTAAAACCTCTACATTTGTTTCGGGTGGTTAACCCATTATCAAGAGTGTACAATGTTACTCAGTAACATTGTATAATCTTGATACAATGTTACATGAAACATATACATCTTGAAACATATGTAGATATATTTAGTGAAACTTAAGACGAGTGTGTTAATTTTAATTTATTGTATTGAACATGAGGTTTCACCAAGAGATAAGCTAAACCTTCATGTCATTTTTCATAAATATTTCAATTGGGTAATGATATGATGATATTTATGAAGTTTCTTTTGATAAGTTATATTCAAAATCTTCGCGTTTTCAAATAAATTGAATACATAAACAGATACTAAAATGTACTGAAAATAAATTCATAAAAATTTTCCATAACATAAAATATAACCGGCTCCTTTTTCCTTAAAAAAGTCTTTCTAAACTTCTTAGCCATGCTAATTATTTGTAGTGGCGCTAGCAATCCGAAAAAATGTGTAGTCATCACAAACCTTCAAGGCAATAAGAAAGGAGTTATTTCGGTATGTGAAAGGGTCATCCCGATAAAAATGTGCCATCTAACAATGTGATATTTTGTTAAACAGACACGGGTACATGTAGAAACATTCTTCACATATTTCAGATCGAATATCTTAAAATAAAACAAAACATTTAAGATACATCGGCATCCATTCATTCAGTCCCAAATCGCTATCGAAATGCACCATTCATGTTGAGAAAATTTTATGGGACTTGTCCGAATTAGAATGAATAATTTATTTCGAAATCATATTGAACATCAATATTCCTTCACTCATCATTTTTAATGAAAAGAGGAATAGAAATAAGATTTTCTTTACTCTAATATACATAAATTTGAGGTAATAATATTACTTCACTTAATTTTTTTTTGATTTAACGTGTCTCGACTACTTAGTTATTGTCACATTTTTACAGTTTCATGTAATAACAATGTTAATGCTACATATACTTAAATATAATTAACGATATATTTGTAGTGAAATTAGATGGAAATGTATTATTTGTAGATTCGTAAACTACACAAGGTTTTATAAACTAGATTTCCCGATAAATTTTAATGTAACTTCTGTTTGGGCCGTTATGCTCAGAATTAAAATTAACTTCACTTTATTAGAATGTAGTGAAGATAAATAACAACCATTAATTATATAAATTATAATTAATGGTTAATTAATTATAATTAATTAATTAATTAACTATTAATAATAATTATAATAAATAATAATAATTAAACATAATAATAATAATAAATTATATTAATTATTATTTTTTAATAATTAACATAATAATTATGTTAATTATTTATTATAATAAATGATTAACATAATATTATTTATTAGAATAAATATAATAAATAATAAATTGGTGTATTTTTGTGGACAATTCATCTTTCAATTCTGAAATGAAAAATTGTTATAACCATATGTGGTGAGTGATAAATTATGTCGTCAACAATTGCTCATTTTTGAAAATTATTTCAATAGAAGGTAACATTGTGATTAACATTTACAAAAAACTAAATTTCAGGGCACACACTCAAAAAGTGCACTTCAATCTGAATTTACAATAATAATAATAAAAACACGTAGTAAAAACAAATAGCCTAGTGTTAGTAGGGAGTGAAGATTCCTCAATAGGGAGATCCGAGTTCGAATCCTGGGTAAGACATGAACGCTCGTGTATGTATATTACGGTGGCCCAGACTTAAAGGCCGAAAAAATTTTTTCAAATTTTGATACGCATACCCTTCATATTTTCTAAATGAGCCTGATAACATATGAAATATCATTGATATAGGATGAGGATAACCCATGCCAAAAGCCAACGTTTTATAGAGGCAATTTCGTTTAGTAATTGAACTTAGAGGACATTTTATAACTCAATTTGTATTTATCACATCAAAATATATTTTACCTGTATAATATATTTATCAAATTTTCATCATTAATACTTAGAACATTATTTCTCCAAAGTTTTTTTTACAGTCAGGGTATCAGTGTGTCTTTCTGTACGCAACATAGCAGAAGTAACATTGCTGCAAGATTTTATAGTTTTGGGGATCGAATGTTTTTCACTTCCTCGAAATTTTTTGAATTATAAAGTGTCAGGGTTAGTAAATTTCCGCTTGAAATACTGCTCTCAATACTAATTCGTAGATATCGTGGCGGTAAGCAAAACTAATCACATCGCTAACACATTTTTGTTCCAAAAGTATGTAGGAATCATTAGCATGACTAGTATCTGAATCAGACAGAATCTTTGTCACAATAAAGAATTAGGGCTTCACCCTCGAAATAACATATTGTAAACTCATTTCAAACTACTTTTAGGTACTTGTTAACTACATTAGAGTTGTCCAATCCAAGATGCTTTCTTCTTTACATTTGCGCACATCTAAGCTACAGTATTCACGACGTTTTAGAGGACTACTTTCCTTTCTACTGTTTTTTCGTTTTTCCGTACGTATTCTTCGAACAGAGGAATTACTTATGGAATAATCGTCAGTATTGAGTCCTAGTGCCCGTTAGTAACTTTGATGATGTACACAGTATTTCTCATACTTAACTGGCACCTTTCTGAAGCCGATTTTTCCTAGTCAAAATGTCAGCTCATTGGCCTTTTTAATATCGCAGTAATATGCGCTCTCGGTTTTAGTGAGCAAATCGTCTTGAAAATCCATTATTTGCGAATCAGAAGATGGATTTTCCTGATAAGATGTTTGCTAAACAGTAAGGATGCAAAATAATCAGCCTTACGTTTTTGTGTCTGGATATTTCTGAGGCGCGATTTTTCCCTTTGTCATTGAAGTCTTCATCCATTCCAGCTTAGTGACAAAGTATGGCTAGTTCTCTCTGCCGCTCCAAAAATATCCTGTCTTCAGTCTTTTGATTGAGGGACATCCTTCGAATAATTTGTTCAAGTTTGTAACAAACTCTTGACGAGGCTGTTGTGTTGTGTTCGAATTTATTGTAAATCTCCCGAGACTGGGTATAGGGAACTAGTATTTTACACTCTATATGCTACTATTTCAACACAATAAGGTAAAGCTTGAGTTGATATAGCCAATAGCTTGAGTTGATATGTTTCCAATAAATGATACACTTTATTTATTATGGGCTTTCTTCAAAACTTAAATTCATTTCACAGATTTTATAAAAAGAACTTATTATACCTGACCACTAAAGGGTTTTGGAACGGTTATTTGATTATTTACATTCTTTTCCTACTGACATGTATAAATGCAAGTTGGAAAGGGGTTGCTGTGGTTCTAGGTAAAAAATTTTATTTATACGTGTTTTATCGCTATTCGAAAAAATAGGAGGGCATGCGTTGAAAAACTTGATTCGACTTGATTCGATTTGAGTTGACTTCGATTTTTTTGGGACACCCTATGGTACACCTATGAGTTTAGTGTTTATGCAACTGAGAATACCATCTGAAGAGTAATGTACAAAGCTTACTAAGTCCAAAAGTTGGTATCACAACAAAAACATGCTTTTTTGAAATGTCATTACAAGCGTATTATATTTACAATCTTTATTTCACGTGAGACTTATAAAACTAAAGAACTCGTCAACGAAATACAATGAACACATAAAATCACTTAAATTAAGTATAAAATTAAGAGAAATGGAAATCACATACTGCAATAGTTACAACAGAAAATATTCTAAAACGTAGTGAAAGCTTTATCAATGAGGTTCCTTCTCACTGCTAGTTTGAATCTTTTTGGCAACAAACATTCGGAAAGCCCATTGAACACGACTAGAGCTGCTGTGATGGGATGTTTTTTATTGAATAATAAGGAATGGTGTTTTGGTACTAGCAAAGTTTGAAAATTTCTAGGTGTACACTGGGTATTTCCGAACTTATCAAACTTCTGTTGGTTATAGTGGGTTATGTTAGATTAGGCTCAGTCAAATGGTTGGAAATCTTTTAACTGTCACTTATGATGCAGAAGATTGTGTCCCGGTAACCTCGGGGGGCCCGAGTGTTGAGATCCTCTCCCAGCGGTCTCAAGAAACGTTATTGAAGAAGTATTGTACACTAACTGCAAAATATTGGGGAATGCCATAGCGGATGAACCGCAAACGCCTATTCATTATGAAATCTGAAAGAACTGAAGGGTCGTTTTATAATAATATGTCTAAGGGATGCTCCTAAAAAAAATAATGGCCAATCCAAACATCAAACGGAATAGTTTCATGGAATATGAAAAACCATACTAGTTATTTTTTTCAACCTGTAATACTTACTTCAATTAAAAGTAAAAGTAATGCTTCATCGAAATCAGAATGAATTCAAAAGTTCTACTCAAGTAGCATCTTTTAAAATTTTCATATTTTGTTAATCTAGTTTTTTATTTACAACTTTCCTGAAGTTACCTACTAAATTAATTTCGTGTAATGTTAAGCCTTATTTTCAAAAGATTGAATCAGGTAAAGTGAAGTTATTTGTTTCAGAAGCGGAAATATTGCATATCTGAGAAAAATATTAATATATAAGAATATAAAATTTTATTTCAATTTCATTGAATAGAAGATATTTATGTTGATATAGATGATGCATGATTTAAAAGGTATGGATGCTACGATTGTTCAATCATATAAATATTATACTGGATTATTTAATGATTTCCATAACAAATTAAATGTATGCTTGAAGAAGAAACGAATAGAAAATTAGACTTTCTGGATATAAAAGTAAGTATAAGAGAAAACATCAAAATGTTAACAAGATGGCATAAAAAAGATGTAACTTCTCAACGAACAATTAATTATAAAAGTAATCATCACCATTCCCAAAAAAAAGGAATATTAATTAGTTTCGTAGATAGATCATTAAAATTAACTTCATCATTCCTAAGGCATGAAACACATGAAGAAGTTCGTACACTTCCTACGAATAATTACATTCCCCTACCTTGTATTCCAAATCTGAGAAAATATTGAAGCCTTTTGATTTTAATAGCGCATACAGCGCAAAGTAAAATCAAACAAATATTTAATTGTGTTGGCGTTCACTTGATGTAAATCCATTATAATTGAATATATACTTAAATTCAAACACTTGAACTTATGATTTACACTTTATTGACTACATAGCAACATTATCATTAGCATCAACATAACATCATTATTCTGTAAGCATCTGAAGAAGTCGTTTGTAACGACGAAACTCGTCATGCTATGTAGTCAATAAAGTGTAAATCATAAGTACAAGTGTTTGAATTTAAGTTTATATTCAGTCAAACAAATATATACAAAGTTAAAGAGCAAAACAATAACTCAAAGAAAAACTCATACAGTTTATAATATGCAATAATTGCAATAAATGCTGCCTGTATAGATCAAATATCACAAAATTTAGAAGAACGAATTAAAGCTCACAGATATGCAAAAACTCAAATGATAGACATAAGTAAAAATAAAATAACTGAAAACGCCATCTTAGTTATAATGATACAACAAGTTATAATACAATTAGCAATCGAAAAAGACGAAAATGTAGAAATTGTAGATATGTTACATAATTGTCAAAATTTAGAGAATACTCTAAACGAAACATCAGATATTAAACATCTCAATTTAATCTATAACGATTTAATAAAGTTTTCAAATAACACTAATAGAATCAAGATACAATTAATAAACAACATATCCCAAAACTAATTTTTTCCTAATCTACCATCAATTTCAAACATATAAACAAAAAATTAATATTGAAATATCATATTAAATTAAATCAAACTCTTGGCTTAATGTTTCATGATTATATTTAACAACATGAATTTGTAAACATGTTTCGAGCGTGAACTCATTTTCAAGACTAAGCTCGAAACATGTTGACAAATTCATGTTAAATATAATCGTGAAACATTAAGCCAAGAGTTTAATTCAATTTAATATTTAATTATGTTTCACCATGAGTTAAGCGAGAATTCAATCGCAGTCATTGAAATATCAGTTTTTTGGTTCAGTATATTATAACTCAACTATGTGCATCTTAGTTCAAAAATAATAATTATACCGCTAATTTGATCACCTGACTTACGGTATGTTTCACACGTTTCCTCATGGTGAAGAAGACTAAAACCGTTGATGCGAATGCTGAGCAAGAAAGATTCCACTGAATACTAAAAAGGCGAAACAGTCGAGTCGATTAAAAAAATAACAATTGACTTTAATCTATAGTAATTTATAGAATTAAATTATTCAATAGTTTTGAAAAAGTTGTAATAACAAACAAACATCGACGAAAATGAACTTTTTAATATAATGAAGCTTGTTAATGCTAAAAAAATTGAGCTATATATAATATATATCTGAATCAGTATATTTTTTAATTGAATTTAGGAATACCCGGTTGTGATTAATATTTATTTATATTTTAAAGTGAATACAACTGATTGAAAGTGTTTTTATATATTGTAATCGTTTTCAAGTACGTTTATATGAACGACGTTAATTGTCGGTAGATATTATTCACATTCACAAATGTCAATAATAATTGTCACGATGTTTAGAATTTCAAGAGTAAATAAATACTCATTCAGCTTTTCCTTCACACTAAGGGAGTTGCACAATTAAAAAATGTAGAGGCTCAGTAACCAAACGGTTTAGTAACCCTATGCCACTTTGGGTGTACTGATGCTGGTGGGTTCGAATCCCATCGTGTTTTTGGATGTTGTTCAGTGAGTTCTGTGCTAGATATACCACAAATTCTATCACAAACTCTAATAAATGAAAAATGCAGAATCTAAGAAGGGTGTATACGTACAACCAGCAAATATTCTTATATTTGCTGGTTGTCCAGGCAAGAAAAGTTACGTCTTTGATGCCAAATGTTACTTGCCCACCCAAAAATGAATGAGACCACCACAAAACAAAAAATTTATTCAGAAATCTAATCGTCGATGATATACAACATAATTTGCTGATTGAATCAGAATATTAATGGTATTCATTTCACTCATTCTGTATGATTATTAGAAAAAAATAAGCTCCTTTTGATCATTATTTTATGATTATGCCAAATGTTTAGATTCCCAAACGGTTCTCGAAGAATGTTTGAGAACCACCGTCGAATGGTATCTTATTCAAATAAATCAGAATCGTGAAAGAATGCATTGTTAATCTCTACCAAAATCTTTTTACGATTCATTAGTGTTTGGATCTACAAAACACATACCACAAAAACTTTGCAGTTATTCCAAAAATTCGGCCAAAGAGTAACGCATTTTTAATGCGAATAATTCCATAAACGTCGGCGCCCAAGACCATATTTTTTATTGTATTTTAACATGGGAAACTATTTAACAAAAAAATGACCAATAACTTCTACCTGTTCTCGGCGGTGAACCCTAAAGGACGGAGGCAAGAAGAACAAAATGTGATTCTGTGTGTGCTGTGTTATATTTGAGACTTGTTCGGGATTGTGTTATCACTTCTGGACATCACTAAAGGAGGCGTATATCAATTGGGCCATTAATGAGATTTCATGGTGGTTTTCAACTCAATGCACGGTGTTCATTTTGGACTGAATTATTCGATAACACGACAAATAGAATAAAACAAAGGATACATTTTTTTGGAATATTTTAGTATTTCAGATATTGCGTTTCGAATAACAAAGTGGTATTAAGCTTTTAAATTATAAGTGCAGGTAATATCGAAAAAAAATTCAAAAATATTATTTAACATTATTGTTCAATAAATATATCTCCAGAAAATTAGTTCTCTCATATTTTAAGTAATATCAATCTTAATCTTTACAAATAGCTGGATGGTTCCATCCAGTTATTGAGTTGATAACAGGATTAGTTGAAGAACAGTAAAAATATTACAATTTAAGTTGTGGAATAAACTACAAGAGTAAATTTTTCAAGGTTTGCTATTATTTTATGAAGAAATATTTTCACTCCTTTAACTGATCAAACTCTAAGAATGGAACAGTCTTGAATTGCTGTTGTTTTCAAAAAAACTTACATCTAATTTTGAGTGGTTAATTTTTGGGATTTTTTTTTATTTTAATAAACTTTTCTAATTTTTTTTTTCCAAAGTGAAATCATTTGGGAAACTGAGGTAAAGTGTGTTCCAAAGATGACGAAGATTTGAATTTGCCGCTATGTAAGTGTCGGGAACCTTAAGAAGCAAATCGGCAGCTGACAGTTTAAGGTTAGTGAAAATGAAGCGTTACACGATAGAACAACGTGTCTTCATTATTGAACAATATTTTAAAAATTATGAAAGCCTGGCCGCCGCAGCTTGTAAATTTCATACGAAATATAATCGAAATAGTGTTGAGAACTTCGGCAAGACTGAAAAGATTAATTCCATAATCTCGGGAGGTATCCGTTGGAGAAGCCATGTCAATATCGAAGCAGTTTGTCGTAGTGTTAGCAACAATAGGGTATTTGACTGCGTCCACAAAAATATCTCGAATTATTCGTTATAGCTGATGCACATTTGATTAATTCTCTTTAAATTTTTTAATTTTTATGAAAATGACAGAGAAAGTTTGAATGAATAAGAAACCCGCCAAAACACGGATATACAGGTTACTTAATGTGGTGACGTCACGATGCAATAAACACAGTCACTGTCACATTGTAATACGACTGTCGATTATTAAATTTAGTGATTGTTGACGATTTCATAAATTTACTGCGATAAAATGTCTTGTAAATGGTGCGTAGTGCCACAATGTACTAACACATCTATTAAAACCCCGTAGAAAATGTTTGTGAACCTTCCGACAAACATTAAAATTCGGAAAAAGTAGTTAGTTCTCTCTCGTAGAAACCCGAAAGATATAGCTGTAAAATCTCACGTTTTCATGTGTGAAGATCACTTTAACGTAAGTAAATAATTCCTACCCTATATTTCATATATAAATAACGAGTTGATTTTATTACATATTCGTTATAGTCTTCTCTATACATTCTACTATATTTTGAGGTTATTAATTACGTACGTATTTTATTGTTGATCTTGAACGAAATAAACTGAATTTCATTCCTATATTTAAATAATAAAACTTCAATAATTTATTGTATGTGAGTTATATTTTTTATTTTTAAAAAATGTCCAAACATAATAGCGTCTATTCTTGGGATATTTCCGCTATCAGCTTTAACAAAATTGTTCTCCATCGTACCTTATATAATATATATTCATAATTATTCAAAATATGTTTTGTCTCTAAAAATAAAATAGCTAACAAAACCAGGAAGTAAACACTCAAACACACACGTACAAAGACATCAGAAAATGAACGTTAGCTTCTGTTGGCTGTTGGCTTTGTTTCCTGCACGGTGACGTCACTCGCGATTTGGCCAATCCAGTGCTTTTTCAATCACGTGATTAAATATGAAATTTTAGCTATTTTATTATTGGTTTCTTTCAAAAATCATATATATTTCAAAAGGATGTAATGGCTATATTGGTTTAAAATAATATTTACTATCAACTTAACAACATTTTGATCTATATTTTTATTGCAGTCCAATACCATATCCAGGAACCTTAATTCGGCGTCGCGGACAAGAAATTCAAATTTGAAGAAGCTCTCTATAGCATATACTCTTAAAAATTTGAGTCTTCTTGCTTAAAAAACTTAATTAACACAACAACCTAATGAGTAATGACCATGCACAGCGAAAACGGCTTTCAGAATGAGACTGATTTTTCGAGTGAAATCATTCTAAACGACAATGCACATTTCCACCTTGATGGGTTTCCGTCAAACCAGCCGCGTTTGGAGTTATGAGAACCCACATGTGATTGTCAATCCACATGTGATTGCATCCACAACGTGTCACTCTTTGATGTGGGTTTTCGGCTGTAAAAATAATGGGACAATATGTTTATGGAAATGAGGGATGGTCAGGTTGAAGAAATTGTACGCGGCATTATAGCACAGTTTATTCTGCCGAAATCTTGTGTTCATTGGCTTTTGTTGATCTTTTGTTGAACGTTCACACATTCAAGGATGAGAGAGTAATATTACATTTGAAGGGAAATGTTCATAATATTTGCATACTGTCCATAAGGCTTGGAAACAATAGCCATAACAAGAAAAACAGCGGAATAGCAGAGTGTGATACAAGCAATGGAAAAAGTCACATTGAGGATCATTTTGAGAACTAAAATATGTAACAGTAGTTACGAGGCAAAACCAGGATAACGGATGTTATAGAACGAGAGGACAAAAAAGGGATAATCGCAAAGTTTCGTAACACTTGGAAGCAACTATGCTTGACTTTGGTTGAAACCAGGCTGAAGAGAAAGAGAATTAGAACAATCGAGAAAAAATAGCGAATTTTGAATTCCGCTAGACTTATCTAAACGCTAATCGTTGAATTTTATGAAATCTCAGGATCTAATATTTTTCAAACATTGTAGATTATCGACATCGCTTAACTAAGTTATTAAATGTAGTACTCATGTAAATACCTCTTCAGAATAAATGATTCATATCGCTTCTTGCGGCAATTATAAGTTGACATTGATGTTGAAATTATTGACATAATTTCAACATCATACATGCATTGTATGATGTTGAAATTCTGAAATTAATAGCGTAAAACCTTAATCATCCATAAAGCATGAAAATATACATTTTGAATGATTTTAGTTTAAGCATTGGAATAAGAGGGTCTCGTTGCTTTCAGTTATTGAAAATTCAATTTTCGAATAAAAGTCAATCGGTATTTTTTAATGACATCAATTATCATCCTTTATGCACACCATTTTTGAATCAGAATCCAACGAAGCTTAAGTTCACCGAAACTTGCTCCATGAATTATTCATTCAACAAGCGGTATTGTAGTTTAAAAGGCCGTTAATAATATTCAAAGATTAATGTTATATACTTATCTTAATAACGTTTTTTATAACGCATTAACGAAATTTAAAACAGTTTCAAATTTCGTATTCTAAAAATCATTCAGACAACACCTCAACTGAAAAAAGACTGAAATTGGTGAAACCATTCAAAAAATTCTAATGATTGCCATACGTTGGTAACTTCAGTAAAATTCATCAACATTATTACTTCGATTATACTTCGATACCTTGAAAATATTCAAATTTTTATTGAAATTGGCACAGTTGACATTTTTCCACCATCAATAATAGTATCGTGACCAAAGAGGCACTTGTTAGCATATAAACAAGATTCACCCGTGTAGGTACAAGAACAAGACCACAGATTATTCGGTTAAGTGCATGAACTCGCTGTCTGCCTGGCTGTTGAGACCGATCATTTTTTGAACTCAAAACTCATTTCATTATATTTTGTCAAGTACTTAATTAATTTGTTTTCAGTTTGAGCTTAATGAAAAAATAAATTTATTTCTGAATTTTTTAATTTTCAAATTTCCATTATGTACTGATGTACTTCTTGATCTGAAGACACAACACAACTGAAAGTTTAATAAAGTTTGTGTTGTGTCTTCACATCAAAAAGTATAATATGCAGCAGTCGAAAATGCCTGATGGGATTTCGGTGAAACTTCGTGAAAACTCACAATCTCTTTCAAAAAATAAATAAACCGAAACCCGGAGTTAGTCATTAATTTTCCATCATTATATATATATATATATATATATATATATATATATATATATATATATATATATATATATATATATATATATATATATATATATATATATATATATATATATATATATATATATATATATATATATATATATATATATATATATATATATATATATATATATATATATATATATATATATATATTGTATGTGTGTATTAATAAATAAGTATTTTTCAAAATTTATTTTATTGCGTGTGTGAGATAGTTATATTTAAAATATTTTTAGCAAGCTTCATTGTCGTTGACGTTTCGTTGTATATCGTTGAACTGAAAATAGCCTATTATTATTGAAAATATATATATATATATATATATATATATATATATATATATATATATATATATATATATATATATATATATATATATATATATATATATATATATATATATATATATATATATATATATATATATAAATGAAACTGGTTAATGATTGGATATTCTTGGTTTGTTAACAATATTTCAATAAAAAAATACTCTTATACCTTTCGAGAGCAGTAGGTACTGTTTTCTTTAGTGATACTGATCTTGGTCTAACAAAAATTAACTCACATATTTAAAGTGGAATTAGCAATATCGTACAAAAATAATGAATTTAAATATATACTTCATTACTATATGTATATTTATTATTTTCTGACAACACTTATTTTGCATATTTTGATGTATCTCATAAGCGAATACTGGTTAATCTGTGGTCTAATACACGACACTTTTTTATATACACTTCAGCAGTTTTTTTTTGGTGTCTGGTAAAGCTTCGTTTCCTTTCTCAAAAGGTTATTTATATCGGAATTCATTCTCCTATGTCTTAGAATTGTATCTCGAAAATATTACAATTTATTTGTTCATTCTATATATTTGTTATCCAGTTTCACTTCACAATTTAACTCTTGTTTTTTTAACGATGATTTTATTTTTTTGATATCTAAATAATGTAATTGTACATTTGATGAAAACACAATCAATGAACCGGAAACAACATCACAAATTGTTAGTGGTATTCCATGGAAAATTGGAAACGAGTTTCGCTGAAAATTTCAATTTTTTCGAGGTTTATTTTTCAAATTTACAACTGCCTTGTTACCCTTTGTTGAAGTCAAAAATACTAGTTTTCTTCAATTTGCATACTTCAATTAATGCATAACATTAGATGCCAAAATATTGCAGCCACTGCTAGATCCACTCAATATTTTCTTCCTCAAAGAGATGAATCTTCTTAACAATAAAAACAGCTCAGTTTAAAATTCAAAAGAAGATTTAATAAAATAATTCAGGTTAAGTTATTCTCCTTTTCTAGCATATTAACACCCCTTCTAAACTCATAAAATTTACTATGTGGCAATATAAAAGGGTTGTAGTACCTGCTTATTGAAATGTGAGGCTAGGTAGATTTTATGAGTATTTAACTCAATGGCATTGTGAAAATGATGTATTCAAATATATTCGAAGAAATGTATTTGAACAGTATTGATAATCATTTTCAGCAGATTTAAAACTGAAATATTTGCTGAATCTAGAAGTAGAGGAGTCTTCGAGAGTCAAATAATGTAAATTACTCTGGTTGCCAAATGATTGCTGTCAGTAAAAGATTTCTTAATATACAGATAAAATATATAGTATCTTCGTGATAACATACAATAATTTAAATGATAGTTGCTACTATGTCAGTTACTTACTGGTAGTTCCCCTAATACTTCTCTTTTTGATTACGCAAATAAATTGATTCAGTTAATTTTATGTAATGTTGAATTGTTAGGGCAACAAAAAGTTCAATATTTTAATAAAAGTAGAAGATGGCTTCAAGTAGTTAGAGTAATTAATTCGAGGAAATGTTAATGTTTATTGAGTAAATACTTGGTTGTCAAGAAATTATTTAATAATATCCACTCAATTGTTAACAGATGCAGATGATACTATGAGAAATAATTTTTCAAATAGTGCGTCTGATGTCTTATTACAATTTTACTTTAAGTTGCTACCAATTATAGCTAATTTTGATTGAGAGATAAAAATTGTGGTTTTTCTGCTAAAAATCTTCATTTTTAAATAATTCCCTCATATATTCTTTCTATATTCTTCCATCCTGAGTAATAATTGGAAATTCAAATTGCTCAAGAATTTTAACTTCTCTGAGTCAAATATGAGGCTCATACAAGATATGAGAAAATCCTTCAGAATTTTCATTGAATAAAATAAGTTATTATAAAATATTTGAATAATTTGATAAAAAATACCTATATTATTTTATTTCAAAACATTTTTGCATGTCAAATAAAGTTAAGCTCCAAATATTTCCATATAGATAATTTCATGGCTCAAGTTGACCAGACTGGACTAATTCCTGAAGAACTCATATCAAAGCAAGAGCAGAAAAATTGATTCTTCTGCCCACTCGTGAGAGAACTAGTTACCCAGATTATAACTGAAAAATCAAATTATCACAACTTTAATTAATAGTGTTCATTCGAATGAAGAATATTTATTGCAATTTTGATAAAGCTACAATATCTAGAGAAGTATCAACTAAAAAAAAATTTTTTTCCATTTTGAGTTCTGTTATTGCTAAGAATCTTATTTTTTAATTCAGTGGACCTACAGTTTAACATCGGTTCCGAACGGCCATTGGGTTTTGGAATCAATGTACATTACCCAGCATATATCAAATAAACTTCCAACTCATAGACAAACACAAACACCTTTGCCTTCAGCAGGGCTCGAACCCGAATTCTACCGCAGCATAGTCGGGTGTTCTACCGATCGAGCTACAGGGACTGGCTGCTAAGAATCTTAATGTTTAGTCGGAATATGAACAGACAAAAAATTTGTAGAAAATAGTTTACTATATGTATATATATTTTTCCTTTTTCATGTGCGTTTCACCTGTTTATAAAGTTTTTTATCGGTTTCGTTTTTAATTATATGTCTCTTCAGATGTCATGGGATACTCATTCCATTGGCAATCTTAGTCGACATTGTATATTATAATACATAGTTTTATTTTGTGACAACATATTGATTCTAGTGCGTTTTCTATTTAGATTTAAGTACCCTCCTACAGTTTCTTTTCTATATAGTTTACCCACTGAGGAAGACGTAATTGAATTAGTAGTTGCACACCACAATCCCGACAATCTTAATAATGTTCTTTTGTATTTGTTTCATATATACATATATATATATATATATATATATATATATATATATATATATATATATATATATATATATATATATATATATATATATATATATATATATATATATATATATATATATATATATATATATATATATATATATATATATATATATATATATATATATATATATAAAATGATAAGATACTCTTCATATCATTTGTATATAGTTATATTATAGTTGTATATAGTTACTGTAAAGAAGAATAAGAAATATATCTGTGAATGGGTATCTTTCAAGAGGAAGGGAGAAACTTCATTCCAACAGACAGAATGGATAGATCCCTTTTCAAACTAAGAGAGATATTAATAAGATGTATATGTAAAATAATAGAAATAGAGAGTGTTAAGATTGTATAGGATTAAATTGATTGTAAAGGACATTAAATTGATTTTTCTTTTAGAATAAATCAATCGTTTGAGATATACCTGAGTACAATCTTACAAATCAATTTAATGTCCTTATATCCTATACAATCTTAACACTCTCTATTTCTATTATTTTACATATACATCTTATCTATATCTCTCTTAGTTTGAAAAGGGATCTATCCAATTCTGTCTGTTGGAATGAAGTTTCTCCCTTCCTCTTGAAAGATACCCATTCACAGATATAATTCTTATTCTTCTTTACAGTAACTATATACAACTATAATATAACTATATACAAATGATATGAGTAATATCTTATCATTTTATATATATATATATATATATATATATATATATATATTGTTATGATTTTCTTATTTTAATTTTTTATTCTTATTATTTTATTAAAAATTTAATGTAATTTTCTAATGAAATTCACTTGAGATTTACTGTCTCTCAGGGTGGAATCTGAAAGAACTAAAAAAAATACTCAACAAAAAAAACCTTAAATCCTTAAAACTAAAATAATTTCAATATTAAATACGGAATGGCATTTGCATGAAATTGATATTTAAAAATTTATTTGAGGTACCACTTTCATCGAGTTCTCTTGATTTCTTTTTACGCCAACACTACAGATTTCTCCTAGTAAAATTATTATAAATTTTTAGTAATACTATTTTTCAAATCAATTTTTTGTCTTATATTTTATTTCCTCTCGAACTTTTCTTTAAAACTTGGTGTTCCTTCCTCGATTATTCTTAATTTTTTTCGTCTCGTAATATTTCATAGTAATCTCCGATTTGATATTCATGAATTTCGTGCATAAACTTGTTTTCTATGATGCTCCATTCAATTTCAATGTATTGTTGTCTATGGTGTGCTTCTGTCTCGGAACTTCACAATTGAGGTTATGATTTTACAGTTGTAAACAATTCCATACTCATAAATAAAATCACGTATACAATATTTGAACATTTCGAATGAACATTAGTAATAAATCATTTGGTAAGGTGGAATACTTTTTGATTTTGTTTATTATATATATTTGAATTTCTATGCTACTGTTCCAAGTTAACTACTCCCTGTTGTTAATTTGACACTTAGATCGCTTTCATGGCCAAATTTTGGAAGTGCATTTTACATTAAATACATTATATGAATATTATTATATGAAAAGGATTTTTTTTTTAAATCATAGAGGGTTATCCAATATATGGAAATACCCTTTATGACTTCGACATATGTCATTAGCCAGCACTTCTTTTTTTTAATATATTATCAAAAAAACAAAGTATAAAACAAAATAAAATTAATATTTAGACACAGGGACACTATACGCCTAGGGGTTCCTCAAGGCGATTTATTCTTCATACACGAACAAGACATAAAAAGCAAAAGCTAAGGTGTAACATGAGGAAAGACAAACGGAATTATTCAGTTAACCTTTATAATTTCACTTTAATGAACTTAATATGCTCGAATAATATTCTGTACACTTCCATATTCCCGAGAGACAGTAAAAATGCAAAATTGAAAGGCTGTTCGTACTTCAGATCATTGGCAAGTCGAGAAAAAAGTCTTGATTAGGATTGTCTGTTATTATCACAAGTCAAAATAATGTGATCTGGGGTGTGAGAAGAAATGAGTTATAGCAGAAATATATAATTATAAAGAAAGAAAATAAATGAAAATTGCGTATTTAACTGCATATAAGTGATGTTATTAATTGCGCTAGTGTTGAACAAAGAATAACAAATATATAGATTACCAAATTTTGAAAAAAATTTAACTACATTAACGTATCACCAAATAGAAATTATATCTACAAAAGTGTATGTATGTTTAAAATGTTACACAATAAAGTAAAATGCATGAAATATAAGAAATGTTACCATAATATTTGTTATATATATATATATATATATATATATATATATATATATATATATATATATATATATATATATATATATACTTCTGTATCTTCCGTTTACCTGTTAAATATGTTCAGTTTTTATTTCAGGATATTTTTAGCAATAACAATCTTATCTTATCAGAAAATTTTTTTATTTCAGTTGGCGTTTCGTTTCGAATTGCATTTTTGTCGTATGTAATTGAATTATATATATATTGCCATGGATAACAATCGTCAAACTGTGAATTTCAAAATCAACTCGGTTCTCTCTGTAAAACACTCAAATATTTCTCTGATTTTAAAAGAAGGAAAAGGTACAAGTTGATTTCTAATATTACAAGGAGTCGTTTGATATCAATAAAATTTATGAAAGTTACAATTCACATCGAAACGTCAACCAAAATTTATATTTTTGATGATGAATGACGAAAAAAAAAAGGTTCTTATTGCTAAAATCATCACAAACACTCTATGCAATTAACAGAGCAATACCCCGGCAAATTACCTTCATCAAAGTACATAAAGGTGCTTAAAAATTTGTAACCATACTATAAAATTATACCTCCCCTCATGAGGACTCCATGAAAATTAATAATCTTCAATCAACTAAAAATTGTCAGAGCAAAATAACCAAAATTCAAAAACAATTCGCTCTATTTTGGAAAACCCCGGTACATTTCATAATGAGAATATAATCTTTGCTAAAAATCTTTTCATATTGTCATCGTAATTGACATCCGTGTAACATAGTTGTTTTTTCATTGCAAATATTGTTTCAATGAGATCATATGCTCAATAAATAATAATGGTCTATAATCACCTTGGATTTTCTTATGATTTAGATGTCATTCGAGTGATTGCAGTTGAAAATATCATTATTTCTCTGAAAATTAGCTGTTGTTCTCAGAAAATATGATTACCTGTCGCCTACAAACATTTATTCGAGTATTATCCAGTATGACTCGACTATGAAACACAAACTTACGAATACACCTAGACGTGAGCGTATACCGATAATGAAAAATGTATTTGTAATTGCTTTAAAGAAATTACCCACTGAATTTCATATGAAAGGCGAAAATATAAAAATTGACTTTCGTTTTTTTCCAACAAATTTTTGTTTGGATGTTTTCAATGATGCGTAACAGTTGAGAATTCCGATGAATAACCATTGAATTATGTTGTTAAAAAAGAATTTATCGCTTTCATATACAAATTATTATTATTCATCCAAAAAGAAAACTGTGAATCCCACATACAAATATCTCAATTATATCATGCTAAAAAACTAATTGATAGTCATTATAGTTAATTCTAATTTATTCATACATGAATTATTAATTTTGTTTACTAGCAAGAACAATGATTTCTAAGAAAAACACAATTTTCTTAGAATTATTTTCTGTAGATATTCCAAAGGAATAATAAATGGGAACAAATATGTGAAATTAAGATCCGAATTGAGATGAGTAGAACAGCTTTTAATCGCATGAGAAGCCTGATGTGTAATTTAATAAAGGCTTGCACCTTCTAGAATAGTTCTAGGATGCTTCTCAATACAAACATATGGGGTGGAAGCTTGTACTCTGACCGACGTTGCCTGTAAACCTCTGGGAGGGTTTGAAACGTGGAGCTACAGAAGCATGCTTAAAAAATAATGGATTCCCAACGTAACCTATTAAGTATAATCTCAGTCTCGATGGACCAAGATATTGGATTTAAAAAGTGGATTGTATAGTTATTTATTTGTATAATTAGATTGACTTTTCGTCAAATTAAAAAGAACTGTGTGTCCCTTATAAATTTATTTAATAACTGCTCTCTGACGAAGGTCTACAAATACATCATACCAATACTAATATGAAACTTCGAATTTTAAAATAATATTTTCCTTTATGTAGAAATCACCCTTGGTCATGTCATTGAGGGGGATACTACATCCCATTCTATACAGTGGAGCATGACCAGGCTAATTCTTGGTATCCTAACTAAGATTTCAATGTCTATAATTCATAGATACATTTTGGGTATTACGGGTAAAACCAAATCCGTATTTCCTCAAAATATCAGGTATTTACTGAAATAAGATTACAATTTCGATGGAATTTGCCTTAACATAACCAACGAAACCGTTGTTGACGTTGTGAACCCAACCAAACCTAACCAACGAAGCAGATGGTGAAGTTGTGAACCTAACCTAACCCAACCTTTTTTTGAAAGAGAGAAAAATCTGCAAACAGATACCATTCAATTATGGTTATGTGGGGATGGCTAGTTCTAAATGCCGACCCACTATAAAACTCCCTCGTTCTCCTTCTTACCTTAATGTGACCCAGATCGGATCAAAATTTGTTTACTAGATAGTACTAACGCAATCGATTTTAATTTTATTTTCATTTATCAAACATATTTCGTTACTAAATGGTCAACTTCTGCTGACCATACGTAACTTTCTAATAGACAACATTTCATTCTGTTTTTAGTTATCTGGTTACTGTTCAATACTATATCAATTTATTTTGAATTAATTTTTTCGTTGTATATACTCGCTTGTAATCCCTATTTTTGTTTTTCTCTCGTTCATTTTTTTTTCTTATTTATTATTATTTGTGTACAATTTTGCAATTTTTTGTAAATTGTAATTTTTCTTTTGTAATTTTTTCTCTGTAATTGGATGTATATCTGTTGGGAATAAATGTCTTATTATTATCATTATTATAAAATTTACGATTCCTTATCATTAATCTAGCTCCGGTATTACTATACTAACTCTTCTACTGTATTACTATACTTCCATGTCGATTCAATCTATTTTCTTTCCGGTATTCACATTCTGTAAACATTAACATATGTAAAAATAAACGAATAAATAAATAAATTAATGAATAAATAAATATATAAATACTAATAATAAGTAATCTCTTTCACTCAAAATTTCGTTTCCAATCTACTCCATTTCCTGTTCGCTATCTTCTTTTCCTTTCACCTTCATTACTCCTACTATATAATTGTATATGGCTTCCTAACTTTTTTATCGCGTGTCATAAAAGGAATAAGTTCTTCTAGAGCAAGTAAGTTACCTGTTTAATTTATCAGCGTACTTCTCTGTTCTATCCATCTAAAACAGTTGTAAACATATGTTCAGGGTCGTCTATTTCATCGCATATGTTACATCTGCTTGTATTAATTTTTCCAATTCTCAGAGTAAATGTGCCATAGGAGCCATGACCACTCAGAAATTGTGTGAGTTTGTAATTAGTTCTTTTATGTTCACAATCACACCAACCTAACCAACGAAGCCGTTGGTGACGTTGTGAACCTAACCTAAGCAAACCAACAAATCCATTGATGACGTTCTGAACCTAACCTAACCCAACCTAAACTAACCAACGAAGCGGTTGGTGACGTTGTGAACCTAACCTAACCAACGAAGCTGTTGGTGACGTTGTGAACCTTATCTAACCAACGAAGCCGTTGGTGACGTTGTGAACCTAACCTAACCAATGAAGCCGCTGGTGACGTTGTGAACCGAACCTAACCAAACCAACAAAGCCGTTGGTGACGTTGTGAACCTAACCTAACCTAACCCTACCTAACCTAACCAACGAAGCCGTTGGTGACGTTATGAACCTAACCTAACCTAACCAACCAAGCCGTTGGTAACGTTGTGAACCTAACCTAACCAAACCTACAAAGCCGTTGGTGACGTTGTGAACCGAACCTAACCAAACCAACAAAGCCGTTGTTGACGTTGTGAACCTAACATAACCCAACTTAACCTAACCAACGAAGCCGTTGGTGACGTTGTGAACCTAACCTAACCAACGAAGCTGTTGGTGACGTTGTGAACTTAACCTAACCTAACGAACGAAGCCGTTGGTGACGTTATGAACCTAACCTAACCTAACCAAAGAAGCCGTTGGTGACGTTGTGAACCTAACCTAACCAACGAAGCTGTTGGTGACGTTGTGAACCTAACCTAACCTATCCTAACTAACGAAGCCGTTGGTGACGTTGTGAACCGAACCTAACGTAACCAACGAAGCCATCTTACAGCTTATGGTGAAACAGAGAGAGATTTAAAACGTAATCAAGTGTTCACTTTTCTATTCACTATTCACTTTTCAAATCCAGCTTCAATGTAGTTTTTCCAACATACTGCTTCGCATCAGAAAATGAGGACTTCTCAAATATTGTCTATAAACATAATGCCAGTTACCACAAAATGTATATAGACGCTTCGAAGTCACCATCCTCTGCAAATGAAGCTGCAGAGATTGTTCGCTATCTAAAATTCTCGGATCTTACGAGTCTAAATAAAAAGTGCCCAAACTTTCATGATGAACTATATACCATCAAAATGGCTCTTCAGTTTATTGTGAAGAATAGGATTAAATTCAGCTCCTAGAGAATTCTAATTGGGTCAGATAGTCAGAATGCTTTTCTTTCTTCAAAAAACTTCAATTTGATACTTCTTCTACATCAGTGCATAAGGATATCCTCTCATTAAAGCATGAAGTGAAAACGGTTATTCGATTATGACGTGATTATTCACGTCAGTTTTGTATGGGCTAAATCACACGCTGGCATATTTCCAAACGACGTTGACGAACATGCTAAGTTGGCTGCTAATAATCCAGTTGTTCACTATGGGTGCTTCTCTTCTGAAGTCTATAAAACATACAAAAATCACACTCTAAACCAATGGAAAAATGAATATCAGATTCAAAAAGTAAGTTATTACAAATATATTCGCCAAAGTTATTTAATGAAAAAATAGTACAAAAATATTGGACAAAGAAAAGATTTCTTTCGAACAATTTCACGTCTTAAAAGGGGCCATAATGTCCAGCTCACCTCCACAAAAGTGGAAAAATTATAACCCTCTATGCGACTGCGGTGAATATGGTTCAGTAGATCATCTCACTATGGCGTGCAGAATTTTCGACATAAAATCTCATATTTTTTTGAACAAATTGAACTCTAATATGCGATATCAACAACCTTATTGTTCAAATTTTATGCAGAGCTTGTACAATCTGAAAGTATATGAAACCATCTACCCTCATCTCAAATCCATTGGTTTAAAAATATGATGCAAATAATCTCAACGTTGCTTATCCTTTTGTCTCACTCTTGTGAATCTATGCTCCCTTCCTAGCGGGACTTAATTTTTGTATGTGTTTGAAGAACAAAATCGCCTTGAAGAGCCCTTTGACGTAATGTGTCCCTGCGTTATTCCTTGAGTTATTTCACAATATCTTTTGTTTATATATATAAAAGAAAGTCGTGTAAGTTACACTATTTATAACTCGAACGGCTGAACTGATTTGGCTGAAAATTAGTGGGGAGTTAGCTTAGAACCGGGAGAAGGACATAGGATACTTTTTATCACGTTCCCAAAACGTGAAATGAATGACGCATTTAATAGAGAATTTGAACGAGAAGTGAATATGATCACCAGAAATAAGATATAATAGTTCAAACGAATGTACCCTGTTGAATCACCAACAAAAGGAAGTTTATGATACATTGATGATGGAAATGCTGGTTTATATTTCCTGGATGTCCATAGTGGAACTGATAAGACATTCCTTATGTCAGTAATTTTAGCCCCTATTCGTGCGAGATACAACATTGTGGTTGCAGTTCCTTCTTCTGAAAAAGCAGCCACATTGTTAGAACGATGCCGTACGGCTCATTCAGCATTCAAGTTGCCGTTAAATCTTCAAAATATTGAAGAACCAACATGCAATATTGCAAAACACTCCACAATGGCCAAAGTTTTATCAGCATCGAAAATCATCATCTGGGACGAATGCACAATGGCACATAACCGTGCATTGGAAGCACTTCACCGAACATTGAAAGATCTACGCATTGACCGGAGATGTTTTGGAGGAGTAATGATTTTACTGTCTGGAGATTTCCGCCAAACACTGCCAGTATTTCCAAAATCAACTGCTGCAGACGAAAAACGCTTGCCTCAAATCATCGAATCTATGACCTATGTGAAGAAACTTCAGCTGACAACAAACATGAGAGTTGCATTGCTGAACTATACATCTGCTGAAGATTTCTCTGAGCAATTACTGACTATCAGTAATGGTCGAGTACCTGTCGTCGAATCGAGCGGATTGATTTCATTTCCTCAGAATTTCTGTGACTTTGTCCCATCAAAAGACGATCTCATCAACAAAGTATTTCCAAACATCATTACTAACCACAAAAATAATGAATGGTTGAGTGAGCGAGCAATTTTGGTGGCTAAGAATAAAAATGTAGATGACTTAAACCTCATAATTCAGAATTCTTTCTAATGCATTCTTTCAAATCAATTGACTGTGTATGCAGATGAAGCCACCAGCTACCAAGTTCCTAACTATCCAAGTGAATTTTTAAACTCCTTGGATGTTGCGGGATTATTACCGCACAATTTAGGTTGGCTAAAGGTTGGCACCGTAGTAACTGTGCAACAGAACGCATTTGGTGGTAAGCATGAACAGTGTGATTTACGCGACGATACTCAAAGAAAATTCTAAGGTGATAAAGTTCTCATTTCAAGGATCCCGATGATTCCAACCGACATGCCGTTTGAGCTTAAACGACGTCAATTTTCTATCCTACTTGCATTCGATATGACCATAAACAAATCACAAGGCCAATCCTTAAAAGTTTGTGGTTTGAATCTAGAAAATCCATGTTTTTCCCATGGTCAATTACGAGTGTATGTGGCATGTTCACTGGTCGGAAGACCATCTGCGTTATTTGTTCTTGCACCGGATAATAAATTGAAAAATGTCGTCTTTCACAAGGTGCTTCACTAAAGAGTGGAAGCCATGCTGTAAAATACATGGCCAATAAGAATCATTAAAATACTTGCTTTTTTATTTTACATTAATTATCCAAATAAAAAATTGACTTTGATACAATGAAAAGTATGCTCATTTTTTGCCTCTAAGACGGCACAAGGTTCGCCGGGTCAGCTAGTAGGTTATAAAATTCCTAAACTTTAATGGCTAATTACTCTAGTTGAGCCGAATTAGGGTAAACCTCTGGTTTGACTGTCCGAAATAAAAAAAAACGTAACCAAAGAACGAAAACTTTAATAGGTACTTCGGACTATTTCGGAGCTAAGCAAAACCAGAAATATATAATAATAATAATAATAATATAATTTTATTGAGAAACATTCCTTACATAGTAAAATTACATTCATTTCAATTGATAAATAATTACAACTAAGAGAAATGCTCTCAAAAGGACCGAATTCAGTTTGGAGTCTAATCTTCCATTCAGCCCTCGAGCAAAAATATTGGTTCAAACAAAAATCTTGGTTAAATTCATATTTACAATAATATACAATTTTGATTGAAAAGAAAAGAAAATAAAAATTTCCTCAGAGATATTAAACATTTGAGACAATTTCACATGGTGAAGAACATTAGTGTTAAAAAAATATACAAATATATGATACAAAAAATTGATTCAAACATTATTGCCTACATCCGAATCATCGAAGTACTCTGACACACTATAGTATGCCTTTGTTGAGAGCAGATATTTAACTCTCCTCTTAAACAAATGAGCTTTCAGTACTTTCAAATTCTTTGGTAAATGGTTGAAAATTTTAATGCTCTGACAATATCAGAGAGTGCTCGAATTTAGCTGTTTTATGCATAGGAATAAGTAGCACATCCCTGTTTCTTGTTGAATACTCATGATTAGTATTCGATTTAATAAACCTATCTTCATTTTCTTTAACATATAACAAACATCTATAAATATATAAACAGGGTAAGGTGAGTATGTAATTATTAATGAAGATAGGTTTACAATATGTTCGTTGATGAATATTGAATATTAATCGAAGTATTCGCTTCTGTGTAATAAACACCCTATTTATTTCTGTAGAGCAACCCCACAGCAGAATATTATAATTTAGATGACTATATACAAGACTGTAATACACATTCATAACACAGTTTCTAGGTACGATGTTCTTGATTATAGAGATTGCAAAAAATGAGTTACTCAATTTTTTACATAAGACCTCAATGTGTGATGTCCATCTCAAATTTCTGTCTACATATATTCCAAGAAACTTCGTTGATTGGGATGATGATATAGTGTTGTCCCCATATTAACATCCAAGGTACTAATTCGATTGCCCTTCAGACAAAACTGAACACATACAGTTTTGTCAACGTTCACCATCAGATTGTTCATTTGACACCAACTTACAAACTCCCTCACAATGCATTCACATGCATCCAGAAGTTCTTCAGGAGTCCTGCCAGAAACAACCACCGATGAATCATCGGCAAATAGTGTCACCAAAAACCGGGACAACTTCGCAGGCAGATCGTTTATGAACAATATGAATAGAAGAGGTCCGAGTACAGAGCCTTGGGGCACCCCAGGAGCAATATCATGTCTCTGAGAATAACTCTTGCCTATTTTCACTACCATTGTTCTTTCTTCAAGATAACTACGTAACCAATGCAGAAACACACCTCTGAAACCTAAATTGTAGCATTTATCAAGTAAAAATTCAAAGGATAGTGAATCAAATGCGGAAGATAAATCAAAAAATAACCCCGCCACAAACAGGTGTTTATCGAAACACTCGTAGACGGATTTAAAAAACTTAACCGCAGCTGACTGAGTTGAGTGGCCGCTTCTGAATCCATGTTGCGCGGAGTCAATTATTTTGAATCTATTGAGATAACTCATCATTCTGGCGAAAACAATTTTCTTTATTACCTTGGAAAACACGCTCAAAATGGATATTGGGCGATAATTAGTAATTTCACTCACGGTTCCATTCTTAAATACTGAAATTACTATGGATTGCTTAAGGATATTGGGGAACTTTGCAGTAGTGATGGAAACATTTATAAGATATGCAAAGTGCTCGCCAACAATTCCACTAATTCCTTTCAAAAATTTGGCTGATATGGAATCAACACCGACGCTTTTTTTATTTTTTAAGGCTCTAATGGTATTCTCAACTTCAATTTTAGTGACAGGGTAGAAGTAAAAATTGGTGTTCATCATTGGTGATAATGTGCAAATCCGAGATAGATTATTGCCATATCGAGATGTTAATTTGGTACTAGCCATTGTAGAAAAATGTTCGGCGAAAACATCAGCTAACTGATTCGGATAGTCAAACACCTCCCCCTCAAAGTTTGAGGTCACATCACTTCCCTACCGCCACTTTTCCCAGAAAGATCGTTAACAATATTCCAAATTGTTTTATTTCTGTTCGATGAACCATCAATAGCTGAACTATAAAACGTATTTTTCGTATTTTTGATAAGCATATTGTGTTGATTTCTGGCATTTTTATAGTTTTGTAGGGCATATAGCCTACTCCAACTTATTATACAGACAAGCTTAACGGCAAAATAGGTTCGGAAGAACACGAATATCGTGTTCAAATAACATCTATAGATCTATTTCGGGCTGCAACAAATAAAATCAAATGAGCCATAGTAATCGCCATAGTAATCCGCAAATATTCCAACATAGAGATTTAACATTGATCAGTTTCAAAGATCAAAACATTGTTAATTTTTTTCAGATTTAACAAATTTTTAATCTTTAATAGTGTTGGCGTTTACTTGATGTAAATCCATTATAATTGAATATAACTTAAATTCAAACACTTGAACTTATGATTTACACTTTATTGACTACTGTAAGCATCTGAAGAAGTCGTTTGTAACGACGAAACGCGTCATACAATGTAGTCAATAAAGTGTAAATCATAAGTTCAAGTGTTTGAATTTAAGTTATATTCAAATTTTTAATCATTAACATTGATCAGAATTCTTGAACTTCGTTTATATTTTGTATATTTGAGTTCTAAAACTCAACATGTCAGAATTGTTTGAATAATTTTGAAAATAGCACTTATTTTCAATTAAAACTAGTAGTTTTCTGTGGTTAACAGTAAAATGAAATCTTGTATTAGTGACAGAACCTCTCATTTTATATATTTCTTTATATTTTTTAAACTCATATTTTAAAATTTCTAACGATTCTTGCACACACGCAAGTGATTTTGATTGTCGAATTGTTAAATCCAAAAATATGCAACGATTACTTTTGGAAATGATTCAAGTAATAATAAATTGTAGCAGAAGAACATGTATATTACTTTTTCTGTGATTTCTATGGATGCTGCGGTGACATTACCAATTTTCCAAATTTATCCATTTTTAACATATTTAATGTTAATTCGTTCATTGACTAATTGAAATATCATTAATTCACACATGAAAAAATAGAGTTTTTGAGGTTTAGAATCATTTAGATATTAGATATTTGCGATATCGGCAACACTGCTCTCGATCGTCTACGGTGAAGACATGGCCAAGGTGATCTATCATCGCCACTCGGTGAAACTGACAAAGAAGAAGATAGAAGATCGTCGTTCCACGAACAAAATCTCTTTCTCATAAACGGTCAGTATATTCCATGAAAGTGGAGGTTATTTCGGAGACCCGTAAGGATTGTCGAATTCTTACCTGAAAGTTCCAAAGGTTTGAACTCTGAAGTGTTCAGTCGTGAACGATGACGTTGGTTTAAATGTTTAATGTTCGTGGCGATGTCTTGATAATGACTTTTGCGGGATCTTTGATATAATCTCTTATTTGAATTTGTGTGGCCAGATGAAATATTTTAATGCATTTCATGTTTTAAAATTCTGAACGAGAACAACGACTATAGTCTTTTTTACAGTTGTGAGGCCTTCTTTCGTCAGACAAATTTCACCCCTGCATAATCTTAACTATACCCCAATTAATAATAGAAGCTTTTGTCAATAAAGACAATGTTTAATATATTATATGTTAATAACAGCATGAACGCTGTAGAAAATTCACATCTTTATAAAATTTAATTTGTATTTTAAGGAAAGAAAATATTTGTATTTTAATTTCAATTTGTAATTTAATTTATATTTAATTTGTATTTTAAGGAAAGAATTTTTATTTTAAGCGCAGAAAATTGTAGGCCCACGAAAATTAGAAGAAAGGTAATTCGATGAAATTTGTTTTCAATAAAAATTAACATGATCTACTAGTATTAGAAAACTAGTAAAAATAAGTAGAAAGAAATTCAAACATATAATTGTTAAACCCAAATTTATTTGATATAAACCACATAGCACGACATTAAATAAGGATATAATCATAAGAAATAATAAAACAATATGAGATAAAAGTAATTTGGAATCATCTATTTTAGAATAAAATTATTTGAACAAGATAATATATTTACGGAAACTTATAACTTATAACTTTGAAAAGAAAAATATTTCAAAGTTTTTGATCAAGTTTTATAAACTTATCCTATATTCAATGAATCCTGAAGAATCAGTTACGAAAAAAATTCCTACATAACATACTAACAACCGTTATTTTAATTGTCGTTCTTAATTTTCAATAAGGCCAGTTCAACAAAATTTGCGTGACATATTTTGGTAGCCCCCGACCTCGCCTTTTGAATTGATCGCAACTAGGAAGATTTTTATTTTATTTAATCAATATTATCTACATTTTTGTGGCTATCCAAATAAATTAATAAAAAATTTATTGATTCGGTTAGGATTTTACTATTCAACGAATTTCTCGATTATATTTCTGATTATATGTCTCTTATATTTCTGATCATCTTGTAAAGTAATGTGTGAATATCACTCAATCTAAAAATGAAGAATAATAAGTGAAAGTCTATCAAATATTAAAAATCAGGCCTTAAGATGATAAATATAAGTTGAATGTTTAAGTCCAAGAATAAATGAAAATTACGATTTTGACTAATGGCATAATTATTCCTTGATTCATAAAAATAAAGATAAAATGTACCCATTTCATTATTCATGATTTTTTGCAGATTATCTCTATCCATGAATAATTCTAACGACAATGAACTTGGTGAATCTTCCATTCGGAATTTTGATTCGATTATTTTTACCTCATTAGCAAAAGAAAAACAATTTTGATCCATACAAATCAAAAGATGACTAGTTCAGAGCATTTTTCTTTTATGAGTAATTATTTTAATGAGTAAGTTTGAATTTTGAGTGAGAGTTTCCCTTGAAAGATCTCTTTTTTATGATTTTTAAGGAAAGCATTCGAAAGTTTGTGTGCAATGAAAGCAAACAATAGTATCGACTAAATTGAATGATTTTCTGAGCTATTTCATCATGTTCGAAAACGAACGCGTTTATTTCAGAATGATTCAACATTCAAATATTCAAGCAGAGAAAGCATATCAATATATAAATATATAATATACTTGAAATTGATTTATTACCTGTTTAAGATATTTTATTTCGAAAGTTTTTAGCAATAACAGGCTTTTTTTGATATGAAAAAGTTTATTTTTGTTGACGTTTCGTTGTTATATTACAACTTTGTCAAAACTAATGAATAATTATATATATATATATATATATATATATATATATATATATATATATATGTATATATATAAAAGACAAAATGGATTTTTTGCCTATTTAAGATAATTTATTTTCAATGTTTTTAGCAATTACAGGCTTATTTTAATATGAAATACTTTATTTCCGTTAACATTTCGTTCACAACTTTGTCGAAATTAATGAATAATTTAATTTTATGAATTACTACAGATATCAAAATGTCACACTTATTTTTTAAAAAAAATCAAATTAGTTTTTTTGTATTTTCACATATTGGTTTTCAGTATCAGAGGAATATTTCTTGCTAAGCATTCGGTTCAGAAGTTTTAGTCTTTTTCACCATGAGGAAACCTCTGAAAAACTCATGATAAGCCAGGTGATTCTTATAAATGTGATTTATACATAATATATATATATATATTTCTCTTAGTTTTCAGCATTTTAGAGCATTTCTCTTAGTTGTAATTATTTTTATCAATTGAAATGAACGTAATTTCACTATGTAAGCAATGTTTCTCAATAAAATTATATTATTATTATATATATATATATATATATATATATATATATATATATATATATATATATATATATATTATATATATAATTTATATATATATATATATATATATATATATATATATATATATATATATATATATAATTACATATAGTCGAGTTTTATACTTATACTTTATATTCTGGATTTCATTTTTATATCTGAATTGAATAAAAATAACAAATTCATGTTAGCTTAGATCATGTATCAAGAAATCTTCATAAAAAGATACAGTCAATTATCTACTGAGAATCATAAAAAAATCTTTGAATGAACTGTGAAGTTTAAATTTCGTTACAAATGGGAACGTATATGAAACAATAGAAAATAATGACCACCGTAGACTGTTTCATTATAGACAGTAGACATTTTTCTCAACTGTCGGACACATGTGATAAATAATAAATAATAAACAAGTTTAATCGTGGCCCCAAGAACATCAAAATATTATTTCCGCACAATATTCACTTACCTTGAATTATAGAGCCAAATGTCCTTGAATTATTGTTTTAATATTTGTTGATATCGTTGAAAATATTCGAAAAAAACAATGAGAATTTAGTCATCCATCATTTATTTTCATTTATTAGCACCCAAGAACTAACTGGTGGGTGAAAATATAATCGACGCACTCTGGAAACTGAACCACGTCTTAAAAAAAGTGTGGCACTCGTGGACTGCCGAGGTAAAGCAATTGCATATCAATTTTTATCAACTTATGCCATTATAATTATTTATTGTTTTTTTATACAGTATTTTTTTTTGATATTAATTCAAGTTATTTCTTTGATATTAATTCAAATTACACTTTTTGAGCGTGGTTACCGATAAGAAAACAAATTTTTTTCTTTTATTGAATAAATGAGAAATTAATATCGTTTAAAATATTTTTATCATCTTAATATACATGTAGGTTATTCAGGAATTTTTATCATTGAAACTATAGGTTTATGGTAACTGAAATAAGAAACATAAGTTTGAGACTTGATATCCTCTAAATATCTGGAAAATACCGCGCCAATGGTAGTCTCATATTTTGTTGTGCATTCTTGTGGATTATTTATTTTCAAATTCAATTTTTTCGAAAGAAAAGTTGTCAACCGCTCTGATTTTTATCAGCGAAGTTGATATTGAAATCGCCAGCCAAGAAAGTGGAAATTTATTACCATTCGTACCAAGTATTTTCGACCCTTGTTCTAGAATTGCTCTACCCTGTCCAATTCTTGATTCGGAGAAATGTAAATTGCTATCATGACTATGTGTAGGCCATTTCTAAGTTTGCATAAGCACCCACATATATCTCCAACCAAAGAGCGCCTAACATTAACATCGCTAACGTGTGCAATATTTATTTCAATATTAATATTATTATTATTTTGTAAATAGTAGCAACCCCATCTTTTGGAACATTATCTCCTTTGAATTGAACAATACAAGTGTATTTATTCTCTAGGCTAGTGTATATGCTTTCTCACAAACAGCTGCTTACGTATTCGTCCGATTTCGGAGCAGCTCGTCTCGATCCTTGCGAGCTTCGTACAGTCGTACCATATACGAGTACATACGCGTTAAACGAACGCTCGGCCGAGCTACATGGTAGGCGGAGTGGGGGGTGTTAGGTTTTATTTTCGTTACGGAATTCCTTGATTCGGTCGCCGCGCTCAAAACCCGCGATAAAAGCTATGCAATAGCTCAAAGAGTACATGGAATAAATGAACCATGCCATTTTTTAAAGTACATGGCTCCTTATTTGCACTCAACTTGAAGGTTTAGTATTAGCGTTAAATAATTCAATATTGACTTCGTATAACAGGAAATGGGACAACCATCAGGCCAAAATTTCGCAATAAAAATGGGACTTCGTCACTAAATGTCACATAAATATGAGAGATATAATAATGATTCATAATACCCTAAGTACCTACCCAATAACACTTGTCAAATGTTCATTTTAGTTGCAAAATTTCACTTTTGAAAAGCTTATCAAATGTTTTGAATGTTCTTATATTCAATTATGAAAATAGACACTTATAGTATCTATCTAATTTTATTTTAATTAGATTTTTATTTTCGATCTATGAACTTAGTTCATTAGTCCAATGGATAACTCTAATGAAAAAACATTCAAAATTCAATCCGGGTTTGAACCCAGCTTTCCAACTTTTCCCAAGAGCCCAGAGTAAATTTTACTCGAAAGGATTAAAAAAACAAACTTGAATCATTAACAAACATGTACGGTCAAAATCTGAGACGTTCAAAAACTTCAAATTTCAATAATCCATAAGATTCAATAAAAGATAATGATCTTCGTCCGTCGCATAAAACAAACGCTCAAATTTGAACCGACCTGTATCGTTTATTACTTAAAATATAAATAAAATTATCACAGTTTCCAATTCGAATGAAAATGGTCAATATTTATAGTACATACTCTTCAAAAACTGGCGGAAATAACATATTCAAAATTTAATCGAACATCAACCATCAACAATTTCAGTCACAATAAGTATTTGATACTGCATCTAATAATCTTCACATGAATACAAATCGAATACATTATAACCTTCATTAGAGACAAAAACAATTTTTTAGAATGAGTAACAATCACAAATGTATTGTTTCAAAGTCAACAATATTATAAATTGTACAAGTTCAACAATCATCATCACATAATTGAGTTAATTTGTCACTGGAAAAATATTTTGTCGTCAATTATTACAACATTTTGCTGCCGATGTTTGAAAGATAAAACATGCTTGTGACTCAGGACAAATTCAACATTTTCATTTCGCACAAAAAAGCTAAGTTTTTCACTAAAATCGTCCTTATCAAATAAATATAAATTAAGTGAATCTAGTTCGTTAAGAAAGGAACAACAAGAAAAATGCGTGTAATAATCTGATGTCCAATACACACGTTTAAAAACAATGTATACAGTTAAATATCATCTTAATATTAAAATATAAATTATTAATAATTACATTAAAAATAGAATAAATTAGAAATAAATATTTACATAAATTATTAAATTAATTAAGGACATTTGTTGGATAATACTGACCGATTTGATCAATAAATACGACTTACAGTTTGGATTTTAAGTACTCGAAGCTTTCAGAGACGTACTCGAGAATATTCATGTAATCTCTGAGGATGATATAGTTTCGGACGTTCATGTTTGTATTGTCGCCGTTTTTGAGGTTATCTGGGACGATGTGGCGTTGGATATCGGGTCTCTTCTCTAGTTTACGTTCGACCATTGTAGTTTCAATTTCGCACAATATACTCAGAACATATGTTTCGATCTCTTCGAAATCGCTTTTGAAAAAGCTTGAGCCGCTTCTGGTCTCATCAATGACTATCTGATCGATACCCACGGCGATTCGTTGTAAATATTCATAAGTATTGTAAAGCGTGGCATCCAGCTAAAAAAAAAAAGATTCGTTATATTTTTTACTCACATATTGATAAAATGAGAAACTAATGCAAAATAACTTTTGTCTCAAAGTCAAATGTTATTCTGCACATGCGCAATAGATTCAAAATCACGTCAAAAGCGGTACCTAATAGTAGATGAGGTAAACCACTGTTAATTTCGGTAGAAGTAATTGATAATGGATCAGATATTTTATAATTTTATTGAAAAAACAATAATGAATTTTTGAAATTAGAAGTGTGTAGTGAAATAATACCACAATATGTAGGTACTTACTTCAAGACTCTCAAGATGGTTGGGGTCAGTGTGTTCACCAAGAGTTTTAGGGATCTTGTCCGTACCAGGAAGCCAGTCGTAGGAAGAATAACTTTTATGGAGACTGTGCAGCTGCTCCCAATCAATCTTGAATGCTTTCTTAGCCTGCAACAAAAACATTTTTTCAATATACAAGTTATACTGAAACAACTCCTTTGCATTAGTTGAAATTAATGTACTTCTATATCTTTCGGTCATTTCATTGCATTCAGAAAATGTTCATAAATTATTTTTAAATAACAATGTCATGTTATAAAGAGATATATTGGGTATCCCAAAAATTTACCAACATTTAAATTTGCCTCCATTTATGCGACATGACAACACAGTTCTTTTTGCCGAAATTGGATGATATTGATGTGGTCAATGTGGTACAACAAGTCGATGCCACATGACAAACATCACTTAAACACTTCAATTACTGCATGAGACATTTCAGTGATCAGAAGTGGCCCACTACATCGTGTCAGTTGACACCATTAGATTGTTTATGATGTTATTTGAAATAACAGATCTATGTGAAAAGACCTACGACCACACTTGCATTAAAGCAGGAAGTTCAACGCTGTATCAACGAAATTCAGCTGCATTTATACAGAATAGTCATGCAAAAATTTAGACAAAGGAGTGGGAATGTGTATAAAAACCATGGATCTTTGATGGAACAAGTCATTTGCCCGATGTGTTATTCCATATATACTTTTTGATTATTTCTTTTTATTTCATAATAATTTATTGTTGGCAAAATAATAATACCTATGCTGAAAAACGGCATAGTTTTATTCAGTAGTTCAAATGAATCACCCAAAATATACGCGATAACATTGGTATCCAATAAAAATAATATAAATTTTACACTTGGGTTTCAACTATAGGCCAATTGCTTGTTTACAAATATCTATATTGTCACAAATCGGTGTGTGAATAAATTTGAATTAGATGTAAATAGACTCATATTCTAATAATATTCTAAAAAACTGAACCGTTACATGAGGAAATTCTCAATTGAAAACAGACATCTGAATAATATTGCTCAGTTTAAACATTGCGAAAAAATATTGAAGGCGTGGCACCACTAAAAATATATGACCGACAATAAACACAGAATACGGTGTCCGATATCACTTCCTATAATACATAAGCCGAAATCGTTTAGGAGTTATATCAAAGCCATAACCTATAACCCACGTGCAGAGGTCTAGGTTAGGATCGTTATTAAAACGTATTAAAATGATTTGTTGGCTCAAAGTTCCACGAACTCTGCTCGGGCAATGGCTGCTTGTGCGAGGCGTCAGAACGAATTCAAGTTGGATCCCACACGGGTTCCTCGAACCTAAAAAATTACGAGTGAGTCAAAACCGACCCTAACCGCGACAACGGTACGATTGTTTCAAAATTTGACCATTTAACCAATGATGATACGTCTAGCCAGTAATGGACAATATTGGGGAAAAAACAGAATTAATTTCATATGAATGAATATTTAGAATCGTAGGTCCACATCCTAATCAAAAATGCTCTCGCAAAACTGAAAACTAACCCCACTCAAGCCAAGTAGAAGCTTCTTTGTTTGTCATTATTCGCCATTTATTTGTAATCTTGTAGATCATAGGTATGTATTCATATCTCAAAATTAGAAGTTTCAATTATGTTTCAAATAATATATTTACTGAAAAAACTTTTATATAGGATTTTCTGTTTGGAAATTCGAGTACTAAGTAGTAACATTTTCTGAATTCTCTGAAATCAGTAGAAACTCGGACTATATGCATTTTCTAACAAACAAAAACCTTAACAACGCTATTATTTATAGAGAAATCGGAGGTATCGCCATTACTAATAATAATTGTTGCAATTTAAATAAAACAAATTGTTAGTGTGACTATTCTTATTAACATTTAGCTTTCGTGGGAATATAATTCGATCAAGTTTCAAACCGGCAATTATATCTATTTGAGGACCAATAATACAATAAACACAAACCACTTACTCATGTTTTCACTAATCTTTGTCTGATAAAGGACGAAATACTATATAGGTCAAACACCCATATTCGAACAAAGACTACTGCCTGTTGCATCGATGTTGAGCAAGTAAGATGCATTATCGGCAAGACAGATTACAGTAAAAAAGGATGTGAACAGATAGCGGCGTTCCTTATCAATGGGAATAGAAACTATAAGACGTATAAAACATTGAACTTGAGATTTCAGGAACAATGTGAAGATTGTTTCGTGAAAACGCTGACAACGATCCTTTCACTTCAGACATAGCTGTTATGAATAAGAGAAGAACTGAAATGCAAGAGGCGAATAAACTAATTGAATTTGAGGAAATTTCTATAGTTTAACTTCATGAGAAATAGGAAGTTATTGGAAATAGTCCATCTTATTCGACAAAACGCTATGTTACTACGATAAACAGATATAAATATTAGTAACGAATTAGTGCTGCCATCTAGTGTGTAACTAAAGGATGTCGCGGTTTCAGCAAAATACTTCATTATTGACAGCAAAATAATAACCAACTTATATGTTAATGTTGAGTAAAAGAGGAAACAGTTCCGGATTTGACACTATTGCATCACAAGAGTAAGGATTCCATTGTGTGAACTACTGCGGAATTTTATCTTTTTCGGAGAACTTCCTAACGAAATTAATTGAACAAAATTATTTATCGCGTTTTTATCGAAAAACGTTACGAGGAGCCAGGAAGTGGTGTCATAAAATTTCCGAAGGCGGCCCTGGTTTGCACTTCCTTCCATTGATTGTTGTCTATATCGATAAAATCTGAACGGATGGAACTGAAGGGTAATTCGGGTGAATGTCAACTGGGCCAAGTGTTACTTATTATATTGAAATTTTGAAATGAACTATTCAAAATTTTTTGAATATTGAAAATTTTGATTATGTATTTGGGATCGAAAAAATATTTCAACTAATGTTGGTGGCAGTATTTTGCTGCTCATAACCTGCACCACATGTACTCCGAGATATTTGTTCGAAGGTGTTAATAATTAGTATCCCGAAGGCTGGAACAAACAAGATTGGATGAAAATGGAATAAAATGAAATAAAATGAATTGTGAATGGAGAATTATAAAACAGAATGAAATAATAAATTAATATCCATGATGGGGTAGTGTGAGAATTTTAAGGATTCTACCCTTCCAAACGGAAAAATGAATCAGAAATCAAATTTACACGACGTTTCGGTTAATGTAATGTAAGTTATTTCTTTTGTAATGTAAGGAGATATCAATCGAAACGTCATGTGTATTTGGTTTTTTATTCAACAGCCCTCCTGTTGAATAAAAATCGAATTTATCAAGGATTAAATTCGTTTATTTCAGTTTATAATTTTTTTTTTGCAATTTATCTTATTTTATTTCCATTTTATATTTCTGCTTCAGCCCTAGGGTACTAATTTTCAATTATTTTTTCAGTTTTTCCATTTCAATTGATTTTATTATTCAATTCTTCATTTAATAATAAATGTGTTTCAGAATTTGAACTTAAATTTATACTCAATGGAAGTGCCATAAAATAGTGTGGTACTCTGAAATACATTTCGGCACACTGATATATTTTTAAAACCTTAGAAACGAGGTTCAAAGAATCACAATCAAGTAGGGAATAAGTTTCATTATTTCAAAGTGATTGACAGTCCACTGAAGACCACCTACACCATTACCTCGTTAGGTAATTACATCAAGCTTCAATTTTTAAAATTTTCTGAAGCGTCTATGTTTGAAAAGTGGAGGAATTCACTCCTCTTATCACTACATTTTGCTGACTGTTAACTGCCTGACGGGGCTTAAGATATTCTAGTTGACGCGCTAGTTTCATTGAAAAAGAAAAGTGTACTACCCAGTTATACAAAATTTTAAATTAAGTGACTACTGGTTGACCAGTTAATGCTTTCTAATAACATGTCAAATATAGAATTTCTAATCATCTGTTCAATTTCACATAGTTTCAGTTTAGGAAAATGAATTGCTGAAAATGAAACTTGCCCAGTTGGTCAACGCCACGAATCTGATGAACGTCCGATTTCGAGGAAACGCATATAACTCGATAAGTGCGCCGCGTATGAACTGTAGCCGCGGGCGTCAAGCAGTCTGATCCGTCGACACGAACGTCGACAAAGTTCATCTTTCAGAATTACACTTATTATGAAACGCAGTTGTTAACACATGTTCCGCATTCGGAGCATGATAGCGAGTCGCTTCACTCCCACAGGCGACCGGCGATCGTACATATCTCCTGAAACTTTCCGGAATCGGGAAACGGGACACTGCACACACCAGCATTTTTGGGCAATAACGTCATAATGCTTCTTCAAAAATGATATTCGATCATACGACTTTGCACTACGCGGTTAAAAAATTCAAAAAATGTGAACGCTCATTATTCTGGGAATAGACATGTCTAGTATGTAAGTTTTAAAGATGCAGAAATTGTTTCCTGTCAGTAAAGGACGTATAAAAATTTCGTAACTTAGATAGATGAAAATATTACATATAAGGGTAGCGTAAGAAATTGTGGGCTTACCACAACTATGACGCTCTAAAAATTAAATTTTTGTTATGTGAATTGATGAAAATGTGACAAACACAAATTACACTTTGATTCATGAATGTTGTCTTTGTAAATATAACAAAAAAGGTAAGACACAATGAATAAAATGCTCGAGAGAGTTTACCTTGTTTCTCCTATAGAGGGAACTCTCGTGATTAATTCACGAATGAATGTTCGCCTCATTTTGAAGATAAGGCTTGAGAGCGTTTGAAATACCATCGACACTTGATTGTTAGAGTGCATGACACTGAAGATTCCCAGTTAAACATATAAACAATTGTATGGTATTCCCAATCAAGTTCGATGTTTTTCGGAACTCAGTATTCACTCTCGTAAGTGATAGGTTGTGTTTTCTATGACAAATTTCATATAGACAACTTCTTGTTTCTCCGATAGAGGGAACTCTCGTGATTAATTCACGAATGAATGTTTGCCTCATTTTGAAGATAAGGCTTGAGAGCGTTTGAAATACCATCGACACTTGATTGTTAGAGTGCATGACACTGAAGATTCCCAATTAAACATATAAACAATTGTAGGGTATTTCCAATCAAGTTCGATGTTTTTCGGAACTCAGTATTCACTCTCGTAAGTGATAGGTTGTGTTTTCTATGACAAATTTCATATAGACAACTCCTTGAGAACTTCATTTGAAATATTTCGATTGAAAATCTCGGTGACTAGCTATGAAGGATTCGTGAATCTGGAAACTGTCTCAATCTATAGAAATGGTACTTGTATAAAAAGACCTCGACCCTTATGAAAAGACAAGTACAATAACGGAAGAAATCAGAAAACGACGACCAAAGTTTTATCTATATGTCCTTAGAATGAGTTATGTCCATACTCCAGAAAAGCAAAGAAACTACTGAAGTAGTGGATATAATAACAAACAGTAAATGCGTCACCTAGTCCCTAAAAGAAGTCTACAAGAGGTCAATATGAAAAATCTTGAGGATCGCATAAAGTCATAGAGTGTCGGTATAAACTCGCCCAGGAGGAAAAACCATCGCGCCAAATCGTCCGATGAACGTAAGAAAGAGCATTCTGAGAGAATGGAGCGTTTGTGGAGGCAAAAAGGCTGAAGCAAAAGCCCTAAAAATGTGATTTCAAGTTCAATTGCTCTCCTAATGGGAAATAATCGCTTTTAATAATAATCTATTATATAAATTCATTAAAATTCATTACATGCATCCGAATCCACTATTTTCATAAAATTAAATCGAAAGTTAAAATGCAAATAAGTCGTCACAGACGAATGTCGTCGGTAATAAGGCGACGGCGGACACGCGGTGTACGAATTCCCGGATGTGACGAAGAAGAGCCAGGCACGCCAACTTCGGCCCATATCCGATAAGAAGGGACGTAAGATGGTCGACACGTCGCGCGAACAACAAAGACGAAAAATATGATAGTGTGTAATCATCGAACATCGATCGAGAATACTAATCACTTTCTTCTATGTTCATAGAAAGAAATGACGGAGACGGAGTGAAGTGTTAATGAATGAATCAAACGGAAGAACTGAAATGCGCAGGAAATCGTGGATTGTAAAAATATTTTTATGTCTTGATGCAATAGGGATGAGCGATTTTGATACAATATCGATATTGGTATATCGACAGCGTAAAGATTAACCTCAAGGTATCGATATTTGTAATTATCATTTTTTTTCTCGTTGACTTATCAATTGTAAATTCTCAACAAAAAGTAACAGACAAATTGAAGCAGCAGTGTTTACTATCTGTTATTGCCAACAAAAACGAAGTTTTTAGTGAAAATATTGACAGACCAGAAAACTAGACCAGTAAAGGCCCAATTATATATATTTTTCTGTTCGTGATGGTGAAATTGTTAAAACTGATGCCCAAAAAATGCTCTATAGTTATCATGGATGATTCAATTAAACCTTAAATCAAGTTCCTTTAAATGTAATAATTAATACTAAACCTATTTTTTTAGTGAGTAGAAACTGGCTTAAATTTCTATCGAACAGACGAATATGGGAATACACATGGGAAAAACTCGTGAAGATGCACATAATTGTAGGGTTTCTATGATTGATTTATATGATTTGGAGTTCGAAATTCCAAATTACTCTAAATTATTGCTGAAAGTGGACTTCATTATACTAATACCAATATCGATATTTTATTTCATTATCGATATTTCGATAATATCGACATTTTTCATAACGCTCATCCCTATGGTGTAACACCAAACGCGTCTGGAAAAGACGGAATCCGGACAGCTCTCGATGACGTTTCCAGGAAACTTCGTAACCTTGTCTACACGCGACGTGACAATTCGGTTATGTCAAAATGGATTCATTGACATCGATCTCGATATTCGATAATCGATCGGGTAATTAATTCGATTCTTATAGAAGAACGTTGAACCGATTTTCGTTTTCGACCTTGACTATAAACGAGTTATCTCCAATATTTAACAAAGATTGTTTAAGGCAATGTGCATAAGGCAGGCGATGGGAAACCCACAGATTTGTGACACGATGCATGGAAAGTCAACATTTGTTCTAAAAACGTGAATTGTCATAATTTTCGTCATATTGAAAATTTTAGACTTTGAACCAATGGAAAACTAAATAATAGTTAATAATCACTTGAAAAATCATCTAATATATTCTAATTTTAGAGAAATTATGCAACGTAAATGAAGGAACTATTCCTGCTGAACACAGAGGCATAACGGTACGCCACTGTATTTCCGTTATCTATACTGAAAATAGACAGAAGCACTTAAATTTGCACGTAATAACTGAATAGTCTGATGGTGCAAAATTTTATATTGTAAAAAATTATTAATACATCCATAAATATTCGTTAGTTCAATGAAGTTTTCATTTCTGAAATTGAAGTGATAGAGTTTCGAAACAAATGTTGTCAAGTAAAGAAAATTTGACAGATTAGTAGAATTTTAACATATTGAATAACCTTGATACCAAACGAAATTTTCTCCGACTAGAAGGAAAATTATAACAGACCAAGTCCGAATTACAAAACAGATTAATTAAAGCAATATGCAACCCCTCAAAGGTGCTTCGTACTACCCACGTTTAGAACGGTTTCCACTGATATTGTGTAGATAACCTTAAATTTTATACAAAGATCAAATTGCACTTACGAATTTATCCTTGAAGTCGTTGACTTTGCGGTAGGATCTGTTGGTTTGATCTATGATCTGTTCGAGCATTTCGGCATCTGTGGCTCTTACTTCGTTGGTTGTGTCACCAGGTAATCGATCTATTTTTCTACCGCAAGGTTTCATCCATTTTTCTACTCCGTTGCTGGTCATCGTTCCTGGTCTTCTTGTAGATGGAGCTGCTAACGTAGTCGGAAGAGTTACTATCGTGAGATAAAAACCTAATATTAAGGTTCGATGGAGTCCTGGAAAAAAATTAAATATGTCAAAACAAGCAACAACAAAATAATAATATATTTAATTCAGTTACTTTAGGTATATCTTTTTCGGGTTATTGATCCGTTGTAAGTCTACTACTAATATATACGATTTATTTTGAATTTATAACAATTTTTGGAAAGCAGTATGTTGGAAAGTGTTGTATTTGCTTATACAAGAAGTTCATTTCGATGTTGAAACTCGTAATCACAATTGAGTTTAAAATTGGTTCAGTGGCTATTTCTCTACAATTTTGAATTGAATTTCATATATAATATTGAATTAATGCGAAATTTTTTATTTTTCCTTATATCGGTTGCCATATTTCGAATATAGCAGTAACGTTCATACAAATTTTGTGTCAAATCATACAATTCAGTCATTGATTGTCAATTGTCATTTAGGATGACGTAAATATTAATTTTCATTTCGCTATAACATAAAATGAAATTTTGTGTTATATACGCAGTTTTCTCTTTCGCTGTTTAACAATACTTTCAGAATCTAGAACGGAAATCTTCTTCACTACTATTCTCAAGTAGTTTTTTCATTTCCTTGGACCACTTTGTGTGGTCAAGAAATTTCCCAAGTACAACAAAAAATTTCGAATAATAAATGAAGATCTCAGTTAATTTTTCCAAATATAATGTAAAATCTGTTCAAATTTTTCAGTTGATAAAAAATATTACCCGTGAGTATTTATATAAATATTACCTGTAGGTGAAATTTGTATAAAATATTACCTACCGGTAATTGTTTATATAAATATTACCTATGTGTAATACTTTTTATAATAACAGGTAATATTCAATATATATAAAAATACTACCAACGGGTTATATTCTACATGGCATATAATGTTCTACCAAATACGCCATGGAATGATTTGTACGATTTACGATACCGACAACAGCCGAAGGATCGGACGACCGGCGATCCGTCATAATATTATTTGTCCAGTCTTTACCAGAGGTCAGCGTGGCCGTGTGGTTTTCGTTGAGATTTCTCACGCTTCTCGTTCAACCGGGCGCCCTTTCGTCTTATCGTGTGTGTGTCCACAAACTTGTGTATATAACGCACGTCGTTTATTTTGCCGACAAACATTGTTCCACGACTTTTGTTTTATTTACTCTTCTTTTTGTGGGCGATTCGTCTTCACCACTAACGAGGCTATAGATACCACTGGTCCTCACTCTTTGGAATTATGATAATGACTGTCGCTTATACGAATCCCACAAATAATTATGACATAAGTCAAGAATTTTTGGTATTTTTACCACAAAAATTATTTTTCGTGTGTTACCATAAAATTTCAGATTGGTAAAACCTAAAGGAAATCGCATTTTCTTACTTAGTCACAACTCTAGTTGTGACCATGTAAGAGTTTCTAGCGAGTTGAAAACTCTTTAAGTTTAACAAACTACTATTATAAATGGAAAACAAAAAAAATGTCCACATATATAAACAACTGACGATAACATATTGAATATGTAGACTGAATTAAAAGCATTCTATCAAATGTGTACGGTTATTACGAAGACCGCTCTTTACATATTTGTTGAAAAAGTTTCGCAAACAGGTAATTTTTAGACTCCACGTTCAAACACCAAAACCAGTGTCAACTTTGAGCATTGTTTAGAAATAAAGAAGAGTGAAGAAAAACTTGAAATATTGTTCTGATTCATAACTTGCAAACAAGTTGAAAGTCAAATCAAAAAATTGTTTGGAACATGTTGAGAAAGTCGTAATACTTTATAGGTTGCCATAACTGAATGCAACTTATTTTGATGAATGTAATGACATACAATGATCTAGAAATGAGAAAACGCAATAATATATTTGAAACATAGTGTCAAAATGGAAGGCAGTTTTATTCAAAATAAAAATCGAATGGAAATATTTTTCACTTCGGAAGGTCGAAATGAAGGTCAAAAAAAGCAATGATTGCCTTAAAATTGAACTGTTCGAAATACTATAAGAGGGAATTTAGGATTCAAGAGATCAATATAAAAATATTGTTTCTGAAGATATTTTGACGCTTAATCACAACCACGAACGTATTTTCAATTCTCCTTAATTTGGAATCTACGAAATGAAAATTCTGGTTCAGCATGTTCTGGCCCTCCCAACGAAAAACCAAAATGCGATTTACCGACAAAGAATTATATAAAACTATAATTTAGATTAACCTCTCCATATTATTGATAGACGAAATGTTGAAATTACTACTTGTGTATTTATCATAATCAAACAAAAAGTATTATTTAACAACTTATCCCTATCGTTAATTGATATGTTGCGCAGAAAGATAATTCGAAAGCAGCTAAAACAGCATTGAATATGGAGCTTGTATATAATACGAAATAAATTAGACAAAATATAATCAGTTGCACCTGGCTGAGATTATAAAATTTCAATGTTGAACTTTGAAACTTGTTATTGTGTAATAAGAACCCGTGATATTTTAGTCTAAGCGATGATTGTGGACTCCGACACCAGATTTCTTCAATGCGCACACAATAAGAAAGAAGCGCTGATAGTGATTATGTTCAGATCGGTTCATTCTTGTCCAGAATTATTTCTTTCAGATGGATATTTAACGATTTTAACGTCTGTTACCTACTACAAAAGATGAGCCACAGTTGGGGCCAACCTTCGGTGATTTTTTGACATTGCAAGCAGATACGTTAACATCAATTAGTGGATAAGTTTTCCTACGTAATATTGCCATGTTTAAGGCGGTTTCTTTCTTGATCGACTCGATAATCTCTGCATTTTGTTTATGAGATATTTGAATTTTCATGAATACCTTAGAAGTTAACCAGTGTTCTTATTCAACTTATACGTGGAGTATGAAATAATTACAAGATTATAACAGAAATGTTGAATTCATTAAGGGGGGATAATATTTTATAAGGTTTTATTGGAAAATGAGACTTGTTCTTTTTTATAATGTTCCTGATATGACTTCGAGAAAAATAGCTAAACTCTTGTTCAATTTCTTGACAAGAGGATATGGATATCTGTGTATGTCGAAGAGATAGGTTGTTATCGAGGAGATACATGTTAGTTAAGTTGTTTAGCATAGACAAAACGAGGCATTTCCACTGTGAAAACATCTGAATAATCTGAACACAAAAGGTCAATATTTCTTCGATATTGAGGAAGTGTCAATCAAACACAGATCTATTCGTGGTAAGGACATTAACATATAGCCATTATATGTAACTCATCTATTGTGATATCCATAATTAAACAGCGGTTTTCATAAAACTTTGCAAAAACCATAACATAAACGAAAAGCTAGACGTTCACTTTTTGAGTTGTCATAATTCTTGTTTTTTCATGTGAATCAGATAATTATCGTTCCTCCGACAAAAACTTTTCAACGCGGAGTTTTTGGTTTCTTAATTATTTAAGGAACGCGTGTTTCATATCCGACCAGTTTTGAAATGTTTCGTGTGGTTTTTCATTCCGATTTTTTTTGGATAAAAAGTCGATATAAATTTTTTATCGTGTTTATGAGCATTTTGTAAATTGGTTTTAGATTTTTTCAACGTCGACCACGAGGTAAAAAACAGACATTTATACTATTTAGGGGTAATGACACGATGAACCCATTTACAATACTCATAAAGTAAACGCTTCAGATCTTCTGTGCAGTACAAGTAATACATTTCATCGGTTCGGTATTACATTTATATGGATTTATTAGAAATTTTTGATATTTATGACAACAAAGTCTCAATAAATATTGTCAATTCTTTGAAGCTCACATAAACTTTCGTCTGAATGATGCTATATATGCTTACAACGATAAATGAAAGTTTGCTAAATATTCATATTTCATGTCATATAGATGGATTAAGCACAGAATTCATTTAGTAACGTCATTTATATAATAATATCTATGGAAGCTCGAGACATTGTATCTAACTATGCCAAAAAACAGAAATTCGTATTGAATATCTACAACATGAATTATTGTAGAAAAACATGAAATTGCGCAGAAAACCAGGTTACAAATTTCTTATGACAAAATCAAATACATGGAAAAAAAACCAAAAAATAAATCTTCTCTTATCACAAAACATGGTGAAATTCTGCAAGTCGGCTATTTTAAATACCTCGGGGACGTTATATAGTCCTCAGGTTTGAAGCGAATCGCTAATGAACAGAGAATTACCAAGCTTCAAAGAGCCTACAAACTAACATGACCTCACTATAACAAAAAGTGCATTTCGAGAGGCGCCAAATTGAGGCATTTTAACACAACTATTCTTCCAGAAGCAATCTGCGCATCTGAAACAATGGTTATTGAAGCTCATTCAAGAATTAGAGAAATAGAAAAACAAGAACGAAAAATTCTCAGAAATATTTACGGGCCAATGAATAGAAACGGCATTTGGATGAAAATACCTCAGAATGAACTGTATCAGAAGACAAATACGATAACGGAAGAAATCGAAGAAAACGACGAGCAAAGTTGTATGCATATGTCTACAGAATGAAACAGTCCAGAATACCGAAGAAACTACTCGATATAATTATGAATAGTAAATGGGAAACAAAGTGACTAAAAGAAGTCCAAAAGGATCTAAAACAGATCATTATAAAAATCTCGATGATCATACTGAATGTTGCTATAAAATCGCACATGTGAAGTTTGAGCAAGAGTCAAATCGTCAACCTGGAGTACAGTGGAGAGATCAACGGAAGAAATAACATTCAGAGAGGATGAAGCGTTTTTGGGAGGCAAAAAAGATGAAGCAAAAGTCCTAATGATTGCGAATTCAATTTCAGTCGCTCTCCTCATGGAGAACAATCGTAATAATAATAATAGTAATGAATTCATTGTTGAGATTGAAAATTTTTTACTGAGTTTCCTTTTTTGTTTGAAATAACTCTTTATTTATGTTTCTACAATGTTGTGTTGAATTGAATTGTGGATTAATAATCATGGATTTCATGAAATATCCAGAAAGTTATAACACAAGAATAGAATAGGTTAATCATTTTATTCTGAATGAACCATTAGACCTTACATCGTATTACTGTTCAGAATAATATTTTCTAACGAGTTATTGGGGTATAACTGAACAAAATGCATCTTTTTATAGCAAATCTGAAAGTGTAGGACTGACGTCGATGTTAGGCATCGAGTAGACGACAATACGTTCCTGTCAACATGAAAATGAACCGCATCCATCGAGTCGTTTATTACCGGCGAAGGCTGTTTACTCGACCAGGTGTAAGCAGCTATGAGTAAACTAATAGTGAGTTACTCCATCTCAAGTCTATTTATTGTCATTATTGTTCAGCTAAATCTCGCGGAATGGACTACTAGATCCACCGACTGCAATAATAGCCGATAATTGCTCAGATATTCGCTTTTAATGTGACGTTTTCCGACCGTTTAACCACATTTTTTTCGAATTATGCGCAATGTCGCAGTTAAGAATGACTCGGATAAAGTAAAAAATGCGCCGAGAAACAACGCAACGGTCGCACAGATGCGCTTACGATTCGTTTTATTCTTGTGCGGCCGAGAAAATTAACAGCGTACATTATCATTCTGATTTAATGAATGGCATAGATCTCTTCCTGATGCTAACAAAGGTGATCCGATGTAGGTATACATACGTTACAAATTACGTGATCGGATAAGGTTAATAATCTGAAACTATTCCAAACATTTTTCATTAATAATAATGAAGTATTGAATTTCTGAAACTTCATTGGTACACGTTTCCTCAATTATTTATCAGGCAGTAGGTAACGAAGAACTACACCTACAACTTCATATTTTCTCTGGCTTGTCTATTACAGTGTTAAAATAAATTTCTAGTTATATTGAAATTTAATAAAATTTGGAATTAGAATAATAAGTTGAAATATTTCAATGAATGAAAATATGCCTAATTGAGATGGAAATATACCTTCCTTACGGAAAATTTTTAAAATATCGAAAATTTTTACTGTCATTTCCAGTTGAGATCATTACTTATTCAGTATTATTTGAGATCTTCGTCAATGTAAATACTACTGAAGAGAAATTTATTTATTTGAGATAATTTCTCTGAATAACCTACGATTGTTTATTTGTTCTGAAATTCTGAAATTCATAGCAAATAATTTTCCATACAAACAAAAAAATCGATAATGTAGCCAAATTTATACGACTTTGCCCCGAGCAAAATCGAATGAATATCAAAAATTAATATTTTAGATTCTTGAAAATGGACCGAAATATGAATAAACTTTTACAGTAAAACTCAACGATGAAGAAAAATGAAGCTACATTAAATAATCAGAAAAAAAAGTTTTCTTTCAGAAGTAGGTACAATATTTGTTTTCAAGTTTCATTTATTAGAATTAATTTTTCAATAGTTGTGTATAATTCACGGGGTTATTTATTTACATAATGAAATATGCCACAATTTCAATAAGAGACTTTGCAAAATTTGACTATTTACAGAGTTAGTTGTTAATTTTACGGTCATTATTGAAATGCAGGTCATTGAATACTGTCATAAAAAATCTTAATTAATATTTTAATTTTATATACGAATCAATATACGAATTGATGAAATATATTTAAAAATTATTGGATAAATAGTCTGTCAAATTCTGAATTCGAAATATTTTATTCTTGGATTAGATATGGAAACATGTTTGAACTCTAGTCCAAGGCATACAAATTGAAAGTGCATAAACAGAACAGTGCTGAGTCAATTAAAATAAGAGGAAGAAAAAAATATACGATATTATAAAGAATTAAAAAACTCACAGGAATAAATGAATGATATGAATCGAGGTAACTGAACTATTCGATAATAAGAAATTAAAGTGACGTGAATCTGGCGATGGTTTATTCAAATTACCGCGAAGACCGCCTTCCGTACTTCGAAGAAATTGTCGGAATGATTTTCTTGCGCACACAGGAATGCCATATGGAATGTCAGTTGAACCGATGGAATACTGTGTGAGTTTGAGTCAACAAACTTTCCAATGTATCATTAATTCACAACAGCCTACTCCCTACCAACAGCAGGCCATGAATCATACTTCATCTAACTGATCCAGTTTGCTGTGCTCTCGATGATCAGCCGCCAGCTGACAAGGACGTTGAAATTCTGTGAATAAATCGATGATTCTTGAATTCCTCCACTCCCGCCGACAGCATGGAAACCCCGACGGATTTCTGGGAAGAAGTGGCACGTTTCTGAGTATTTACGCACAAGGATATTTATCGTTTTTTCGTTCTATCCACGCGATTAATAACACAAAGTCACGATGTCGGTGAGTATTAAGGTAAATATTATATAAGGATAACAATAGCGGGATTTTCGAGATCATCACTTGACTCTATAACACAGAACGAAATACTGTTTTAGATGTGGGCGATTCTAAGACGATTTAACAAGTAATGTTTGCCAAAAAGACATGATTAAGCCACGTTTCACGTAAACGGATGAAAAGGGCAAGATATATAAAAATTTGTATATTTAAATCACAAATTCTCCTTAAGAAACAAAAATAATGAGACAGAAAGTTGAAAGTTACAGAATGCCCAATGAATATAACGCTTTTAATGTCGGTTAAACATCTAGTTCTTGAACTCACAAGTAAAGAAAACACTCAAGAGCCACAAGGGAACATCAGTCTGCAATTACTTTCAAAATAATTCTCAACTTCTGAACATGTTCGATATGAAAATTCTATAGATATGCCGAAATTTCGTATAATTCGAACATTTACAAAGCTTGGAGATAAAATATTATCATCTGGCAACAAATAAATTGACTTTTTAAATTATCAGACATATTCTGGTTTTCATATGTTCATCTTCTTTGTTTACTGTATTTCGAATTGAAACCTGTAAGATTTTTTCCACTCATTAAAATTTTTAAATAATATTTCAGTCAATCTTTACTGTACCTACTCGTTCAAATCTTTCTCTCATTGTGACATTTATACTTTTTGATAGAAGAAAATATGAATCATATTCATGAAATTTATTAAACAAGTATGAGTGGTTTAGGTTTTTTTTGAAGTCGCTTCATTTGCGTCAATCAAGTTCAGGTGAATTTAGAGCTACAACTGAATTTGAAGTTCATGTTCAATATTTAAGTTCACGTACTTTGATCTGTTTAGCTAACTATCTAAGCAGTATCTACCTATGTATTTACATTTCGTTGCAAGTCTAGCATATTATCTTTCTATGATAGACTTTTATCTTTCGTTTAGCATCTTTCTCACATAAGTATATGTTCATGTTAAATATTGGATAGATATTGGTCCGTAACATTGTGATTATGCATCATAGAGAAAAATAAACTTCGTTTTTTAACACTGTATTCATTATTTTGCTACTGTAGTTTCGTAGTATTACTAAACATCCAAGTGCTTGAAAATGTAGAAATAATACGAAAGTAGAGTAGCAAAATAATGAAAATAGTGATAACAAATACGTACAGTGTTATTTCACCACATGAAATTGAGAAGAGATATGATTATTTAACGAAAAAAATCAACAAACTATTTCGATTAAATACTTAATAAAGATAGAATTTTAGTCTGAATAGTTTTTAAAATCCAAATATTTTCGACTGAAATATCTTTTCAGTAATTTTAACACTGGATTGGTGAATTCCTACACGTTATAAATAATATTCTTCATTCTATTGAACATTGAATATTTTTCAGTTATTCCTTAGATATATTGCTCCAGATCACATAAATTACTTTGAGAAATAAATGAATGAATAAATTAGATGAAGTATATACCTATTTGATAGCTATCGTATCAAAATTAATTAAAACATTTTTTTCTTCGTAATGACATGTATAGGTAGGTAAGCAAAGAATACTCGATAAAATTAGTTAAAGAAAAAAATTGAAGCATTCATTTATCTATGAGTTGGCAAGTAAAGAAATTCCAAAAACTTCTGGAACAAATAATGCGTCTACTTAACAATGAATATCATTAAATTCCAAACGTCCACAGTGAATAAATATTTTAACTCACATTAATCTCATTTAGTGGCTGGAAAATTATTGCGGTTCAAATAATTTTTCACGTCTATCGTTAAATTATCACTAGTGGTACCAAATCGATGGTGCCGATGAAGATTATTCCAAAAAAAAAAAGTTTCTTATATATATATATATATATATATATATATATATATATATATATATATATATATATATATATATATATATATATATATATATCTATTGCAATGCCATTTTCAATGTAAAAAGCTCAATTTTTGTTGTATATCACAACTTTGTCAAAACTAATGAATAATTGAATTTTATGAATTACCATAGACATCAAAACGTCAAACTTATTTGAAAAAAAAATTAAATTTGCTTTTTTGTCCCTATAATATATATATATATATATATATATATATATATATATATATATATATATATATATATATATATATATATATATATATATATCAATTGAATGAGTTGACAAAAATAATAATAACAATGGTAGGTACCTGAGCGTTAAATAAATATTTGCCTAGTTTGACAAACAATTAAGGAAATTTAACATTGATTTCTTGGGTTAACTATGGGTGTTAAATAGTTAATTGAATATTTGGGTAAATTGATTTTTCAGCTTAAAAAGGTTTACATCCTTCATGTGAATTCATATATTACCTGAAATTATATATTTTGATTGATGTTACATACCTATATCACAAAGAAAAAAGAGTATAATTACGTACAATAAATTTCAGTAAAAATATGGATCAAATTTTTGAGACGAAATCAAATTGAATTGAAGGAATTGAATTTGTAGCAAACTTAGACCATCCCCAGTTTTAATTAACGTAATGTCGAAATAATAGTTGGATGTGTAGAAAAATCTAATGCAAGAGGAAAATTTTTTCGAACCAATTAGCCACAACGACATCAGTACATGAAAACCAGTTGAAAATATCGATAAACTACCACGTTCTCCACGATATAGAACGTTCGATTGGACACCTGTTGCTCTCTCGCTCCGCCTACCCGCCGCGTTCCATTTAACATTAGCGCGTCAACTTCTGTGTACTTACCCGGTATCCTGCCGACCCAGAAGGTCCTATTTTCGTTTTTCCTAACCCTCGACACCGTCGATGGACTCGTCCTTCCCCGAACTAAATCCGCGTGACTAATGGAATCCGTTCGCAGATTCGGGTCCGTAACGTTACATGATGCAGGCGAAGACTTGCGACACTCGCAACCGCACGTCGATGTAAAGGAACTCGCGGTTGTTTGGCGATCTCTGTAATTGCCGACTACACTGGGCCTCGCTGTCCTCTGATCCCTGTCCAACATCCCGAAGACGTGTCCTTCGTGCGTTAAATAATCCATTTTCTCTGTAAGTTTCGTAGTTACCGCACCAACCACCGAACGACGCGTGCTAGTACGAGAATAATAATACCTCGATGAAGGTACCGTGGCGAGAAAGTGTTTATGTCAAACTGTCTGTGAGAGACTCACACACACCTCGTGCAATGGCAATGTTATGATCCGAGAAGTAAAGTGGCTATGTATTTATCCAGGAGGGGTGTGCCCATGGCGATAGGCCCCTCCTCGTTTCATTCATACCTTACGAGGATGGTCCCCACCACCAGAACTGACCCATAGACTGAGTGTAATACTCACGACGGGACAGTAATTTTACGCGAATACTGGAGGAATCTCCCAATAACGTCTTCTGGTTAACACGAATTTTTAGTACCGCCGTAGGCAAGAAGTCGGAGTCCAAGGTTCGAACGATTGTGTAGGGTGGGGCAGGCCCGGACTGACACTGTGGGATATTCAATCCGCGGTCGTTGTCAACGCAACGAGAAGGTAAAAATAATGCACTTGATCGGTGCAGAAAAAGCTATAAAAATTTCCCTGTTGTCGGTTTTTACAATTTTCATAGAAAAAATATTGAAAATATTTAATAAATTATATTTTTGTATTCATTTTATCAATGAATATTTTTTATGAATTAAATAAGACAAAATTAATAAGTTTCATGAATTCCACGATTTTTTAATCGCGGAAATTGTTCTAACAACAATTGTAGAAAAATTTAAAAAATTGATTCGATATGTTTACTACAGAAAATGACGTATTTTAAATATAAATATATAATATTCAATATATTTTAGAGAATTATTTTTATTAAACCTTAACAATAACATATAAATAAACAATATTTTTTTATTCTTAACATTTTTTCAAAGATAAATATGAACAATTCCAACTAATTAATTTAATTCTTTTGATTTATAAGACGATATATAGCTATTGAAAATTATTTTCATTTAATTTTTATCTTATTTTTATCCATAAGAATGCGAAAGAATTATATTATGAAAACGAAAACAATTTTAAGAAAAGAATTTTATGTATTTTCTATAAGAAATAAAACAATATATAAATATTTTTTGTTAATAACAATTTTTTTTAACAATTAAAAAAATGTTGAAAAATATTTCAATTGAAATTTGTGTTATTTTTATTATTTTCTGATGAAGATAAAAAGTAGAGCAATTCGACAAAAATTGTCTCCGCGCCTTATTGGAATTTTTCTATATTTTCGATTATCAATTGAAAAAAATTGCATATCTTCAATTTTTCGATGGAAAATATTTTGAGAGGTTCTAAAGTTCTTCCAAAAAACAAACTGAGCTTCCAATATCGAAATGATCAAGGATTTGGTTGATAAAAACATACTTTCATTTTTAATAGCGGAAACAATTTCAAAAAAGCGGTAATTATTTGCCAACAGATTATTTTGGCAGTTTGATTTTTATTAAATATAAACTTAAATTCAATCTCTTGAATTTTTGATTTTTTGATTTACACTTTTATTGGCAATATAACATGACGCGTTTCGTCGTTACAAACGACTTCTTCAGATGCTAACAGAATAATAAGTTTAAGTGTTTGAATTTAAGTTTATATTCAATTGTAATGGATTTACATCAAGTAAACGCCAACATTATTAAATAAATAAAAAAATGTGACTATTCTAAAAATCTCCCTTATTTCATCATACATAACGACAGAGCTTTCTAGTCAAAATTTTTCCAACCTAAATTTGTATTTTCGCCAATGAATTAATATTATAAATATCGTTTATACCTAACAGTTTTAACATTTTTTCCTAACAAAAATTTCCGTTCTTCGAGAATCTTCTTTGAATATTTAATAGGTATATGTAATAATTTTTGAGATGATGTCAATGGACTTATAGCACAATACTTGACGGAACATTGTTCATAAGTATAACATTAGATATAAATTTATAGGATAAATAACTTTATAATAGTAATATAACTTAGGTAAACAAATTTCTAATAAACTAATTCGGGTTGGTTAACATAATTTATCAGAGTTGTAATAACTTTGAACATGAAATACGGATTTTTTGTGGAATTTAGCAAAGTGCTTTGAATTAAAGGCACTATCAAAGTTTTTTCATATTCGCTAAAAAAACGTATTCATATTTTTGGTATGGACTGCTTCCTTCACAATGACTTTTCGAGAATTAAATTCCAACATCAATCGAAAAATGCAACTTGTTGATAATTTTAGATGAAATTATAAATCACATGGGATCCCATTCAAGTTTTTAACTGAGAGTTAACGAAAAAATGATCAAACACTAAAAGTCAACTCTATACTAAATTTGCCACTGAATGAGGCTATCTCACTGACTTTTCATAATTTAGATTGAGTTAACCAAAAATTCAAGACTTCAATTATTTCGACTATAATTTTTCTCATGAACACAAAATGGTTGAGTATATTGCTCTTAGTATTCCACAATGAATTAACACAAAAATTTCTGCAACTAAGGAAATTAAAATCAATGTAACTCGATTCATACATATTTAGTAAATTTATAAAATAGTATTGAATAGAAAATGTATATTCAGTTTAAAAAAAAAAAAATTACAACATAATTTTTCCTGATTATTCTACCTCATTGAAACTAATAAATTACCAACTGTTCTTTTTTTTCATAAATTTTTGTGATTGTTAATGTGATAGCTTAAATGTTTCGATCGATTTTTTATTATTCAATCAGAACAACACGTCATAAAAGTCAAAAGAAAATAGAATGAATTTTGACACTGGAATATGATATATCTAATGAAAAAAATGCAATCTTCCCAGGAAGGCATTTCTTCTTATTTTTCAGTTCAAAAATTGAAAAGCAAGATATATATATATATATATATATATATATATATATATATATATATATATATATATATATATATATAATTGAAATTTGAGAATGTAATTTTCGAAAGTTCGTGAAATGGACAATTCATTTTCATTGATTGAAAATAATTATTAATAATCGAAGCCACTCTCTTCATTTTCAAAGGTGAAAAAGGAATTTTTTCAACGAAATAAATGAAATTGAGAATATGTGAATTTTTCATCTTCAATTTCAAACTATCTTGAAAAATATGTTTTTGCCAGAAAATTCAGAAATATTTGGAAATTTATATTTGACAGGCAATATAATGTGTCTATTATGCATGTTTAAGAATTTTTCATAATCTGAAGGGAAGAATTTCAATAATTTCATAACTAAATATTTATTGAATAAGAATAAAAAACAATTTTAAATAGAGAAAATATAAAAATCTAATAGGACAGATTGAGTAAAGATTCAACAGTTCGCGAAACCAATGTACCCACTCCCGACTCCCAGGTTAAAGCTATGGAATACGAGAATTTGTTGATTCACTGATTTCAAAAATATTTGAAATTGAAAATATTTGAAGTCTAATATATTCAAATTTGGATTTTTAGCTAATGCTCGTTCGAAAATGGTCTCAGACTGTGAGTAGTACCATTGAAATAAATATTTGGTTCAGTATTTTTTATGAATATATAAAATGTATCAATATTTTATGAAAACACAATTTTTCATAGTGTTATGTTATTTCATCACATAAAATTTTGAGAAACTAACAGAAGCTCATGAATACTCAAACACATAAAAAGCAGTCTCATATAGGTAAACACAAAAAAAAACAGAAAAACATCATTCAATTTATGGGGAATTATAAGTTATCAATTAATATAAATTATAAGTTATACATGATTTAAAATTTCAACAATTGAAAAGATTAAAGAATATATGAAAATGGGAAAGGTTACCTTGGAGCCTTTTTGTTCAAATACACATAATTTAAGTACAAATTTAACTTTGATTGCGAATGTTGAAATTTCTATTCAATAGCTGATAATACCACAATACTATAGTACAAAATATAACCTACTATACTTTATAGAAAATAGAATTTCATTAAAGTTTTTGGGGATATTTAACCAAAAATAAAATCATGGATTGTAATATAACACATCATAACATAACATTGCATGTTATGTTATTAGTTCACATCTAACAGTTCAATATTTTATATAAAATAGATATGAATGGTCAGTAATTGTAAGACGAGTTGTTAACTTAACAATTATAACGAAACTTGTTCACAAATATTACAATCTACTTATTACTTTTAGCCTAATGATATCGAACTAATAGGAAATTGAAAGTATACCTTGTTGAATTATATAAATTTTCTGGATATAAATATATGAAAAACTTAATAATTCTCATTATCTGGCTCACCATGAGATTTTCAGAAATCTTCCCATGACGAAGATATACTAATGAAGCGAATACTGAGCCACTATTTTACTGTGACATAGGTATAAGAAAATTGAATTTTCAAATTTATAATTTTTTTTATATTTTTAATTTTTTTTATTGTAAATTATTCATTTCAAAGTGTTAACGAAGTTACAATCTGTAGCGAAATGTTGACAAGAGATAAATTTCTCCATTTGAACAGTGTTTTTCATAAGATTATCAATTTTTAATTAAGATATTGACAGACAGATTTTTTGAAAAATATTTCAAAAATGAAAATATAAGGGACAAATTTTCCCTAAGAGTCCGGACCACACGCGCTAAATTGACAGTCTCTTCGGGCGATCCACCAGACTTCTCAGAGATTTAGTCATCAATCGGCGGTACCGCCTAGTTTTAAATCTGCGGCCCTCAACATGAAGATTTGATGAATGAGAAGCGAAGAGTTTCCAAGAAAGAATTCAGACCAAGGGAGAATTCGGAAGTTGTATGAATAGGTCTTATAGGTCAATGGAACAATCGCCAATGACTGGGCGGTGAATCCTTAAGCCCCATTTGAAGTTCTCTTTTTGAAAATTTTGTCTCGTCGATATTCCCGGAATATTTTTTCATCGTCTCAAATCTCTTTTCACGGAAAATGGTTCAAGCACAGACAAATTTCTCAGAGGGTCTACATGCTACCAAAAATTGTATAATCAACTTTTGGGCTAACACTCAATCCATTACGCTGCGTTTGAGATATTTTCATATGCGAAAAAATATATCAGTTAATATGAATCACAAGGGCGAACTTCAGCGTAAATTTAAGAAGCATATAGTTTTCAAGTAATTAAAGGTGAATAACAATAATGACATTTTCCGAAGGATAATATTCAAAGTAGACTAAAAAGTAAACAAAATATCAATAAGTAATATCCATAAGAGGACCTACATTACAATAAGTAATATCCATAAAGGATTATAACAGTTAAACATACTTTGGAAACGTCAGTCAAAAAGTCAAAACCTTTTTAAGTAAACATAATTTTAATATTTCATTTAAAACGAACAACAATTTATCGAGACACATTAAGAACAATAAAAACAAAATTAAAAGAGAAGACAAATCAGGTGTTTACCAATTGAATTGTGGAACATGTCCCGGTATATATATATATATATATATATATATATATATATATATATATATATATATATATATATATATATATATATAGGTAAAACTAGAAATTTCGGTACTAGAATACAGGAACATAAATATAGCTTCGCCCATAATAAAAGGAATTCGAATTATGCTAACCATTTGTTAACTGAAAACCATAATTTTGATACGAATTTCAAAATTCTACACAAAGAGGAAATAAATCGACTTAAAAATTCTGGAAACTTGCTCAATGAACAGATAGAATTAAACAATTCACCCTTGTTAAACCTTTTCAGGTAATAGAAATTATTTCTCAGAATGGAATATCTTAGATTAAACCAAAACCATAAAATACAAAAATTCCCTGATATAAATACCTATGTTTTCAAAATGTTGTTATTATTCTGTAAGCATCTGAAGAAGTCGTTCGTAACAACGAAACGCGTCATGTTATGTAGTCAATAAAGTGTAAATCATAAGTTCAAGTGTTTGAATTTAAGTTTATATTGAATCCATAAGAGGAGTCTGCGTTTATTCATCCCTAATTGCAAATCCGCTTTTGTATATTTTGAATTAAAACTCTTTTGAGGAAAGAGACTCAAGTTTCACATGTCACCTTTCATGATTAATTTAGGGTGTTTCGAGTTGAAAAATAAAACAGATAGGGGGTTGCCAAATATTTATACATGCTAGCTAATTTAAGTTTGAAAAAATATTCGAAAAAAGCCAAAGTGTGCTCCATGAAGTTCTAAAGCTCAGAAAAAATCTTAGGTGAGACTCGGCAAGAATAAAGTGACAGAGCAAACATTTAAATAGGACTCTCACCTCTGAAAAAAAACATGATAATTGATGAAGAAGGAACTTAGACTATTTTCTAATCTAATTCAGTTATTCCACTTTGATACGTTAATAAGCAAAACGAAATTTCGTTTACGTTCAAGATCGAAATTTCACAAATACTTACTGCAATCACAATTTCACTCAATAATCCTTTAAAATCAGTTGAAATTCATAATGAAATGCGAAGTATTCTTCCTCAGATACCAAGGGTATAGTCACCAGAGACTGCAGTTTGATTAGATATTAGATGTCCAATATCTTATAGCACATTACCAGATCGAATTAGCTAATTTTGCAAAAATTTCGACAGTGTGAACTTTATCAGTTGAAGTCGAAGTTCAAATGATAAATGAAGATGATTAGAATAATCTTTCATAGACTGATTTCAACTTTTCAGTTGTGTTAAGTCAGAACATTACATCTATTGAAGAAGTTACAATCTGTAGAGAAATGTTAACAAGAGATATATTATCCACTTGAACAGTGTTTTTCATAAGATTATCAATTTTTAATTGAGATATTGGCCCACCAGAAAAATCTGAAGAAATAAAAATATATACAATTGAAATTTTTGATCCGATTAAAAAACTTATTTCATACGATTAAAATTTTCTTCTAATTGCTTGATTCAATTTAAAGCCATATTTCTAACTACATTACTGTTCCACACAATTTCCAAAAATCAAAAATTTTCACTAAAATTCAAACAGTTTGCAATAAAACAGAAAAAACGAAAATCCTCAATCAATTCAAGAACTTATGACAGATGAGGTTATTATGAAGTAGGTACATGCTGCCAAGTTCAAGAACAACCTCACATAGAATATAAAACGTCTTACATATTATGTGTATATATATATATATATATATATATATATATATATATATATATATATAAATAAAAAAAGAAACTTATATATAAGAGAATATATATATAATATAAGAATATATTATATATATATTCTCACTGAAGCGCATAGTCGTTTTGTTGTTTCGAAAAGCAAAAACATTCAGTCAAATTGTTTACAACTCTTTTTACCCTATGTTTTTCAATTTTGTTTCATTGCACTGTCGTCTCATCAAATTAGGTACCGGTAGAATAAAATGGGAAGAAAAATAATAAAAGAATATAAATAACCGACTCTAAACAAAACTATTTTCGAACTAATCTTTTCACAAATATAAAATAAGTAACATTTAATGACGATATAATTATATGAGATAGAGAGTACCTTAATGGTCATAAGTACTTATTCTAAGTAATTATGTCTATTTTCGAAGCATTAAGGGAACGAACAGGAATCGATATTAACGACCGAATGTTTTCAGTGTTTTTGTTTTCGTTAATGGGTCGGTGAAAAACATTTTCTTAATAACATTATGTCAAAATATTTTTTGACAATAATGACTTCATGACCGTTTTCAAAGGTACCTACTACACCGTATTTTAGATAAGATATTGTAGATAACATTCAAAATATATTTTTTCAAATATATTTTTCTGAAGACTATGGAGAGCGAGAATAAGCTTGCTAAGGTTCACTATTTTTGACAGCATAACATACTTTTTTTTGGCAAGATTATATAAAACATTAATATAATGCAAATTACAATTAACGTGGAAAAATACAGACACAGAGGAGAATATAAATATTTTCGTATGTTTGTATGATATTGTGAAAATAATCAATGAACGTAAAGACACTTAATTATCTACTACTTTCAGTGACATTATTGATAACAGAGTTTATTCAACAACAGTAATATCACAAAATAAATAATAAACAAACCAAGTGTATCGGTTAATTGAAAACATATGTCTTTATATTTTCACCAGAATTGAATATTCAATTAGTAAGAGAATGTTTATGGTTTCTTATCAACATAATTATGATATGTATTAGGTACATAAATCCGAAAAAAATGGGATTTCAATACAATTTGAAAAATTTCGCTTCGGAGTTAAGACTTTCTTTTTTTAATCGGGTTATAGTATTTTCAAATAAATCAAATTTGACGCCAGTATTAGTTGTTGCATTATGTCAACCCTCTGGTAGAACCAAAATGTCTTGATACTGCCGAATATAAAACTGTTCGTAGAAACTGAATGAGTAACTCATCTGATGAAATATTGGGGCTTTATCTCATTGTTCTCTGAACCTATTCTTTGAATTTAGGGGTTCTGTGAAAAATTTGTAGTGTAGTTTTTGTCCTACAACATCATCATCGCCATTCTAAGAACTGTCATATTTCAAGTTATAATTCTTCATTGAATCGTTTTTTTCCATAGTATTTTTCCTTGCGTTTCTGAAATGCACACAAGGGTTGTTCAACACGTATCTGACTTGAGATATGCTGAATAGAGATGATAAGTGAAATTTAGCAACGATAGGTTATTGAATTGTTGAGTAGCCTTCAATATAGTGAGAGATCACAAATTTTGAACATATGGAAAGTCATTAAAGGTGAATAACACACTTTTTCACTTTTCAGATCTCAGTGCATAATATACTTAACATATTATTTAGATTTTGCTCTATGAATACTATCTATTTATGCACAAAACATTAGATACACATTTATTAGAAAAGTTCAAATGAATTTGAAGGGATTCTAAATTTTCATTCCTTTTTTCAAACAAATAACGTGATCGGTGCATAAAAAATGCCCTTTGACTGACCAAGGATTTCTAAAAATGCTCTACACCCAATAGAAAATCTACACTACTCTACACTATTTTGAAAAGCATAAAATGAACTCAAGGAGTTGGAAAAAATATGAAGGAAGGTCAGAAGTCATTTCCCATAAATGTTTAGATATTTTAGGTATTGAAACAGTACCCATCTTCTACATAAAAGTATCTAGAACACTGAAAATTAAAATGGAAAAGTATATACATATTTTGGGGAAGAAACAATATGCATTTTCTGGAGAAGAGCCATTATAGTAGGTATAACTGTTTTAAGAAAATCCATTAGCGCAAAATCTTATGAACAAAACTTCAGTACGACGAAGGAGAAGATGGATTATTAGATTAAAATGGTAAAATTAGGAGGGATGTCGAGTTGAGGGTAGCTTAAGCTCATTCTCAAACCAAATTTTTTATTTTCTCGAGGGCTGTGAATACAGAATGAATAAAAAAACTAATGTCGATACAGAATATAAATTGAAGTTACATTACATTATCTCTGAGTTAAAAAATTATTCGAGATGGACAATATATGGATTTACTAATACGAATTTTTCAAAGAACAATTAAGAATTAAAAAAAAAACTATTATAATTTTTTAGTTGTTAGAATAAAACGCAAACAAACATATAGACGTGTGGCGTATGATGCACATATGTATCGGTATTTGAACAGTGAATATCCAGAAAAAAATATATTTTTGTCATTATTTGAATTAACATGTCTAGACTACATTGCATTAACACATAACAGTGTAATAACAGTGTTAATGCTACAGATACTCAAATATAATTAAAAATATATTTGTAGTGAAATTAGATGGAACTATATTATTTCTAGATATATAAACTACACAAGGGGTTATATAATCCACATTACCCAATAAATTTTAATGTAAATTCTTTTATTTATCTTAAGATAGAAAATTATGAACTTATTATGTATCTTAATGTAAATGTTACCAACGTTGGAAGTGTCTAAGCTTTTATTAAGAAGTGATCTCTTGATTGTATGCTACATTTCCAAACAAAGTCGTTTTTTATAATTAATTTTCTGATCGAATATTTTGTCATGTTGGTATTTAAAATGATATACAGCGCCTTTCATGTGGATCGTTACCTCAAGAGAAATCTGCTCATTTTAATTCTAAGAGTCACTTTTGTGTCCTGTAAATACCGGTGCAAAGTATTTTATACACAATATCAGACTTATTTCATTAACAATATCAGAAAATGTCAAATACATTTTTTTTTCTACCCTTTGATTTTCATTGAAGTATTGAAAGAGTTCGTGCATTCATTGAGACAATATTTTATAGAATAGGGAATGTAATTTAAAAGTGACATATATTTCATTTGACGTTAATCTCTTATCGAAACTCATCAAGAATATTCGAGTGACGCCCACCATGCAGAATTGATTGCATTTTCCAAACACAACAAAATTTGTCTAGAAGAGTTATGATGCTACTCTGATGGCAGAATTGTGGCCGCCTACGAAGTGATTGATTTTCGGTATGAAGTTCGTCATCATAGAGCTACAAAACGATCAACTCGAATTTTGAAAGGAATATATTGTGAAAAAGTAGAAATGGTAACCAGAAAATCTATTTTGTCGTTATTGGATAGCCTTGTAAAAAATTCATCTATTTCAACAATTCATGTTCGAATGTTATTGAAGTAACTAATAGAAAGTTATATTCCACTGTCAAACGAATAGATAGATGTATACTTAATTTCTGTTCAATGTATAATACATTATACAAAATGACACAAAAAAGAAAAGAAAGAAAATATACAGGCCTACAAACTAGCATTAAATCAATTCTAGGAATACAAACCCAAGGAAAACATTACTTTGACAAAAACTCATTTAGTCTGTAATAACATTAATCGACTAAAAATGTATTCAGTCTAGATCTAAAAATAGGTACCGATATAGAGTTATTAATTTCGGTACCGATTTCATTATATAAATCCAGACCCATGTACACTGGTGATCTCCACCCAATTTTGAATTTAGTTTGCCATAACAAAATTATCTATATTTCTTTTTTCATACTGGTGTTGGTCACTATGTCTAATAAGTTGTTATTGACTTGTGAAAATTAGTGTGGCTACCTCCGGTTGATATGTACATAGAAGTCAGCGTAAGTATATTTGGGACCTAAGAGCTTTCTTGGGAATTCCAGCCTAATTAATTTCTTCAAACACAAAAGCACGTTACATAGGATATGAATTTAACATTTCCTCCTAGTCGGTTTCACTCAAGTCTTCATCTTGCGATTAAAGCAACACCTGAATGTTACTTGATTCTATCTGTTCGAATTCGAACCCATCTCTTTCTATTCCATTCGCAATTTCAGCTATGTTTGCAGTCAAAGTTTGAATGCGCACAGATTCATCGTCATTTTCCGCAGTCAGAGTCGGCCACAGTTTTTTCCACCATGAATTCAGTGTACACGAGTATGACTTCAGTTCTTCTAATGATTCTTTTATGTTTACCATGCATTTTGCTATGTCAAAATCCTTCCAGCATTCCATAACATTCATATCAGGATCGCATTCCATATTATCCAATATGATTTCGAAGGTTAATCTAATGTAATAGTTTATCCCAAAATTATCCCTTGTTCCATAGGTTGAAGCAAGCCGTCACGTTAGGAGGAAAAGATGTCACTTTTATATTTGGATGCATAATTTCAAGTTCGCGAGGTTGACCTGGTGCATTTACCGAAACTAGATCTGCTTTAAAGTTTAAATTCTTTTTTTTCAGTTATTTATTAACTTTTTTCTTAACTCTCTTTCTCCTTAGTTGGAACTTTTGAGTTTCAACTTCCCAAACAAAAAAATTCTTGAACCAGTTTCAATAAATAGCTATAAGACGCGCGAATAAAGAAATCTATTGCTGCGAATATAGGAAATTAGTCGCATTTTTTTAATCCGCGAATAGTGAAAACGCGAATAAAGGAAGCGCGAATAAGGAGCTTTTGCTTTAAATGACCTCCTTTCTGTTCAATATTTTCACATCTCTATTTAAACATGACCAATTTCAACATGAAAAATCATCAATTAATATTTCAAGTACTCGTATATTAGCTTAAGAGCATCAAAACATTATTCGGTATGACACCGTTTTATGAAGAATTATTTTCACTTCAATAAAAAAAAGGTACGAGTTGGAACAATATAATTTAATTAATATGTATTATTCGCTGTTTTGATATATTTTCGCAATTTTTGAATGTTTCTTTGGAAAACAATATCAATTTATCATCCAATATATTACCTTATGAAAATTTTATTTTTTTTCTTCTTCGATGATTTCCACTATTGCAAATAACTAAATGTCAATCACAAATTATGAGATTTAAACGAAAAAAAAAGCATATGCTGTCACTTACTCTATCTATACTGCCATTTATATATATATATATATATATATATATATATATATATATATATATATATATATATATATATATATATATATAATATACAGTTATAGGTGGTACTTATACTTACTACACTGAAACTACTCCCGGCTGAATAATTTTTGTGTTTAGGGGATGTTTGGCCTTTACTGTTTGTCTGTCTGATGGAATGAAAATTTGTATTGTTACCTTAATAGCATAACGAGAAATCTGATATGTAAAAATAAGTGGAGTTCATATTATATTTTTTGTAGAGATTGAAACCTTCTGACAAGAGCTATGCTACATAAAAAGTGTATGACACTTATGGATACTACTTCAGAAATATAGTCTACACACTATATATAAAAATCAGGAAAATAAATTCAATTTAAGATACTCTTATTTTTAATTACATTTCTCATCTGGTACGTAAGTATTCAAAACACATGAGCAGCTAGAGTAAGTTTTATCTATGTGAAAATAACTTATGTCAGATCGCTCTGGGATCTTGAACTATTAGTATTATAAAGGAAAATACACTTCTTTTTTCACCATATTTGAGAATGCAGTTTGTAGTGTAACTTGATATTCAAGCACAAAATAGAGTTTTCTAGATTTACTTTCATCGAACAATTGTGAAATACGTTTCAACAATACGATCGTTTCTTCAGATTGACAAAATATCTTCCTCAAATTCAATTTTAATGGGCTTTAGTGTAACACCCGGGTAAATAACTGTGGAACTTTCACTAAGTATCATTAAAGAATGAATTGAGTAAGGGGGACGTATTTACAGCTAGTCTAATGGGGCGTTCAGTAACTTTGTTTACAGGTTTGTGCGGTTTTCAGCCATCCTTGATTGATAACATTTTCAATAAAATAGCGTTCTCAATGGTCAATGGTAATTCCTAATCCTCACGTCCTCTCACATCCTTGACGTTCAAGTCAACTTATTACACTCTCTAACAGAATATTTTTATAATATATGGTATAACCAATAAATCTTCATCTAAATTCATCAAAAACAATAGAGATTCAGTAAAAGCAGGAGTTCACAGGTTGAATTGTGGCGATTGCCAAATAGTTTAAATTGGTAGAAGATATCGTGATTTTAATGTACGAATAAAAGAGCATAATTTAATTTCCAAATTATGATAATAAACCAAATTCCAATAATAAACCGAATTAAATTTGGTTTATTGTCGTAATTTCTTAAAACAAGCCAATGATCATTACAACGAAATAATTTTCAATAAATGATACGAAGGTTTCGCTTATCTCTTGGTGAAACATTATGTTAAAAAGTTTTTGATTTATTGTTTTTAAATAATTTTCTTTCAATCTATAGCATGGAATCGCACATTTTTTGAAAATAAGCAAGTATAGGAATCCCCGATACAAAACGACGAACTAGAAGTAAACACGTCTCCTTTACTTGAGTTATCCTTCAATGATCATAAAAATAAAGGTCCAAAAATTATCTATCTGGGCATTATAGTAGAGGTCTTAGTTCAAATTGAATGAAGAAATTTTTTGAATATTTTTGTATATTACATCAAATTAAACATACGTTGAAATTTTGAATGAAGGTACATAAAATTATTTATATTCATAAGAATGGAAATTTGCAAGGTATGCATCATACGCCCTGAGAATGTGAATCAAATAACCTCAAATTTAAGATTTCTTACAATGCAATATTTCACGCGTAAAACGTGAAAAATTTCACGTTATGCTCGTCGAAAATTTATGAAATTTTGACAAGGCTGTCAAATACCTAATAATACGATACCGTAGTTAATAACAATCGCATATAATGAAGCGCAAGTAGGGAAGAATAAGAAAATTATATCTATGGTTTTATGAACGGAAATGCTACTCTATAATGTTACAGAGTAACTACAGGAAACATTCAAACTAGTAAACTTCAACTAAATTGCAAGAATAAATTGAATAATAATCTTTCATATCCAGTCGATCATTAAATTCATAAATCCGATATTACTTTCTATATCTATATTTGCCATTTCTCAATTCTATCTTGACTCTTTTCAAATATTACTACCTTCTTTTCCTAAACTTTTACCTATTCATTGACTTTACAATACCTCGATCCTAATATCCTTAATCCTTTTTAATCCCTCTACGTTATTATAGCAGGTAAATTTATATTTCTGTTTCAGGCCTCAGGAAATCAATTATTAACCTTCTTCAGTTTAATTCATTTAATTTTCATTCAAACATAGTTTGTTTCTCAATTTTAATTCAAATTTATAGGTAATAGAAGTGCAAAGAAATAGTGATGTGAATGAACACCCCAAAGGAAGTGGATGAGGAATAAAAGGAAATATATAATAATAAATAATATTTCAATATGCGAGGAGTATAACTTCGAATCAGTATAAATTTTTTCATATTTGAATACACTAACTTTTAAATATAATATCTAATATTCTCAAGAAATAACGATAGGATGAATTTTTTCATTTTTAAATACACTAACATTTAAAAATAAAAGTATCCTCAAGAAATAAAGATAGGATGAAATTCACTAAGCAAAACTAAACTACCACAAGAAAGGAAATAAAATAGCGCAGCGAAAGTTTACAATTCTGTTTCGCCTGACGTTTGAAGTAGATCAATGCAGAGTGAAAAATTAAAAAAAAATCCTTGCTACTTTAGCGAGTGTTGTTTTTGTCATTCAAACCATTGTTATTATTGTAATTAATAGTAGAGCATAGTTATTTTTTTTGTGATTCTGATGCTTTAATTATACCAATTTCCTGTCTTAATTTTGATATTCGTTTGTAATTCGTTTTTTTTTTGAATATTAATATTTAATTTCTAGTTATAATTTTCAATTTCTAGTTCTAATTTTAAATTTCTATTTGTTAATTTGATTTTATTAGTGTGTCTCCTAGTTATCTATATATATTGTAATTTAAGTTATATAAAAAAGATATAAATAAAACAGTTACCATATTTTCGGCATCGTATCTTGAAAGTCATCAACTTCCACACTCCCATCAATTCTTTGAACACTTGACAGAACATTTTCACAAATACAAATAACTGAGCACCACAATACGGTTAAGTAAAATATCTTTAGTGTAGGTCAGAAGCTTCAAACTGAGAGCCGGTAAATATTAGAGACTTTAAATATGTCAACTTCCATTACGGGGGGTAAGGTAACATCTACCTGCTTATTGTATGCTTCTACGGAATTTCCTAATTTGAATAATCTCTAGTAAGTCCAACTTCCTTTATTATTTTATTATACGAGTATAGTTATATAAATTCGATGGAGTTCAAACCTATCTCGAAGTGGTAGGAAAAACCAGTCAAAGGTTTGTTTGAATCAGATAATCGATCTATTTCTTTCGTTATTTCACAATTTATTGACGCAATTAATTTTTTATATCATCCGAATTATTTATGATCATTTTCGCATTTTCTGCAATTTGTTTTTTGTTACCTTTACATGATCACCATATCATTTCACATTTATACATTTAGTATTTATTCTCCACTTTCTAACCGTTACAAATATGACATATACTTAATCTTTGAAATATCTGTAATAAAACTAAATGTGAAGATTGATTTCATTGATAGAATTAATTTCTGTAAAGGCTATGCATTCAATTCAATAAAAATTTTGCAATATTTTTATTGAGGAACCCATCAACTGGATTGTCAACAGATTCAATCAATGTTTTCCGCTTTTTCAGATGATAACCCCTTCTGAATTACGTAGATAATCTGGCATGCATACCCGAAAGGTGTATCGATATTCCAAATTTCGATATTCAGTTTGTTTCAAAGCGTTGATTTCTAACTTTATCCATTGTTCATGCATTGTAATATTTCTGCTTGATCATATCACAGAATTCAAGTCAATATCATAGAATAATTGTGTTCATGCATTGTAATATTTCTGGCTTGATCATATCACAGAATTCAAGTCAATATCATAGAGAAATTGTAACTTTTTAAGCCAATTACATCAAACTCCAACAGCCAGTAGTACGAAACTTATATTGAGTGCATTAAACATTTAGTTAATTTAGTCGAATTTAGTTAAGTGTTTAGATAATTATATTGACTAAATAACATTTGGCTTGCTTCCACAAAAATTTTATCGAATTATAGCTTGAAAATTGTTTTGGGGAGTTACTCCATTTTTGAAATCTAAATTTGAAAATCAGGCGACACCCCGAAACAAATAATAGTTGCTCCTCTCCTGAGTCAAGCAATAATTCAATTAAATTTTTGCGAAAAAAATTCATATTGAATGATGGAGTAGGTGACCTTTTAAATGGGCGATTTTAAAGTTTTTCAAATTGAAATAATTGGAGAAAACTTTATTTCAAAAATATACCATCGTTGTTCAAAGAACTAGGTTTCTGTTGTATAAATTATTTACAAGATTTTCTCGAAGCTTGGTAAAAAAAAGGTGTTAAATTATTCGTCCTCTTATTTGTTCGAAAACATGTCAGACTCAATAGTTACATATAATTGATCAAACTGTACCTAATCCCTACAGAAAATAAATCTTCAGACAACTTTGAAGTAGACAATATGTCATAAAATTATAGATTTTATATATAGATTCATAGAATTAATGCGAAAGTTTATAATTAGTTCATATAAATTTAAGATTTTATAATTAATTCTAAACAACACGTATAGAGATCTATCCAAAAAATTATATAAATATATATACATATACTTGTATATATACAAGTATATGTATATATACAAGTATATTTATATCTACATATAAATTTTGGATCGATCGAAAGACCCGAAAAATTATAGAACAGACACTTACAGGTACAACTTCCAAAGTAAAATTCATGGGCAAAGTATCAGATCTCTTTGATATCAAAACCGGTGTGGGGCATTGTTTGAAAAAATCATTAGTGAATGGAACTTCTCGTGAAGGGCATACAAGTAGGTTTCAACAGAGAAAATCGAATAAACGTCAAATGCCTCTGCAGACGATATTGCTATCATCACAAACAACAAAAGCGAAACCATTCTCGCCGAAAAAAAAAATATATGAAATTCAGCAGAAAACCGGGTTACAAATTTCTTATGATAAAACCAAATATGTACATGGAAAGAAAACCAGATAATAAATCTTCTCTTATTAAAAAACATGGTGAAATTCTGCAAGTCGGCCATTTTAAATAACTCGGAGGAGTTATACAGTGCTCAGGTTTGCACCGAATCGCAAATGAACAGACAATTACCAAGCTGCAAACGGCCTACAAGATAACATGGGCTATAACAAAAAGTGCATTTCGGGAGGCGCCAAATTGAGGCATTATTACAAAACGATTCTTCCAGAAGCAATCTACTCAGCTGAAACAATGGTTATTGGCAGCCATTCAAGAATTAGAGAAATAGAAAATCAAGAACGAAAAATTCGCAGAAAGATTTACGGACCACTGATTAGACACAGTATTTGGATGAAAAGACCTCCGAATGGACTTATATCAAGAGAGAAGTACGATAACGCACGAAATCAGAAAACGACGAGAAAGTTCTATGCACATGTCTACAGAATGAAACAGTCCAAAATACCGAAGAAACCTAGTCGATATAATTATAATCTGTAAACGCGGAACGGAGAGGATAAAAGAGGTCCAGAAAGTTCCACAACAGATCAATATAAAAAAATCTCGAAGATCGCATTGAATGTCGCTAGAGTAAAATGGACTGATGAACGGAAGGAAGAGCTTTCAGAGAGGATGAAGTGTTTTTGGGAGGCAAAAAAGATGAAGCAAAGGTACTAATAATTCCGAATTCAAGTTCAGTCGCTCTCCTCATGGGGAACAATCGTAATAAGTAATGAATTCATTGTTGAGATTAAAATTTTTTTACTGAATTTCCTTTCTTGTTTGAAATAACTCTTCATTTATATATTTACAGTTTTCAACTTAACAATTCAATTATGAGTACCTACTTCATTAACCGACTTACTGAAGCCAGAAACTATGACTTATTTCAATAAATTCCTCATGAATTATTTCAGAATTATTTATTCGAACAATTTGACATCATTGGGTTTGACAAACGATGTAGTGAAATTGAACACTACATTTTCTAATAATGTCAATAATCACATTTGACAGGAGTTAACAACTTATATAATATGCTGTGTTGCATTAAATTGAGAATATAATCATGGATTTCATGAAATATCCAGAAAGTTATAACACAAGAATAGAGTAGGTTAATCATTTCTATTAACCATTAGACCTTACATCGTATTACTGTTCAGAATAATATTAGGTATTTAACGAGTTATTGGGGTATAACTCAACAAAATGCATTGTTTTATATAAAATCTGTAACTGGATAGGTAGATATTGTATAGGAGCATAATTGAAATGATGTAAGACATAAATATATTGTAAAGTCATATGCATACATAAAGCATAGAGTACAATATATTTCAAACCATAGGAACCAATAGTAACATCATGAAAATGTAGAAATTATCGGTATAGTCTGAATTGGAAGTAGTCGTTGACGTGTGTGTCAAGCTCATAGGCTCTTTTCACAACAGCGTCGCCAAGTTCAAGTTGTACGAACCTGGAGATACTCACGCAAAGTAAGTCACTACTGTTATGCTTCCGCATGAACTCTCCGGGTTGGGAGATTTGGCCATTGTGAGAATTGAGAGGCAGGATATGTAAATCCAGTGACTATTTAAAGAAATAGCCTCTAGTTGGAAATTTCATGATGCTTTTGGAACAGCGAGAAAATTTAGTTATTGTTTATATGCAAAGAGAGCAAAATGGTGTTTGGGTGATGAGGTAGTGAAGTCGTGCACCTACTAATATATATTTATAGCGAAAAGTTTCACGCGAATAGTTCAGCAATATATAATTGGTATGTACTTAGTGGAAATAAAACCAAACAATACGCCATCACCAGGAATTCCCCTGAGAGTTAGAATTCTATTTGTTTTAAGCGAGTACGGTACAGTATTTTTTCCGATAATGCACGTAATTGCCAGGTGTATTATTCGTGTATGATAATAATAGAAGGATAATAGAACCCACAATTATCGACGACCTTGAATATTATATATCGCGTAGTGTAAATTCATAACTGTGAGGCTATATTAGTAATACAAATTAGAAACGAGCTACCTAATCGAGAATTTCACTTGTTGAAGCATAATTATCGAAGTAGGTATGACAAGATTCTGATTTGTAAGACCATATTTTATAGAAACTCTAGCAGCTTAAGCGCATAACGTTATTTGGGCAGTTTGTTTCAGTTTCTGTTCGCTTTCTGATCTAATACCTATTGTTAGCCCTCGACAACTGAAATGAGTCTAGTCGAATAATTGACGTGATTATTACAGAACACTTGCCCACAGGTACAGAGACTCAGGAATTTCGCCTTTCTACAATGAGCATTACAAATGTCCCCATGTGTCATCTACATCTTGTAATGCCACTCTCAGATAACATGATATAATATGGTTATACCAAATATACTCTATATTTTTGTAGCAAGTATAACACCGGATTAATTATATGGAAAACCGTAAAGTCTGTATTTTCGCAGTTGAATACATTTCTATATTGCAAACTTCGGCATTTCTGCGTCTAATATATTTTCTGCGCTACTGTTTTGTGAACTGAATTTTTTATGTTCCTGATCGATTCGTTGTTTCTTCGAATTCATTCTAGATGAAAGTATCAAAATCCAGACTTTGTTACAATTTGTGTTCCTCAATTTGAAAAGTTGACAAAATTTTCCACTTTTATGGTCTACTATTGCTAAAAAACCAGATATTTTAATATATTGTTTATTCGGATTAATTAGAATAAAACTATCAAGGAGGTGCCTGCATGAACATTTCAGTGCATTACGAAGGTCGTCAAACTTTTAGGAAATAACATACAGCGCTTTTCCATCCAATTTTGAAATTCATAAGTGGCATGTATTCAAACAATCGAATTTCAATGTTATTTCTGAAATCGCTAAAAACCTATCTCTTCAAAATATGCAGGATAAGGCGATTATCGAGTCAAGCGATTCCTCTCTACTGAAGAAACAAGATAAACTCTCAGCACTTGTGGAATGAATTCGGGGCAAAATTTAATACCAACATCCATACAAAGATCACATGTTTTGTAAATATTTCATCCAAACATCTTAGAGATTCATGTGGAATGTATGAGTGAACCCTGTGCCATATCGCAACGTTTCGTACCCCAGCGGACAATGGGGCTAGTTCTCAAGTTCATGCATAAAATGCGTGATAATAATATAATAAAATAATAGTCTATTTTGAAATAATTGTTATTCGAAATATTAAAACTCGTGATTATTCGTTTTATTCCGTATTTTGAAGAGATAGGGCTTTGGTGAGTTCAGGAATAACATCGAAACTCTATTGTTTGGATACATGCCACTGATGATTCACAAAATAGGATGAAACAGCGCTGTATGATATTTCCGAAAAGTTCGATGTTATCCGTAATGCACTAAATATTACTTGTCGAAAGCTGATAGTTTGTGTTTTCGTTAACATTTGTGCAGAAATGTCCCTGAGAGTTATATTTCGAATGGAAATTTCGAAATATACTTAGATGAAATACGTATTACATGCATGAACTTGTAAACTGAAAAAAACTTTCCAGCAAAAATTGTGCAAGTAATAATAATAATAAGAATAATAAGTTCTTTATTCTCAACAGGTAAAACACCCAATTACAGAAAATAATAACAATACATAACTGAATAATTTAAAAAAAGATTCAAAAAAGAGCTCAATATAATCTAAGAAAAATAATAACTAATAACTACTTTATAGCATTCAATGAAATATTACAAAGAACTCAATCTAAATAAATTCATTTTAGTCAATTTTTTTTTCACATAACTCCTGATAATAAATTCTATGGAGTCAGTGAATGGCACAATTATTGGAAATTCTATTGAATGAAGACTCCATAAACCAAATGGGGGATTGTATTAAGGAATTGGTCCTCGGAGTCTCTAGGCGGAATAATTCTGTATTACGAGAATTTTGCCTAGGAACACGAAATTTCAAAGCGAACAAGAGAAGAGGACAATCAATACTATTGTGCAGTAATTTGTACAAAAATTTGAGTGATAAAGTTTCTTTCCTGCTCTGCAATGAGATTATCCTAAATCGACTCAATAATTCGTTATGATTGCCTCCCTTCTGTGGATAAACTTTATTCTCCCTCTAAACTAAGAATTTCAAGAACCTTCTCTGAATAGCCTCAAGATGGCGTTGATGGCAAGAGTAAATGTGATGCCAGATCATGCTGCCATACTCCAACTTGCTGCGGATTAGGGTATTAAATAGTCCTATGAATGTTGAGGAATTATTAAAATATTTGCCATTACGTATAACGAATCCATATATTTTCGCGGCAGATGAAATAAGTTAGGTGATGTGTGGGACAAAGGAAAACTTCTAGTCGAAGACTACACCAAGATCTCTCACCTTATCAGAACGAGAAAGAACTTGACCACCGACGCTGTATTCACATTCAATTCGGTCTCTTATCCTTGTGAAAGAAACAACATTATTATTACACTTTGAAACATTCAAACTCAAATAATAAAGTAACCAAATGAACAAAAACATTCTATCGTGTTTTTCTACTATTTGTATAAATGGTATGAATGGTAAAAAGGATTCGATTTATTTAAAAAGTATGTACCTGCATATACGTTTAAAGAAACTGTGAATAAATGCTGATTCTACTCGCATTGTTAGGACAGACACAGTAAAGCAACAAGCTTCGACCTGTCTGACTAATATGATGAAAGTTATAACAACTTCACTAATGAAACCAGTTCCGGGCGTATACAGTATTCACTTACCGACATATTTATTGATCTGATAAACAGTGATTTACAATCGGATTCTCACTAATCCGTCAAGCCTAGTGAGAATCACGTAGATACAACACAACGAAGAGAAAAAACGACCTACAGAAATACCTAAAATTGTAATATGAATTCGCATTATTTCAATATTTTCTTCCAAACGGAGAACTAAGATGCGAAATAATTTTTTTTTAAATTTGGAGAAAAATCCGGAATACGAGGAATTATAGTAAGTTTTATTTAGCAATTTTTGGTAGTAATTCAAGTATACACATAATAAGATTTATAAACTTAATACTAATATTCAACTCTTCAGTTGAGAAATTGAAAATTTCTTGGAAAAAACATTCAGATTTGGCACGCTCTTTATGCTACCTGGTAATGCATTAACATTTTAACTCCATAGAAAAGAGTTTTCTGAACAAGGTTGATTTTACTATTGCAATATTAAATTTTCGTCCAGACCTAATATCCTAATCATGAAAATTCGAGCGTCTATCCAAATAAGCACTTCAATTTTCTGGAAGAAGATTGTGTTCGATCTTATAAATTATAACCATATTTGCATTTCTTATACACTTCTCAACATTCAACCAATTTAAAGTAAACAACATATTCTCAATAGAAGTGTACCTATTACATCCCAAGATAATCCTCATCTCCTTGTTTTGTTGTGATTATAATCTATATATTTCGTCTTTTGTGCATGATATCAATAAAGAATAACAATAATTAAATTATTGTTGTTAAAATTAATTATATTATTGTATATTGAACTGAAAATTAGGAGACATAATTGAATTAAATATGTGTAAACCCAAATATTGGATTAGGTAACTATGGGATATTAATATTGATAATAATATCATCCGTTTTTAAATCAACGCCACGAAGGTCGACGCCATGAAGATTACCGCCATTGGAACCTAATTTTATTATTATTGTCATAATTTATTGCTGCTAAGTCTCTATTGATCCATTCTGTCATAGTCTGGATATTTTTACCACCAATTTAAATCATTGTATCATCTGCGAATAATTAATGTATAAAGAGAATAGTAGTGGACCTAAGACTGTACCTTGAGGTACGCCAAGATCAACTTCAGTTCTGACCGAAAGGACACGATTGAACTTAACTTTTTAAGGTCATAAAATGTAATGCAAACACTTGAGTTTATTTAACTCTTTAATTGTCACAACGTGACGCGTTTCGTCGGTATAACCAACTTCTTCAGACGTCGGTTATAAACAAAAATAGAATTTACAAGAATAAGTGCGAGCATAGAGTTATTCTTGAAGGCCTTCCATATTGAATTAAGTCTTCACTTGAAAAGGACCAACAATGGTGAATTCTTTAAATCCAATTGCTCACTAAGCAAATTCTCAAAAGTTTTCAGTCTACTGATTTCCCATTAATTCAATTGTCTACTTTTATGAATATTATGTAAAATTTTCAAATACGAATGGAAAGTATGATTTTCTTTTAACAAATACTTTGAATAATTTGTATTATTTTTATTATCTGTAAAACTGTGTTTGTGTCCTTTAATTCCAGTACCGAGATTTCTACTTGTTTTGTTTTGTACCTGAACATATTAATCGATGAAATCAACTTATTTATTGTCTTGTTGAATTCGGTTTGTTTCGATGTTTAGAAAGGTTATTGCTTGTCCAGAAAGTTGTATTGAGATTGTGACTACGTAAAGAGGATTTGATTTTTTGACTGGGCGTTTCAAAGTAAGATAAACTATCATATTTTCGATCACATTCTGACTGATTATGAGAAACCGATAGTAATGATTTTCGATAATGTTTTTTATGGAGAATTGTAACATCTAAATCTATGCGATAATTATTATTAATTACAATTTGTTTAATAGTCTTTAATTCTTTATTGAAGTTCTCTTCTGATAACGGAATATTAGTTAATCTGTGTAGCATACTGTGAATATGCGTTTTAGAAGGCCCCTCAAAAAGATATGACATACACAGTTCTTCAAACACAGCCCCTACGTATTATCACTGATTATGTCACGAGAAGGCAATCTGCAATGCTCGAGGGGGTTTATCCCGTTTCTTCGATAGATGGGGCTCACATCATTAGGTCACGAATGAATGTTCACCTCATTTCGAGAATAGGACCTGGGTGCGTTTAGAAAACGATAGAAACTTGATTGCTCGGATGAATGCCACTGAAGATTCCTAACAAGGATGAAACAATTGTATGATATTTTCATTCATTTTCATTCAACTAATTTCATGTTTTCCGGGACGCTCTTAAAACTGACGGGTTGTTTTCGCAGAAAACATTTGCGTAGACAACTGCCTTGGAGTTTAACGAAATATTTCAATAATTTGATTATATATATATATATATATATATATATATATATATATATATATATATATATATATATATATATATATATATATATATTACAAATTTCTCATGATAATACCAAATACATGGAAAGAAAACCATAAAATAAGTCGGCCATTTCAATTTAAATACCTCGGAGAAGTTATACACTCCTCAGGTTTAAACCGAATCGCAAATGAACAAAGAATTAACAAGCTCCAAAGGCCCTACAAACTAACCTGGGCGTACTATAACAAAAACTGCCTTTCGAGAGGCGCCAAATTGAGGCATTACAATACAAAGATTCTTCCAGAAGCAATCTACGCGTCTGAAACAATGGTTATCGATGATCATTCAAGAATTAGAGAAATAGAAAAACAAGAACGAAAAATTCTTAGAAAGATTTACTGCTCAATCAATAGAAACGGCATTTGGATGAAAAGACCTCAAAATGAACTTTATCAAAAGACAAAAACGGAGAGCAGTTTTAAGTCTAATGCAAGTTCTATGCACATGTCTACAGAATGAAACAGTCCAGAATACCGACGAAACTACTCGATATAATTATGAAGAGTAAATGCGGAACAGAGTGGGTAAAAGAAGTCCAAAAAGATCTAAAACAGATCAATATAAAAAATCTCGAACATCGCCTGAATGTCGCTATGAAAGCGAGCAAGTTGGATGGATTAAAATGGAGGATGAACGAAGAACGAGCATTCAGAGAGGATGAAGCGTTTTTGGAAGGCAAAAAAGATAAAGCAAAAGTCCTAATAATTGCGAATTCAAGTTCAATCGTTCTACTTATAGGGAACAATCGTAATAATAATAATGATATTTATATATATATATATATATATATATATATATATATATATATATATATATATATATATATATATATATATATATATATATATATATATATATATATATATATATATATATATATATATATATATATATATATATACTTAAGTACGGTGTTTCTTTAGTGGTTAAATTTCCCAAGTAAAAAACGCTTCCTACGTCATGAGAAAATACATTGCAAGTAATGTTGAAATCTTATGTAATGTGCAATTGTAAACTCTCGTTCTCCATATAATTTCCCGTGAAATTAAAATATTGAAACTGTTGACGTGAGGGGTAACTTCCATTCTCCATTTGCAACGATAAGTGCATGATTTCAGTTAATAATTCAAATTTAAAAATCACGTCATTTGATTCTGGACTGGTTTGAAGGAGATAAGTTGGAGTGACTCTGAACGACTTCACCACTTGTGCTAGCAAAAGGTAGGAAAGAAATTTCGACACAAAAGCCAAAATCAATTTGTCACTCAGTGTAAAGTTTTTTTACACTGAGTGACACGCGGTTGTTTTACCGAGATCATACATAAAAGATAGAACAACAGTATAGTATGCGACTTAATCAATGAAGGGAGTGAAAATTGTACGAATCCAGAGTGCAACAATTCTACAGCAAACGTTCTCAATCATAATTCCAGTAAAATGTTAAGGGAGCAGTGAATACGGTAACTGAGTTCATCTGATAAATTACGTCTATATAAATTGAAATTGACGTCTATATAAATTGAAATGAATCCTTGGGATGCATATTCGCAGATAATTTTCGAACGACTACATCAAATTGTAGAATTCTTTTCTTTTTGTATTTTTCACGACGAGGTTTCTATGAAAGGAAAATTTTGAAAATTCAACATAAAATATTAAAAAATTGCTAAATTTTTACAGTGAGGGAATGTAATATCAGTATATGGACAAAATATTCAGAGATGAACGTCAGGTTTTCACAATGACATAAATTCATATTCAATTACCTTTTGTTAGCAACATCAAAACAATATTTTCTGTAAGTTGATATATATTCAAAGAAATAGAACGTTGTATTTTTGTTTGATATTATGAAGATAGAAAATTTATTTAAATTAAGTGAGAACAGTATTCAGATTTTCAACGAATTTTCGGACTTCAGAATTTCTCATATCATTAAGGAAGAAGTATTAGAAATATTCGTTGGTTACTTTCTGATAATGCGTATAGTATTATAGAAAACAATACGCTATTTGTGATGAAGAACAACATAAATTTTTCTCTATAATAAAGAAGAAATATCTGTTACGAAATTACGGACCTCCACTTCAACTATAGAATTGACAGATTCATCACTTACGATTTATCAAATGTGTTACTATATGGAATTATTATCCGTGTCTCCCTTGTCTCCACATGGGATAAAGAGTGAAAACATAATGTTGAATAAATAGTAGAACAAGTTTTCCATGGTTTTCAAAAATATTCACGAAAATTTCGGACGAGACAGCTTGTTATGAATAAATGTTAAAGTAGGAATTGATCTCCAGACAAATTGTAGACCAATCAACGATTCAATAGTTGAATCAATGCATCTGGCACTAAATACCAGAAACAGTGAGACTATTGACCTTTAATAAGTCTAATAGAATGAAAGGTCAAAGGTAAAAGTATAGCATAAACTGAATGAAAACTTTGGTTTTTAGAGCAAGAGCCCACGGCGGCCAGACCATCGTTATTTTGTAAAAGCTTTCAGTTTCTCTGTGCTTGTCCCCAACACAACTGAGAAAGATCAGCGACTATTGAGTTCGGGTTGTGGTTAGTTGCGCAGATAACAGGTCATAAAGGTGTATGAAATAGTACCTTTTTTATCTTTTCTTCAGGATAACTCAAAAAATCACGTCATCCATTACCGGACACTTAGTACAGTTGCTACCCCCTATCAGACACCCCTAAACTTTAAAAATTTTAATTATGCTTTCGTTACAGTATAAAAGCTAAATTTTATATATTAGGTTACTTGGGGACCTATGAAAAGATGTTACCTCAATAGCCGAAGAGTTTTGATGGTTTTTACATCTTGCCAGACACATTGAGGTAACAGTAAATATAAATTATATTACAAAACGTTGATTCCAGGCTTAATCAATGCATCCATAAAAGACATATTGTGAGTAGTTTAAGTTCGCAGTGGACGAAGAACCATACGGGTACGAGAGAGCGGGTACGAGAGATACTCGTACCCGCTTGGACAGCTGTTACCTCGCGCTCGCATCTATAGCGAACTCTCAATGTGTCTGACAAGATATGAAAACCGTCGAAACTGTCCAGCTATTGAGGTAACATCTTTTTATAGATCCTCAAGAAACATATATAAAATTTGGCTTTTATACTATAATGACAGTATAATTATAATTTATTAATGTTAAGGGGTATCTGGCAGGGGGTAACAGCTGTAAAAAGTGTCCGGTAATGGATGATGTGATGTTTTAAGTTTTCCCGAAAAAAATATAAAAAATTAAACTCTATACTTCAAAGATTTTGAGGTACTCTTTTATACACCTTCACTACCTGTTATGTGCGCAAGTAACCACAAGCCAAACTTTATAGTCGCTGGCCTTTCTCACCTGCGTTGGGGACATGTACACAGAAACTTTCAGTTCTTATAAAATAACGAAGGTCTGGCAGTCGTGGGTTCTTGGGCAATTAGATTCATTGAACTATATTTTCAAAAGTTGTTCTCAGAAATTATCTGTCATTTAAACTTATTGAAATGATGTAATACAATGGAAAAAGGAGAATTTGTAAAAACTGGAAGTAAACTGGGGTTGAGTTTTAGTTAACTATTCAAAACAGGAGTGACCCTCCGAAACAAATCTCAACCAACGATCGATTTTTGTGAAGGTAAGGACAGAAGTATTTCGTAAGCACTTACGGTGGACGGGGGGACCTTTGCTTCGCTTATTTTGAGATGGTGGTAGGGGGGTCTAGATGATGATTATTTACTTTTTTACGCATAAGGCAGCCCTCACGTTGTCTTTTCTTGAAAAATAAACGCATTTTATGGGATTCCCACAAATAATTCATATGTTTTAATTTTAGCGAGCAAAAAGTGAACACGCACACTGATAGGAAAGTTAGACCTATAAGGGTGGCTGGTCGTCGTGCTAATGAACCGAAGTGCATTATTAAAAATTTAGAGCACGATGATGTTAAATGACTCAATGAAAATGACGTAGACATTCCAAAATTGGATGAAAGTGAGCAGACTCACAACGCAGATCAGCAAACATCCAATGTCATCGAAAACTTAGAATCATGTATTCGTGTATCATGGTCTGAGGACTGTTAATTCGAATAAATATGTGTTATAAATTTCAAAGTAGGTAAGTTTTTATGTTCGTAATATCACTTAATATTATAATATTTTTGTACCTTATCCTATGTTGAATACCGTATAAGTAAAATCTAATCTCTATCGTAAAACTATTTTATTAATTTTAGAATTATAACTTCTGCCCATGAATCATTAAAAAAATCAATATATAAATTAAAAAATGTTTACGTAAGCATGGGGGAGAGGGTAAAAGGTTTGCTTACGTTTGCTGACAAGGGTGACGGGGGGCCAAATAATTGCAATAAATCTGTTTACGTAATACTTGAATGACCCCTAAGGCAAGTATTTTTCATCCAATGTATATAAAACTGTGTTTCACTAAAAAACAGCGAACCATCAATCAACATTGAAAAAGTGAAATATGTTGAATATTGGCCACGAAAAAACGAAAATGCTTTGCAAAATTATAATACCTATTAATAATAATAATAATAATAATAATAATAATAATAATAATAATAATAATAATAATAATAATAATAATAATAATAATAATAATAATAATAATAATAATAATAATAATAGTAATAATAATAATAATAATAATTTTATTCCCAACAGATACACATCCAACTACATAGAAAAAATAACAAATTGTACACAAATAATAAAAAATAAGAAAAAATTAACGAGAAAAAAACAAAAGAAGAGAGTATAAGCGAATATATACAACGAAAAGATTAATCTAACATAAATTGAAATAGTATTGAACAATAACCAGATAACTAAAAATAAAATAAAATATTGTCTATTACAAAGTTACGTATGGTCAGCATATAGTAACGAAATATGTTTGATGAAAAAAACCTATTTGGAGGAATGGTACGATATTGCAATGGATAATACAAACAGGATTCAACCAGAAGGTTCAAGGTTTATTTAGAGAAAAATCAATCGGTAATTCACTTCATATCGATTCCGTTAACACCTAAAAACTGTTTTCAACGTAACAATTTCCGTCCAAGTATCTCACCTCCGCGATGATTGTCGCGGAACAAATTTTCGTCGCCCCGAAAAGGTCCGTTTCAGTGAACTGAACGGACAATAAACTATCAATTCGCAATTTGGGAATTCCGATCGCATTAGTTTCGAAGTTAATTGATTGAACGACAAGCAATACGAATACCTAAAAAGTGAATCGCCCTAAATTTACCACGAGTTAGAGCATATCTAATTTACACGTGTTTTACTAATTTAAACGATTTAGGATTTAGGAAAATACCGATAATATAATGACTCTTGTCTACAAATACGACCACTTAAATTTGAGTTCTGATATTAAAATCTGATATGTTATATTGATTTTCTTATAACTTTTATTATCAAGCTCTTGTAAAAGTTCTTCATTTATATTTGATAACAATTATGATAATAATATATTTTAGCTGAAGCTTTACAAAAAATCTACATATTTTGAACTGTGAATTTTGAATAACATACCTATCTCATTATATAAAATATACTTTCCTAGATCACACTTAAATATATTAATACTAGTACTAGTTTTCAATATACCTACATACTTGGTAAATTACTGAAAACCTTAAATCCGACATAGTAAATGCCCTTTTTAGATTTAGAAAGCTTACAATTTTGGATATAAAAACTATCAGTATTTCTAATGTATTTCTAATATTATACACATGCATATCACTGACATATGTTACATTTTTTATTACGTTACATGGAAGCAACTAATTTTTTATTTTAAATATGAATAGGTATATATGAAGCCAAGAGTATTCTTTGTTCAACAAACATTAGGTCCAAAGAGTTCAGCATAATTTTAACAGGAGTATACCTATTACACTTCGAAATTGTTCGCATGTCTCTATTCTGTAACTTTTGTAATTGTTGAATTTTTTCTTTAGTCAAACCAAATAGCAAAGTGGAGCAATATTCAAAATGTGGCATTATCATTGATTTGAACAAAAATAATTTCATATATGTCGACAGATTTTTTCCTAATCTTTTCAAAATATTAATTTTTTTAGAGATTTTAGATGATATGTAATCAACATGATCATTGAAACTCAATTTTTCGACTAAGATAATGCCTAAATATTTTACTTTTTCTACTTTTCTAATTTTTGTTCATACATTTTATAGTTATATCCTCATTTTGATTAATTTTAGGAGTTCCAAAACTATGAAGTTAGATTTTTGCACATTTAGGGAAAAGCTATTGTCACATAACCACTCATTAATTGCAGAAATGTCTCTATTGATCCTCTCTATTATATCTATGATATGAAAATTAATCGCAAAATGTGTTGGTAAGCGCATAACTCAACAACGCCTGAAACAATTTTGCAAATTCTTTTTTTTAAACGTTCGTTGAAGTCCAAGGATGGTTTTTACGTCAAAAAAATTCGAATAATTGTCGGAAAAACCATTAAAACAGCCCTTCTCTTTTTCCCATACAAACGTTTTCTAACTAAAATATAGGGTCAATTTGAACTTTATTGCTATTCAATAACATTACAAGCACTCACTGTTGTCTAAGCAATGTTGGTGTGTTCCTAACGTCAAAGAGTCAATTTGCACTTTATTACCGCTGCACAAAGTTCAAATGCAATCATATCTATCAAAACAGTGTGCGTTTTGGAGGATCTGATGTCGCGTTCCGAAACTCATCAAAAGTGATAATATCGCGAACCCGACCAAATTGAATAGTCACAAAATGTAAGAGCTATAGATTATTAGTACTGATTTTCAATTTGATCGGCTTCGCGATATTATTTCTTTTGTTTTAGCTTCGGCACGCGTCATAAAATACATCAGTTCTCACGTCATTGCATCAATCAAACACAAACCGTGTTACCAAAAGTGTTTAATTATTTTTAATTATCAGTTCAATATCCCTATCTGTGCAAAATTATTTAAACACCGAAATGAATCCCTATTTATCCCTATTTATGAAACACATAAAAATGAATCCCTATTTCTCTTAGTCACGTCATCACGCGTGAACGGCTCAACCAATTTCACTAATTTTGTTTTATTGTGACATAACTTGAGTCGCAGAACACGCAATGCAGAAAATCAAAGATATAAAAGGGCAAGTCAAACTGACGAGCAACGCGAAGCTCGGAATGAAGTTGAATAGAATCGATGGAATCGAAATTAATAATATGAAAAGGTTGCGTTCAACTCCTATCGAACTGCATTCAATTATAACGTTGAAACAGATTTCAGTTCACAGCAAGTAGTTGCTATTGGACAAATGAACGTTATGTGTTAATATACCAAGGCAAAGTTTAATTGTTATTGATAAGAAAATACTACCAATGATGCGACAAAATAATGGGTGAAGAGTCAATTCAAATAGACGCTATTGGTACAGCCACCAGAGGCACTATATTCATTGGTTTCTAGAAATTGACAAAATTCTGAACATTTTTTGACTTATATCCAGCAAATATCTCATATAATTAATCATGGGATACATGAGACAAGTACTTGCTTCGAAATTAGGAATATGCCGTTCAACTATAGAACGGACAGGTTAATCACTTTCAATACATCAAACGTGTTAGTATAAGAATTTTTTGTTTTCGACTGATTTGAAATAACAGGAGGTATTGTAGTCCCTTCGTAAGCGAGTTAGTCCCTGGCTCCACACGGGATAAATATCAAAAACAAGATGTTACATATTGTGTAGCAACAATATGTAGTAGAATATGTCTTTCTGGGTTTCTGAAAAATATTCATATAAAAATAAATGGGCGTACAAAGTTAGATGGATATATACATAACATATATCTAGTTCATATATATAGCTCATTACTTATTATCGTGAAAGTTAGGTGGAATTTGCCGAAAAGTGTATTTCAAAGAATTGAGATGATCACGAATTTCTCGCGTGAAATAACTTTAATATCGATTCAAAGTAGCGCTCTCACCTGGCAGTCAACCTTGACCGCGACCTAACGCAATGCATCTGATCTTCCCGTCATCGTAGTAGACCTTGAATTGCGCCTGCTAACGGATCGTGGATTTTGAGTCGCGTGCTGGAATAATCTACGCATTTCGCTTGAAGTAAGGAATTGTTTTCGGCAAGTCAATCAACAATTAATGTCATTTGACTTAAAAATCCAGCAATTAGGCATAAAATCGAATAGATTATCATCATTCACACAGAAATTCATTTGGAACTGTGATTTGGAACTTACTATTCTGATAAGGAATTGAGGATAGTAAGGTACATAAAGGGACAATGGCTGATAGGGCTCAAGTTTTTCTATTGATTCCTAAGATTTGAGATGTATAGTGACATTTGCATTATATATGCATACGACTTCACAATATATTTCTGATTCTGGTTCATAAGATGACTTTGGTTTGCTGAACGAGACGCAACTGATGAGTGCCTTATAGTACGAAACAGTGACTACCTTGAGTTTTGATATTTCAATATTCTTCAACATTAAACTCTCGTAGGGTGACACCACATTGTTCATGTTTCACATATCCAGCTCTGCTATAATATTCCTGTGAAAAATTTATAGTATACTTTAGTATACTATAAGTTAGTATAAGAAAATTATAGTATACTTTTAATATTATATATATATATATATATATATATATATATATATAAATAGTTACAGTGCTTACAATTTTCATATATAATATGCGTTTATCAGGGAGTGCTCAGACTGTTGTTTAAAAAGAGAGTTATTAATGCATATTCTTGTTTGTATTGCCCAGCTTTCCAGTACTGTTTTTACTCTTCTTCAATGCTTCTAGAAATGAATTTAATGACAACACGCAACAACTAGAACCAGAAAACAAGGAACTAACAAAATTATGTTCTACACAATACACGAACCACCTAAAAACCTAAACAAACAATGCCCCTTGTGAACATTGTGAAATGCAATATGTAATATGTAATGTGAAAATGTAATAAATGTAATAAAAATGTAATGTAATGTAATACAGATGTAATAAAAAACTACACTTTATATCACTTTACCTTATCGTTCTGCAATTCTGCGAAGCAGAAAAAGCTTTTACGTGAAGGTAAAGTGATATAAAAAACTACTCAGAAGGCTGTACATTAGCCCAATACAGTAGACATTTCGACCAACCCATGAACTTTGATGAAGCTCAAGTGTTAACAACAAAAAGTAATTACAACAAGAAAAAAATTCCTCGAAATGTTCTACATAAACACAGAAAAAAACACAATGAACAAAAAATAGACACAGTGGGTTCAAATAACATCTTTACATAGGTACTTAATGTCTGAGAAATGGCAAAAACTGAAAAACTTTATTTATATGGCGCAGACCATTCAATACGTGACTCAAAAAGAAGAAAAACTACATACCTGACAAATAAATCAAAACAGTAAGAACTTGTTTAATGGCATCTGAAAACAGTTACCTTATTGGTAAATTAATGATTTAACTGAATGTATTAAATGTTTAATATCGGTTAATTTATTCAGTTAACACGAATGCCTATAAATTCAATTCACGGGTTCTACGCGAAAAAGGGTCCACTATCGAAGAAACACAAAACCAATTCGATTCCTATGTCTATATTTCGGATAGAGATTATACCCTCCATCAGAATTATAAAAACTCAAAAAAGCACAACGTTAAATAACAACCAGAAATATGATTACATGAAACATACAATATATATGTTTTGTTGGAAAACATCAACACATACAGTTGAACTAGTCTGAATATAAGTAAACGAATAATTAGAATGTGTTGAGTACGAAAGATGATCGACAAATATTGAAATTAAGAAGAAGACCAATAAACAAAATTAATCAGGTCTTTTTCTTAATGAAAACACCTGATATAATGGTTTAAAAAAACTCATTTAGCGTTGCTGAACGTGAATATAATAATCTAACGAGAGACAGAAAAACAGCAAGCAAGTGTCAAATGGGGTACATCAACTACGTTGGAAACCATATAAAACAATCAGTCACCAACCTCTATAATATATATGACATATTATAATAATTATAATCGCTATGACATTTTCATATATATATATATATATATATATATATATATATATATATATATATATATATATATATATATATATATATATCATATATTGTTGGCGGAAACAATGAAAATGCAACAAGGAAACCTAAACATCCTATCGGGAAACAACATCATGGGTAGAAGAACCCAAAAGAACGACCATCATTTGACTCGAGTGAGTTTTCAGTTTTTTACTGAGCGAGTCCAGATGGAGGATAAAATCTGCATCCAAAATATGGATATAGCAAACAAATTGGTAGTATCTCTTTAATAGTCCCTCCTTTATTTGCCGAGAACATATAAAAAAATTGAATAATGAAAATTATATGGCAATACATTTGCGAAAGCTTGGAAAATAGTAAAGAGGTAACTGATTTTCCTGACCAAGACTGCAATCCCAATTAAACACTGAAAATACATATCTACAGTCGTTAAACATTCAACTATATATATATATATATATATATATATATATATATATATATATATATATATATATATATATATATATATATATATATATATATATATATATATATATATATATATATAAATAATGTTATTTCCCACATCACATAATATTATCATTAATTACATTGTTCGTCCTCGACTTTCTGGAAAAATGCCGATTTATAGTTTGAAATAATTTCCCAGTTAAACACTCGTCATATACTAATGCACAATGTGGAGAAAATTGTTTAATTTGTGCGATGATTGACACATTAACAGTTAAAACAAATAGCGTTCTCACGACTCGTACAGAAATGCATCATAATTAGCAATAATTATTCCACCCACGCTTCAATTTTCACGTTTGTGGATGCTCCAAACAAATCATTTTCACCGCGGGGAATCACAGCAATAGTTACTCATTGTATGATCTCCAGGTTTTTCTAAAATAGCTATTGTTAGTTACTGTTTTCAAATTATTGAATATTCGGAATCTATTTCAATTACATAAATGGGATAACCTGACTATTACGACTGCTGTAAATAGGAATTTCTTTTTCCTAACCATCATTGTGCGTCAAAGAAATAGATTATGTAGAGAAATAATGCTGATTTCCAATGATAATTGCAATATACAAGATTGCCGTAACTAATTATTATTGTTTAAAACAAGGAATATCGACTCATTAAATATTTATGTTTTCATGAAAACAAATTCTTGACTTCAAACTATAATATATAGAGTGAAACCAATGTCAATACTTATTTGCAATTATCAGTGTGAATTTCTAATGAAACAGTATTTCAGTGATAACCAAAATTGAAAAATTGAAGCAATATATTTTCTCTACTTCTTACATTACCTTTTCAGTGTATCCTTATTAAGAAAACGATCATTATGCGTTAATGATATTGTTTTTCATGTAAAAAATGCTTTATATATTCTTTTCGCAGATGGTACAATTTATATTATATTAAATTGAATTCAACTCTTGGCTTAATGTTTCTCGATTTATTTAACAATAAGAATAGTCAACATGTTTCGAGCGTTAGTTTATTTTCAAGAAATAAATCGTGAAAAATTAAGCCAAGAGTTTAATTTAATTTAATATTTAATTATGTTTCACCAAGAGTTAAGCGAGAATTCAATCTCAGTCGATTTATATTATATACAGAATGGGTCAATGGAGACTTGGCAGCAATAAATGCTAGGCGGTAACAGTTTATCGCGGAATGTAACAAAGTCTAAAATTATAGTTTTTGGTACAAGTTAAAATTGAAAACCAGAACATTGAGAGGGTAAAACTTGATAAATACTTCGGCGTTATGTTAGATGAGAAATTGAGTTTCAATGATCATGTCGAATTCATATCGTCTAGAACCTCAAAGAAAAACAACTTTCTCAAAAGAATTGAAAATAATTTGACGACATATATGAAGTTATTGCTTTTCAAGTCAATAATAATGCCACACTTTGAATATTGTTCTACTCTGTTATTGGAAATGAGTAAAGAAAGAAATAAATCAACAGCTACAAAAGTTACAGAATACAGAGCTATGCCAACAATTTTGAAATGTAATAGATATAATCCAATCTGAAGCATGGTAAATTGTTTAGAATTATAATCTCAGGCAGATCGAGAATACTTTTTGCCACATATATTCAAATTTAAAATCAAAAACAAATTGTTCCCATGTAGAGTAATAAAAAATGTTACATGTGTCAGTGATGTGGTGTGATTATAATTCAAGAAATGCTGACAATTTGTACATGAAAGTTTAAGCTTTCTAAATCTAGAAATAGTATATTTTATGAAGGATTCAACGAATTTAATGAGTTGTCTATCTCCATAAGAACAGTTAGTGACCTTAAGGTATCAAACGTAAATTAGATAAGTTCGTCTAAACATATAATTGTAAATAATATATTTTGAACCTAAATGTATATATGATTTTGTTACTTTTGTAATAGCTATTGCAAAATAAATATTATTATTATTATAATAAGGATTCCAACAAATAATTCCACACTCCCTTATATTCCTATTAAGTAATGTGAATATATCAAAGTCCGTAATGAATAGTGCATAAAACATGAATGCAAGGAAAGTTTTTTTATACATTTCTAAATATACATGTAGATATATTTTAAAAAGGCACAAAAATTCACATGTTCTTCAGTATAATTTAAAATTTGGGTAAAAAACCCAAATTTTTAGTATTAGATTTTTGAACTTTACAAAACTTATCTCCTGTGAATCCTTCAATCGGCAAATTTAACTATAAGTAGTTTTTTCTTTTATATAGAAATAACATTGATATTAACTCATTAATATGTGCTCTGTAAAATTTTTTAAAATATTGCGGAATATATTGCATGATATATATATTGCAGATGATATATTGCGGAGGTGATTGGTGATCTGGCTTGTGGGTTCTCTATGTACGCTGACGATACTAATATCATAATTTCCGACGATAATTTGGCCACCGTTATCAATAGGGCCGAAGATGCTTTTGAGTCTATAACTTCCTGGTGTGGCGTTAACAGTTTAAGGTTAAATATTGCCAAGACTGACTTTGTCTTTTTCCATACTGATCGCTCTCGTCGTTCATTTCCATTGTCAGTAAATATTATTGATAGTGATATAACATCTAGTGAGTCTATCACGTTTTTGGGTATCCATGTTGATGCTACCTTGAAGTGGCCTCAGCATGTTGATTACTTGAATGGGAGACTGCTGTCTGTCTTATAATCGATTAACGTTTTGAAGCATCAAGTTAGCATAAATGTATTGAAGACAATTTACTCTGCAAATTTTGAGTCGTTGTTGTCATATGGAATAATATTCTGGGGCAACAGCCCACATACTAATAGCCTATTTGTTACTCAGAAAATGACGTTGAGGTCGATGTTAGGACTACCTTTTCGGGAATCGTGTAGAGGTTTATTCAGAAAGCATAATATTTTAACTGTACCTGGCTTGTTTGTTTTTAGATCGTTGCTATTCATTTATAAACACAAAGAACTGTTTTCTGGCTTCAAAAATCTAAATAATACACGTAAAATGATTCCTTATCAACTACCAAAGCTATCACTCACACTTGCTCAAAAAAGCACAATGTACACTTGTATGAAACTATATAACGCTCTCCCTAAACATTTCTGGGCTATTGATGGTGTGAGTCTCTATGTGGCAGGAGTTCGTAAGTTTATCCTGGATGCGGAGCCTTATCATCTAAATGATTATTATAATTACTGTTCTGGCCAGCATTGAGATGTGGTTTCGTCTGACATATTTCAACTTTATCATTTGTACCTGATCTGTGATAATCTTTGAAATAAATGTTATTATTATTATTATTATTATTATTATACTTTTCGACTATATTATCTGGCAAATTTCTTTTGTGTTTGTTTTTACAATTTTCATTTTATTGAGTTAACATTGATTTAAGAAAGAAATTTGGTTTATTCTCATCCATTTTCATTAATTATACTTAGTATATTCAATAAGATATTATATTTTGCTTCTATTTTGAGCATTTCTAAGTAACGTAATTTTTTTCCGAAATAATACTGTAGTTTATTTTTTGCAATTTCTCAATATCTTATGAACTCTGCAATACCTTGAATTCAAAAGTTTTATTTCGTTTAACATTACGTTAGTTATATATTTCCTTCAATCGGACGAACGAATAAACTGTGATTATCTATTGATACTTTTCTGCAATATGTTTTTTCAATTTTTCATAAATTCCTGAAGAAAATCATGCTAATTCAAGGATAATATCTATAGATATATATAATATGGGGCCCTCTCTGCACCTGAGTCATTTTTGTATACGGCACATATATGTCATGACCAGATCGCGATGCGTACAGATTTATATCTTTACATCGAGGAAACGAATTTATATTTTTTTTGACGTGCCATGCACAGTGATAGATGTACAATGATGGTAAAGTTAAAAAACTATTTTTGAATAAAAGGCGACAAGATGAATTCATTGGTCTATTGTGCATTGTATAAGTATAATTCTCTTTTGCATCACAAAAGCCTTTCCCATATCAGTGCTGTTTCCCCAACAAAGTATACCATATTCCAAAATACTATTTATGTAAGAAAAGTAATACATTTTCAGAACCTTGTAGTCAACAAATGAGCGAAGCTGTCGCATGGCGAAATTCCTTGAGGCTAATGAGCAACAAACGCCCGAAATGTGTTCCCTCCATGTTAGATGGCTATCGAACGACACACCCAGAAACCTGCCATGGTTCGACTGACTAACACTACGTCGGTTGTGTATAAGAGATAGTTGTATAATAAGAGGAATGTTCATTATATACTCTTTCAAGATGATTCACTCGTTTTAGTGTATAAATACATCAAATAGTTGAAATTTAAAATGGTGAGGCATTTAGAAAAAGCACATTTTCAAAATAATGTTCAATCTAATGAGAGTTAAGTGAGCCTCTATTAAGTTTTCATCATTTTGGTTGAAAGAAACAACATTTTCTTTGCTAAGATGCTGGTTTACGGTCTGAGTGGCTTATTTGGGAGAAAACAGACTATGGTGCGGTAGGATTCGGGTTCGAGCCCCGATGAAGACATGGGTGGATGTGTTTGTCTATGATTTGAGTAGTTCAATGATGATAATTGTTGGGTAATGTATACATTGATTACTAGCCCATTGGCCGTACGGAACCGGTGTTAAACTGTAGGTTCAGTGTTATATATTACATATCAGTATAAAAAATACTGATTTGAATATTTCACTATAAGACGAAATTTAAATTCAATTAATCAATTGACAGAAATATGCACAATAGGATGAATACCTCATAGAAATATCTATGGATGTATCAAAATGACTCACCTTTGTCACGGATATAATATCGATGAGACATCAAACATCTTACAAAAGTTTTATCGGTTTCTTCCAGAAGGCAAATGGATTTCAAGGTGGAATAAAGGGCACTAAATACTTATATATTTTCAGAAGAAAGACTTTATTGAATACTGACATTTCGAATTGTTTTCTGTCAATATGACAAAGTCAATATTGATCTCATTTACATAGAACTGAACCCTGCTAAACACTGAATAATATGATCTTGAACAAAAACAAATTATTTTTATTTACATTGATAGTATTTTCACTATCAATGTGATCAACTAACGTTTTTAATTCATTGGAATTTCAAGCACTAAATGGGGAAAACTGGATTTGACTGGGAGTAGTAGATCTCCAAAGTAAGGAATTATGTGATGAAATAACTATATTTTGCATCGTAAAGTAGTTCTTTTAAGTCATTAAATCACCAGGCAGATTAAATACTATAATTGATACAATAATTGTAGGTATATCTGATTTTAAATTAAAAAATAGAAAGAAATTGTTGGAATATGTAATTTGGCGAATGCGCTAGAAGACTAACAGTTGAAAACTATTCGTTATGTACAGGACTGAACAATGCATATTTATTCAAGGCATTGAAACTTGTCATTAAAAGACTCTTCGAAGCAATGATATGAACATAAGATACTGAAGACTCTTTATCGAAATCTTTCAAGTAAAACTCTCAGAGAGCTGTCTCCACAAATGTTGTCAACGAGAACGAACATATCACTTTCGCGAGTCAATATTAAGTGCGCTTCGAAAGATCATCGAACTTGTTAAATGATAATAAGATACAATTTTTTCCTCATAAATATGCATCATCAATCTCATTTAATCAATCGAGAATTGATGTCTTTTAAAACGCACCCAGGTCCTATATCCGAATGAGAAGAACATCAGTTCCAGAACTATTCACGTGAACTCCCTTTATCAAAGAAAAGACGTAAACACTCTTTCCAGCATTTTAAATTCCTCTTCATGATATTAGTGATAGTACGTAGAGGGTCTGTAGACATTTCATTCAAACAAAACATAGCTTGTTTGCTATGTGTAAGAATGGTCTAATGTCTAATTGCTTCAGATCACGCCCAGGCAGGCAAAAAGATAGCTAGTTTCAAGATTCACGAATCATTAATACTAGTCGAACTTAATATTCACTCTCGAAAGTGGTTGGTTCGTTCTCAGTGACAATATTTGTGAAGACAGCGCCCTCAGAGTTTTATTCGAAACATTTTGATATTTCGATTAAGAGTCTCAGTATTATCTAATATGAATGATTCGTAAATCTTTAAACTAGCAATGCTTTTGCCCGCCGGGCAAAATCTGGAGCGATTAATCATAGGACCTTTCTTACATATTACAGGCAGATTTCTGTGGTGTTAGAATGAAATGTCCACGAAGCCCCACATACCCGCACTAATGTTGTCATGAGTAGCAATCTAGAACGCCAGGGAGAGTTTATACGTCTTCACTTCGATAGAGGGAGCTCACGTGAATGTTCACGAAGTGTTGTTCCCCTCATTCGGATATAGGACCTGTGGGTGTTTTGAAAGTTATCGTTTCTTGATTGATTGATTAAATACGGACTGATGATTCATAATAATGATGGAAAAATTGTATTCTACTATCATTCAACAAGATCAATGATTTTAATATTCACTCTCGAAAGTGATAGGTTCGTTCTCGTTGACAATATTTGTGTAGACAGCTCCCTGAGAATTTTATTCTAAATATTTTGATATTTCGATCAAAAGTCTCAGTATTTACTACTAGGTATGAATGACTCGTGAATCTTGAAACTATATACATACACACACACATATATATATATATATATATATATATATATATATATATATATATATATATATATATATATATATATATATATATATATATATTAATATATATTAAATTAAATTAAACTCTTAGCTTAATGTTTTACGATTATATTTAACAATATGAATTTGTCAACATGTTTCGAGCGTGAGCTCATTTTCAAGACTTTCAGGAGTCTTGAAAATGGGCTCACGCTCGAAATTCATATTGCTAAATATAATCGTGAAACATTTAGCCAAGAGTTTAATTTAATTTAATATTTAATTATGTTTCATCAAGAGTTAAGCGAGAATTCAATCCCAGTCAATATGAATATATGTATTATACACATAAAATTATTAGATGACATTTTAACTGTGTGGTAGTTGATTTTGACTATTAGTAATGAACTAACAATATGAAAGGGGGGCTGCATGCATGAGAGTGCTGTCCGCTGTATGTCAGGTAAGTATAGAAAATATACGTCAGTATACCGTATATACCTCACATCCATACGAATCAAATTTCATATTTCTTCGAAAAACGCAATATCAATGTAGCCTTTTCAAGCCAAAATAGATTGGACCGGATCCTTTTCAATAACAAACTCTCTAAATCAGGCCCTATGAATAAACTAAGAGAAAATCGGTTTAATTGTGAAGATTGGTACGCTTGCTATATAGACCAGACCGGAAGATGTTTTCAAACAACTCGTACACCAAGGACCGTCAACATTCTTCAAACACCTTAGAAAGTCAGTACACTTAATTTCACCAATATTCCAACCAACAATATTAAACCTCAACCAAGAAGATAAAAAACTCAACCACCCAGAAGTAGTGAAGAACAATCGGAACGAAAAATCGCACATTCATTCTCTGCTAAACGACCAGTTATAGTTCAACCTCTACTCAATTTCACATAATATAATGAGCAGGTTCTGCAACATAGGTACACATTTTGTTATTTCAATATCTACGCTAAGTTCACACAAAAAAAACGAATTCTTTATTATTGTCTTTTTTTCATTCCCTTCAGTGTCGCAGAAATCATTAGGCGATTATCAAGCATCCTCCGTAAATTCGGCGAAAAACAACAATTAACATTTATGCCGAGCACATAGTCAATGTCCTGTAAGGTAAAAATTAACTTGTACAGGATGTTTGCATATATTCGTCATCGGGAACTTCATTTCGATCATTTTAATATTCTATGAGCTAATGTTGATACATACCCACTTATCTCATCAATCTCCAAAGCTTTTGTCACGAGTGGTCAAAATAAACTAAACGTTCACACTTTGGTGGTTACGCGATATCTTACACGTTTGATAAACCGGAATAATAATGCGAGTGAAAAAACATTCTAATTAATGAAAATTTTGGAGTGGAGACCAAAGAAACTCCATGTACCTACCTCTAGGACTTTAAGTGCCTAAGCTCCGAATATTTTCGAAATTTACCCATCAAAAGGTGCTATAATTCAATTAATAGTTTCACTAATATGGATTTATATTGAAAGTTTTACAATATTGAAAATGGGGTTACACCCCGAACAACTATCAAGCAGTAATTTACTTAATAAACCATGCCTAGTGTTACTTATTCAATATAATTAATAAAGTTTCATCAATATATCAGCAAAGAACTGATCAACTTTAATAATAATAATAATAACAATAATAATAATAATAATGATAATAATAACAATAATAATAATAATAATAATAATAATAATAATAATAAAAATAATAATAATAATAATAATAATAATAATAATAATAATAATAATAAGTGCTAGTGCTGAGACAGTGGAACATGAACATGGTCAAGACTGTTCCAATTACTAGTATAATCAAGAAAAATTTCTTGAAAAATTTCAGAGAACTAGGACAAGGCGAACATCTCTGTGAGGAATCATTGAAATCGGTACTACTTTCCCGATCATAGAATGTTAGGAAGTTATTGGGACATAACGGAAAGCAACGCCACAAAGGTCGCCACCGTGAAGATTGCCGTCACAGAGTCCGCCACAGAGACCACCGCAACGGGTCTGATAATTTGGAAAGGCCTAAGTTAGAGCTTAATCCCTCTGATATTTATTATCTAGAATCAGTGAAAGTTCCCCTGTAAATAGTGTGAAAACGGGCAATTTCTGAAGTCGGGAATAATAATAAGTTCTTTATTCTCAACAGATTTAAAATTAAAATTTAAAATTGTTCTTGTGATACGATATATATATATATATATATATATATATATATATATATATAAAATAAAAAACACTTGACTTAGTTTCAGAAGAATATATTAATCGCTTGATAATTGTTTCGGGGTTTTCTTAGTCCTTTTTCAAAAGTTAAACTGAGAGTGTCAAGAGATAATCTCAGTTCAACTTTGAAAATGATGTAATACCCGTAAAAAATTATCAAACAATCAATATTAATATAATTTTGTTTAACTGAGTCAAATTTTGTTTATTGAGTATAAAAGTATGTATATTTGTGGGCCCATTGATAATCTAATCGCACTTGCTATTACGTTTTCAAACCATTTGCAACATGACTTGAAACTATTCTTTTGAATCTTTGTATGATATTTTTCAATGTTTTTTCCAGCAAATTAGATATGATCATTTATCGTCGGCAATAACATTACACAAAAAGATGACACATTATGTGTTACAATAGAACTGTGGTTAATTGTTACAGGTATTCATAAAATTAACACATTTAATAATATGAAATTCATAGGCCAAGGTAGGCCTAAGAATGCTTGAGGATGATTCAGGGAACGAAGATCCTCACCATCCTATTATTCATCCCAACATCCGGATTCTTAACGGTAACTCTAAAATTATAAGATATTAAAATATGTTACATCACGCAGGATGAGGAATTAACATAATACTCTACCTGTTCATTTACTAGGTCGAAAAGAATGAAACCGCAATGCTTGAATAAATGTTGAAAATTACAACGCATATTTTCAAGTCGAGTCATAATATAATTCACTAACAAAAAAAATGAACAGCAACAATCGGTTAATTGAATCGTTTTTCCAGATTATTGTTTTAAAAAATCAGCAATTAAAATTCAATTCGGAAATATCAGATAAAACTCTATACCTATTTATAGTTTATTATATATTTTGTGGTTATGGCACTGAATGAAATATTTAAGAAAATGAACACTAGAACATTCATTCGAAAAATTCAAATTAACCAAAAAAATGTTAGAATAGAGCTAGATATCTGAACGTATACGATGTGATGTCTACATTATCCTTCGAGGGATAAATGTTGAGAAATATTGAAATCGATGCCACACCTGATGGAAATGCAGGACATATGTTTCGTACTGCAAGGAACTCGTTAGTCGCACCATGTCCATCGAAGTTAGGCAACGATTTCAATCTCCAAGCATCTTTTTGTGACTCCAAGTGAACTATCGTATAGTATTGAATACTTCACAATTCTATCTATAGGAATCAGTAGAAAAAATCTCTCAGACACACACCAAGCATCGAACTTTCACATATCTTCTGTACCCGTAGGTATCTAATAAATTGCAATGTCTCTATTTGACAAATATCATCATATGATGTTTTCAAATGACGATATTTAATATATAATATTTATAAAATATATATATATATATATATATATATATATATATATATATATATATATATATATATATATATATATATATATATATATATATATATATATATATATATATATATATATATATATATATATATATATATATATATATATATATATATATATATACATGGATATTTGGATATTTTTTTCCTAGGTTAGGGTCAATTTATAACAATTATTACATTAATATTTAACTTTATTTACGCGTTTCGACTACTGTCATTTTAAAAATAATACATATCAACATTACATTCACAATTAATCTCAGTATATCGTCTCACTCCTCTTAAGTCACGTGGTCTCTGTCATTTCGATGAATGATGTTGTGGTAAATTCGTCCGAAGTTTTCTATGTCTGCTCTTGAATTAACTGTTCTTTTTTCTTCTTTTTGGATAGCTATCATTTCAAATACATTTCTTTTAAGTTGGTTTTCTCTTTTTTTATAATTTCTGTGTTTTCAAAATCAATTGAGTGTAGTTGTTCGATTGCATGCTTTGCAAGTGCTGTGGATTTTTTATTTGTTTGTACTGAATATTTATGTTCATATATTCTTTTATGTAAATATTGTTTAGTGTTACCAATGTAACAGGCATCACACTCACTACAATTCATTTTGTATACCGTATGTGTTTCATTTCGTTGTTCAATTCTTGGTTTGACTTGAGTGAATATTGATGCCGTTACATTATTTGGCTTGTGACTTATTTTTATATCATATTTTTTCATGACATTACTTATTTTGTAAGAAAGTTCAGGTATAAATTCCAATCCCAAATATTTTATTTCATGTTTATTGTTTTGTGTTTCAAGCCTCGATTATATATTTTGAATTCTTTTCTTGATTAATGGTTCGTAAAATTTTTTGAATTTTTTTCAAGCGTTTCTTTGATTTTATTACATTTTTTGGTCTAATTTCGGGATCCGCCCTACGTGAATTCATCAACTTTTTTTATATTTTGTTGGAAAAGCGATTCATAATTTAGTATCTTTCAGACATGTTTCCTTTTCTGTAAACAGTGATCGTCATTTTTCTAATTATTGTCATATCTCAAAAAATTATTTTGCCATCTTTTGTTTTCTTTTGTAAATTGTAAGTTCATGATATGCATTGAAAGCGTTTAAAATTCATTAAATGATTTGTTTATTGTTATTCATTATAATGAAAAAATGTGGTTTGTTTTTCAATTTTTTATACTGTCGTTTCTAATTCTTCCAACAAAATTTCTATTTAGAAGAAATTGGGAACCCATTGCTGTTCCATAGATTTGTGTATCAAAATAATCTTCGAATCTGAAATAAGTCGATCTCAAACAAAATTCTCTCTTGTTTGAATTCTTGTTTTGGTAATTCACTTATTTTATATGTTCCCATTTTTATCTAATATGTTCAATACTAACTACTGGCGTTCGTAAATAAGGAGACTACATCTAATGAAATCAAAATAGATGACAACTGTTAATTTTGCCATGAAAAATTCAATAACACAGATCTTTAAAACTTCCATCACTAGCCCATGGTAATTTACAGTTTTGGTAGTCCATCTTTCTCAATGAAGTCGTAAGGCAAATCAAAATCTTTGAAAATAGATAGAGAATCTATAGACACAAAGTCACTCATATCTTTGTCTAATATTGCATTTGAATTATCTTTTTTTACTTCAAATTTCCTTGCCTTAACTTTCTGAGATTTCCTTTCCGACAGTTAATATTTGCAATCATAATAGTAACACAAATAAATTATATTTTATTTAAACAAATTGTTAGTCTTCAAAATATTGAAATGTTTTTTTCAAAAATCGAATAACATAAATCGGCATTATTTTCATATAGTTAAAAAAAGAAACTTTTTCCATTTATTGATTAAAATTATATTTGTTATTAAACATTTAAATTGGTATTAGGTTATGTATTTAACTTTAGGAAATAAATTTCAATTTACCAAAAAATATGTTGCAATTACTAATAAAATAATAAAACCGAAATTTTAAGAATATTTTGACTAACTAATGACAAATAAACAAAATATGAAAAATAAAGTTTTTTGGTTTTTTGACAAATGTCGAAAAACCGTAGTTATGACCAAAAAACAATGATTACAATCTGTAAACAAAATTTTAATTGGTATAAAAATTTGAGAGATAAGTTATTGCACCATATAAATCGAATGTTCTACAAAAGTTAAAAAAAGTCCTATTAAGAATTACCAAAACAAGAATTCAAACAAGGAGTTAATTTGTTTGAGATCGACTTATTTCAGATTCGAAGATTCATTTTATACACAAATTTCAATGGAACGATAGAAACCAAAGTAATAAAATATAAAAAACAAAACCTCATAAAGTTGATGGTTGCGTCGAAAAATTAGAAAAATGTAAAAATTTTGAATCAATTCATCTTTAGCGTTGAATAACTTTTGAATATATTAATGAAAATTTACAAAAGAAGAAGAAGAAGATGAATATATGACAATAATTAGAAAAATGACGAATCACTTAAAATTGGTATAATAAGGAAACATGGTCTGAAAGATACCTAAATTATGAATCTTTGTCCAACAAAAGAGCGTTCAATTCTCTACATAGAATATGTTCAGATGACTTAGACAAAAAATATTAAAAAAATCAAAGAAACCTTGAAAAAAATGCATACAAAAAATTTTGAACCATTAAAGAGAATTACAAAATAATCTCAAAGTAAAATGAAATAAAATAAAATTTTACCTGAACTTTCTTACAAAATTAAATGTCATGAAAAAATATGATATAAAAATTTTCCAACTCGGCACGGCATCAATATTATCAATTAATATTAAAAGCTCTAACGGTATACAAAACATTGTAGTGAGTGTTGCCTTTTTGGTAACGTAAACATTTCTGACATAAATATTTACAAACAAATAAAAAATATTAAAAAGCATGCAATCGAACAACTACACTCAATTGATTTTGAAAAAAAAAATAGAGAAACCAACTAAAAAGAAATGTATTTGAAATGATTTTGAATCAGTCATCATATATATGATATATAGTTTCAAGATTCACAATGTCATTCAATACTAGTAAATACAGTTAAATATTAATGGTGTAAAATTCTCGTTGACAACAATTGTGTAGACAGCTCCGAAGAAATTTTATTATGAATATATATATATATATATATAGTTTCAAGATTCACAAGTCATTCAATACTAGTAAATACAGGGTGTAAAATTCTCGTTGACAACAATTGTGTAGACAGCTCCCTGAGAATTTTATTTGAAATATTCCGATATTTCGATTAAGAGTCTCAGTATTTATATATATATATATATATATATATATATATATATATATATATATATACACCGTGGCTGTGTTTGAAGGAAAATCATGGAAAGAAACATTAATGAGAGCTGAATTGGGTATGCACGAAATATACGGCTTCTGGAGTGACATCTTTTTAAGCTTAAATATGCTGAAATCGAAATTTGTAACTTTCTCAGCTACGATGGCTGATCAACCTGGTTTTGATATGCTGAAGGTTCATGATGCTGGCTGCATAAACTTCTCTGGTTGTTCGTGTGGTTATATTCAAACAACTAGTGTACGATATCTTGGGGTGAAACTAGAGCAACACTTGAAGTGGGAAAAGCATGTTAACAGTCTTGCAAAGCGATCCAAAGTGATAGATTGCAAATTTTATAGATTAAGGGACATTTTGACTAAAAAATATTTACTCGGGGTTTAAAAGCTCTTGTCGAGTCAACTTTGAGATATTGTATTATTGTCTGGGGTGGATGCTATAAAAACGCTTTAGGTCCTCTAGTAAAGGCAAAAAATAGTATTCTTAAGGTAGCTCTGAGAAAAAACCGTCTAGACTCTACATATTATTCATACGAAGGGGCAAATGTTTTATCTGTTAGGAAATTGTACATATATCAATCTATACTATGGATGAGGAAACGATACAACATCAAATGCTCTGGCTATGAAACTAGACAAGCAGACTACTTCGAGATTCCTTCATACACGTAGAATTTTACACAAAAAAGTATATTTTACTATGCTGTATAATTCATTAACTGAGGAATTTATACAATCTACATCTCAGAAACAGTTCAAAATTAACGTGAAAAACGACATCAGCACATATGACCAGATTTTGAAATTTTTTTAACGAACTAGTGTATTGTTGCGCTTCCGTGTTTATTTGTGTGGTCCCTTGCTCTCTCTGTTCCCTTCTGCATCAGAGTTTTGTTTCAACTCAATGCTGATGATTGTTGTGTGGACTCGGATTGGGTATTTTGTTGAATGTTACTTTCAGTCGTCAGTTGATGCTAACACCATATTACATCAAGTTTCTTGAATCTGGGAGGTTTGTTCGCAAACAAACTTCAAGTGTAGGTGACAAAAAATGTAAAAGTAAATAGTAAATTTTTAAGAAAACCATATTCCCAGATCTAGGTTAGGTTAAGATATAAATTTTGATTAAATACTCTTGTTACTTGTGACAAGGGTGTTTTGTGTTAGGTTTTCTTATGTAATTTGTTTAACTGTTATATATTTTTGAATAGAATTTGAATTTGGATATATAATATCAGTATTAAGTATTGCGTATATATACACAAAGTTGTCATTTTGAACATATTTGACTATAACGTTGTCAGTTGAACCTTTTGTTTAGTACAAAAGTTGACCATGTCTTTATACGTCTGTCATGTTTTTTATAATTAAATAACTTATTCATCAACAAAAGTGATGAAAATATGGAAGTAGACTCATTTATCGTAAAGATGAATGAGTTGCAGTTTACAATCTTATTTAATATAAAATGAATTAGTTGTGACATATATTTTATTTTCATATGATAACACAAAGACCAAGTCAACCTATTTTATTTAAAACATAAAAGATTCTCAATGTCGATATGTCGTTAGGTTAGATAATTACGTAATAACTTAGGACAGAAGGTCCCTTAAGTAGGGGTTGAATAAATTAACCGGCTTGATAGTACATGGATCTCACATATTGTTATGGTAGAAGAATTCAGATGAGAGATTTGGAGTTTTTACAAGTTTTGTTTTTGATGTGATCATATTTCTTTTTGTAGACTGACGTATTTTCCGGCCACCTTCTACTTCTTGAATACCTTCAAAGATTTTCGCAAAGCCCACTCGCTATCTTATGAGCTTTTCTTGTTTTTGAATATAGTCGTCTCTCTGTTTCTTCCGGTACTCATTTTTGAGCTTCAGCTATAATTTTTCTCGAAGCCAAGTATGGGCTTTATGGAGGTCTGTGAACTTTTCTCTGTGATTCTGTATTGTTTTATCGGATAACAAGGTTGTTTATGTAATTGGTATATCTAGAAGACTGAACAGGAATTACAACATATTCAGTTTCCCCTCGATCTTCACACTAAACCCTAATTGTATCCTAAATTTGAAGCTTTGCTGGAAGTCCTTTGAGTTTTGATGGTCAGCCAGTCAGTGAGTGACAAAATTAATAAATTGGACTAGTTATCGTTCTTAAACTACTGTTTTAATTTTATGAAATTTTATATGCCTGCTTGGCTATTGAAGATTTCGGCTTCTAGTTCATCCACAACCAAGTTATGCGCGTCGAAAATTGCCTAAACTGCTTCGGGAAAGAGATAGTAAGACAATGCCGCTTTTTCACTCGACTTGGCGGGGGCCCAGTAATTTCATCTATAGAAATGGGAGAAGTGGACTTCGTTTGAGATTAGAACATGAAAAATTCACATTTCATAATTCATATAATAATAATAAAAACAATATCAATTGTTTTCCATCAAGGAAATAATTCCTCGTAACCAGCTAGATGAAAAAAGAAAAATAGTCATTATCCGAATCAGCCCATAAAATACTTTAACAGTGGCGGCCATATTTTTCTCAGATGTGACTTTCTGTGAATTTCATCTCTTACAAAGCAGAAGAAATAAGTGAATGACACAAATTTGTGTTCAAATGAATCGAGGATAACATGTATAATGTCTTAAAAGACCTTACACTAGTTGTTGAAACCGCGTCGCATGAAATAATCGTACTTCCAAATGCACCGATGTAAGCACACAGTATATATTCCTTTTATAAATTCATTCATTCCGATATTGGATCCTTAGCAAATATTGCTAGTGATTAGTTTTTTGTTTGTTCAATTTATCTCTAATCTTTATAAATTGCGAGTTCCCTTGTAAGCGGCAAGTGTTTCGAATTATTGATTGACTCATCGATAATTTTTCTCTTCAACAGAATTTTTGAACCTTATTGATGAACATTTTCAATTTTCCATGAAATCTTAAAATGGTCTCCAATAGAAGAACACTCTTTTCAATCTTTCCTCATTTTCTCGATTTGTTGCTTCAATATATCCCGTGAAGTTGAAAGTTAGGTTCCACCAAATCTCGAGTGGCCCTCTAAGAATTGGATTAGATCATTTGTGTGGAAATAGGCGCTCTGATCAAGAAAAAGGAATAACTGAATTGAAGCTAAGATAGTTTTTCAATCTTAACTTTTTTTGTAATCCTGAATCCGAAAGATCTTCAATAGGCGTTCTAAATAAAATTAACTGGTTTCACTGTTTATATTGTACATAATTCAGGTAAATTTATATACGACCCGCAAAACCTGACTCAAAAGTCGAGTGTACAAACGACTTCTTCAGATGCTAACAGAATAATGACAAGAAATTTGAAAAAACAGGTATAAATATGAATGCAATTTGAGATTCTATGAATTAGGGTTTTACCTAAGATATTCCATTCTGAAATTTGATTTTTATTACCTGAAAATGTTTAACAAGGATGAATTGTTTAATATCTATCTGTTCATTGAGCAAATTTCCAGAATTTTTATGTCGATTTATTTCCACTATTTTCCAAAAATCTAATTGACTACTTCAAAAAAAACTTTAGTTAAACCTTATCAGGTAATCAAAATTAAATTTCCGAATGGAATATCTTAAATAAAACCCTAATTCATAGAATCTCAAATTGCATTCATATTTATACCTGTTTTTTCAAATTTGTTGTCGTTATTCTGTTAGCATCTGAAGAAGTCGTTTGTAACGACGAAACGCGTCATGCTATCAATAAAGTGTAAATAATAAGTTCAAGTGTTTGAATTTAAGTTTGTATTAAGTTGTAATATACTCAATAATTTCTTTCAATATTTCAACATCTAAAATGCAGATATAGTGGGCTGAACTTTCGTTGCACGTGTCTTTTTTAGCCAATTATCCATATAAGACATCTTACACATAAGATTTGGTAAATTTCAACTTTTCTGATTATATACCAAGTGGATTGATTAATTATCTGTGACGTCTAATCTGACGGTAAGTTATGAAAACAAATTCTATTTTTCGTATACATGTATTGTCTGGAAAACCTGAGTTGAATTTTTTGAATTTTATTCATTTCGCCATTTTCATTATTTTTTTATGATACCTTTTCAAATTGTTTATCTTTCAATATTGCAATATTCATACTACATTTTCTAATTTAATTTATTCTCGATTTATCTGCTCATTCAATTTTTTCAAATTGGCTCAAGTTTTGTGTGGGCTAACGGTGGCTAATTCCACATATTCGTGTCTCATGTTTATGTTTAATGTTAGAACACTTGCTTTATATGTTGGTATATTTAAATTATATCATTCTATCTGTAAATATGAATTTGCTATCGAGACCCTACTGAAATTCTTGGAATAACTTTAGCCTATAATAGAATGTTGATTTGCCCTGAATGTTTTTAGTCCATTTCGCTGGAGCACCCACAGTACCCTGGCTTGAGCTATAATTCAATCTTGGTTGGAGCCTTAAAAAAACCTTCGTTGGAGCTCTCAAAGTACCCTGACTCGAGCTATAATTCAATCTTGGCTGAGCCTTAAAAACACCTTGGCTAGAACCTCAAAATTATCTTGATTGGAGCATTAGAAACACGTCGCTGGAGCTTCAGGCTACATATATCAAAGGGCACACTTGTGAATCCAACATCCATGAAGTTATATAGATAAGTTATATTGTTTTATTGTAAATACGGAGAAATCTAGTAAATTCATGCTATTATAACTTTGTTATTACTGGGTGTCAATCAGACCGAATGTATGACCCCTCGTTTTCAGCTGTGGTCATAGCTAGCCTGGGCTTTTCAAAATTAAAACGGGGGTTATAAGTTATAACAAAAGAACAATGTATATATCGAATTTCGAAACACCTTCAAGACTCCAGACAGAACAGACTAAACGTATTTCATATCGATTGTTAATTCGTAGGTCAAACATTATCAGTGATTTCACATTCTTATATTACATCATAATTAATGTCACCATGTTGCACAAAATTGCGCAGTTGGAGGACGATCACAATTTTCAATCGAATGTAGTATAGTCTTTCAAAATAACGGATTCACTTTCATGATTTCATTTTTCGCGGCGACCTTGAACAACCGAATGAATTTCGTCTTCCGTATTGACCTCTAGAGAACGATAACCAAATCCATAATAGCGTCGGTTATAATATTTCTGTCAATGGAATTATAACTGTGAAATTTGTACACTATCGACCTGATTACATCATCTTTTTCTCGCCATTCGTGAGATTTTGAACTTGGGCATTAATGTATATGTTTCTAGGCTATTTTGACAAACCAACTACGAGTATTTTCTGAAGATTGCAGAAGGAAAATTTTTTTGCATGTTTCTGAGGCAGTGAAGCTCAAACCTGCGCAAGCAGAAATAGTAGAATGTTTATTGCACAGTATATTCTATTCTGTAAATCTGGTATAATAATTATGACAATTATTTCCAATAATTAACACTTTTTTTGTACAATTTTCTATTCGCAATTTTATGGAACTTTTATTCAATATTTTAATATTTTTCAATAATGATTGGTAATATATTAAAGTGGAAATAAGTTCAAGACTCAAATTACTACTGACTATGTATGTGGGGTGATCAAAAAGTGAGGTGACTTCAAATTTGGCAGGCTACATAGGAGATGCACAATCTTTGCTACTCATGTATTTGTTTGTATTCAGTAGGCGCAAATATGTGACACTCCCCCCTGTAATGTGCTGGATTGTCTCTTATGTTTGGCACCTGTATCGGCATGTGTCATGTCGATACATGTTGGGTCTTCAACAATGCATTTCAGGAAATTACAGGTTGAAAGAACCTGGTCTTGAATAGCTAGGAGAGTGCCTTCTGTTTCGGGAAACATTTTGCCTAAGACTAACCAGTAGTTGGACGCTTCTTTGTCGACATTTTCCCAAGTGGTTTCATCAATGTGCCTCCTGTGCAAGTGCTTTTTTGATAAGGTGTAACCTGACCTTAGCTCAGTATCAGAGGAGTAGAGTCATAACTCCAATATACTCCTGAATTGTATATTCCCTCCCTATAGTAGACTCGTATAAATCATCAGAAAACAGATGTCCTATAATTACCTCGTAGCAACATAAAAAAATGCCAATCTTACCGTTTCATAAAAGGAAAAATTAAAAACTAAATTATAAAAAGATCCTTTATATTCAATTAAGATCGTTTGAAAAAATTGAAGGATATGGTCTACAGAAAAACATGAATGAATCATACTAATACAAATGAAACAATAAAAAAAATTTTAAACGAATTATAATGATTGTAATGTAAAAATAAAAGACTAAGCTATACTTAATGACTATCGAAACTTTAAAGTGTTTTGCAGTCACTGAATCGATTGCAACTACAAAAAGACTGATCCATAAAAATAATGTATTTATTTAGCAGAATTGCTACATCATATTACAGAATATTGTAATAAAAAGTTAATTAAAAATTAAAATAATGAAAAGTGAAATACTGTGAATTAAATAAAGTAACAATATATGTAAATAACATAATATAGTAGAAAAACAAAAACGTTATACTTAGCACCTAACTAATATTACATGATAAACATCAATTGAAGTACTAGCAGAAACAAAGCCCAATTGAATTAGAGTGACTTTAAACTGTATTGCATTTGGTTGAGATGAACGTTCTCTAAAGTTTTTAAATACTTTTAAACTTTCACAGTTTTTTATATCTGCAGGAAATCCATTGAATTCAATGAAACCTTTATACAAAATAGATTTTACCTTTTGTGTAGTGTTACATTTTCCAAGGATAAAGTCTGTTTTGAATCTCGTATTATAACATTATCTACATCTGTAAATAATCGAACTCTATCACTAATATAGGTTGGTAACATATTTCTTTTCAGTTTAAAAATGAACACTTGTGCATTAAACACAACTCTTTGGCTAACAGATAACATATTTAACACATTAAGCATGGCATTTACACATGACAGGTGTATTATATTTCAATATAGATCTCATAGCCCTATTTTGTATTTTTTCTAATCGACTCATTCGATTTTGAGGACAATTAAACAATAAGGAACAATAGAATTGTAAATGAGGAAGTGCAATGGCTTTATAGAGTGACAACTTTGTACTCAAAGACAAAGATTTGCCGATTCGTGATAAGAATCCTACTTTTTTTCGAAAATTTTCTCGTTATATAATCTTCGTGTGCGTGAAAGTTTGAATTCGAATCCAAAATTGTACCCAGGTATTTGATATGTTCATCGTGAGCAATGGCTTCTCCGTTTACAAATATATATATTTATATATATATATATATATATATATATATATATATATATATATATATATATATATATATATATATATATATATATATAATTAAATATTATCAACCTGCACATTTATCATTCGTGATTTCTTGGCGAATATACTAAATTTTTATTTTCCTGCATTCAAACTTAATCTAATATCACACAGCCACGCGAATAACTTGTTCAGTTCAATGTTCATATCCGATACCATTTGATGTAAATCTTCCCCCACTATATACATCATCGTATCTTCAGCAAACAAAGTTATTTTAGATTTTGCTGCTACCTGTACTATGTCATTATATTAAATAAATATTAAAAATATATTAAATATATATTAAAAATAGTAACAGACCCGAAACTGTTCCCTGTGGTACACCGTGATTTACACTTAATATCTCAGACACACAGTTTTTATACAGTACTCTCTGTACTCTGTTAGACATATATGACCTGAACCAGTGCAGTACTTTCCTTAAGCCTATATTCTCTAACTTTTTCAGTAAGATTTCAATGTCTACTGTTTCAAAGGTTTATTTTGAAGTCCAAAAACACCGCTAATACATAACTGCCATTGTCAACAGCTGATAAAAAATCATCAGCGATACTAACAACCACAGACTCGCAGGAGTGTTGTTCGCGAAATCCGGATTGGTTAGGAACAATTATATGATTTTTATAGCAGTAATCATGAGGCTGTTCCCTCACGCAGCATTCTAATAATTTTTCATATATAGGCACTGTATTAACTGGGCGAAATTCATTGCAAATATTTGTATTCTGTACCTTAGGAACAGGAATTATGGTTGATAATTTCCATGAATCTAGAAAAATGCCGTAATCGAGAGAACTGTTTATAACATCTGAAAGGTCGTCCCCTATAACATTAAAAATTATATAAAAGAAGAATAAAAATTAAGTTACACTACAGAGAATCGGCCTAGAGGTGTTTATCAATCGTAAAATTTCCGTTTTCAATTTCGTTGATGAAAGAAGTAGACTGGCCGGTGGAATCTCCAACCAAAGTTACGAGAAAGTCATTCATTTCCTAATGTCGAAACATTCGCCTTCGGCGCTTAAATTCCGTACCGTCTGGTCTGTCCATTTTCGTATACGAAATTTGATCTCTCGCAAGATCTCCAAGTTGAAACGTTACGCACACTTCTATGCGGATACAAATTTTATTGTGCAATTCAGAACTTTCAAGTGTGACTAAATACGTGCATTATTTCAGGAACTTTAATGCGTAGGTACCTTGAGTTTTCATAAATTGAAATTAAATGCAGATTGACTTCTCTTAACTTTGAGCGATCCATCTAATTTAAATCTGTTCATTAACTGATTAAAAATAAACTTGGTTTTTCATTATTTCATCACATTAAAACTAGATTGGATTTTCAGAAAATTGTTGATTTGTAAAAGAAGAATAAGTACAATTGGGATCGATATCATATGAGAAGAAGATGAGTTTTTGGCATTCAAGTTGTTATATCTTACATAATAATAATAATTTCTTTATTCTCAACAGGTAATTATAGCGGTTGGCTATCTATTATTTATTATGTTATTATATTCTGTAATTGCCTATTAACCCAATTACAGAATATAATAACATAATATTGAATAATAACAAAATAAATAAAATATAGCAATAAATACATAGAGGAAGAGTTAATTCAATCAAACGCCCTTGATAAGGAAGCTATCCATGCAAGAGCAAGAAAAATGGAATAAGTATTCCAGTTGACAAAAAATATATACAATAAGAAGTCCATATCTATTAATGCAAAGATAAAACACTACAATACAGTTATTAAGCCAGAGGGCCTTTATGCCCCAGAATGCCTTGCACTGAATACGGCCAGACAGTTAGAAAGGTGAAAAAAAAGAAAGAAAAATTATACAGAATATCCTGAAACCAAAGTATGAAGATGGAAAATGGAAACTGAGAAGCAATATAGAGATCTACACAAAGACATAGAAGATAACTGACACAATGAGGAGAGGAAGAGTGACTTTATACGGACACATTAGAAGAATGAAAGAAGGAAGACTGACCAAGAGACTATTCAATAACTTCGACAGAAACCCCAAGACTCAAATAACATGGATCAAGGAGGTCAGACAAGACATGGAAGGGATCGAAATCGATGGAGAGGATGTGAAGAGGAGAGAAGAATTCAGGAAGAAGATCAAGGGATTCGGGATTCAAGAAAAGAAAAAAAAGAAGACTGGAGCAAAATGGACAGAAGGAATAAAACAAAAGCATGGAGAACGAATGAGGGAGTATTGGAGGAAAATAAAGAATGGAGAAAAATATTCATGAAAAGTTATTCCACGTGGTCCATAGTCGGCCAAAATCGAAGGGATATATAGAAATATATAAAGAATATAATATATGAAAGAAATATAACAAAGCGCTCATTCTAATTAATCTGAAAAATACTGAAGAAGTAACACTAAATAATAAAATCAAATGAAATATTACAAGGATCTCAATCTAAATCAATTCATTTCAGTAAATTTCCTTTGTTCACATAACTCCTAATACTAACTTCTATGGGATCAAAGTGAGTGTCACAATTATTAGCAACTCTATTGAATGTAGACTGCATAAACCATATGGGAGATTGCATTACCGAGTTGGTCCTTAGAGTCTCTAGGTGAAATAATTCTGTAGTACGAGAATTTTGCCTAGGAACACGAAATTGCAAAGCGCAAAAGTGAGGACGGCAATCATTACTGTTTTGCAGTAAAATGTGCAAAAATTTCAGTGACATAGTTTCTCTCCTGTTGTGGAATGAGCTCAAACTAAATCCACTGAATAATTCGTCATGCTTGACTCCTCTCAGTGGAGAAACCTTATCCTTGCTCCAAACTAAGAATTTCAAAAACCTTCTCTGATTGTCTTCAAGATGTCGTTAGTGGCAATGGGATGTGAATAGGTGTAAATAGGATACCAGATCAGGCTGCCATACTCCAACTGCTACGGATTAGAGCATTGAATATCTCTATGAATGTTGAGGAATTATTGAAATATTTACCATTGCATATAACAGATCCAGATATTTTCGAGACAGATGAAATAAGTTGGGTGATGTGTGGAATGAAGAAAGTTTCTCATTGAAGACTATACCAAGATCTCTCACCTTATCAGAACGAGAAAGAACCTAACCAGCGACGATATAATCACACTGAATTCGATCTTTTTTCCTTGTAAATGAGACAACAAGGAGGCAAACATACGAGTACTAATTCAATGATAGTATTTTCATGATGATTGTTATTCAATATACAACTCAAATTGCCTAAAGAGTCTCGTACGACGATTTAGATTGATGCTAAAGTTTATATTTATTCATAGAAAATTTTTATTCATGGAAAATTTTATTTCGATGTGTAATGATTTTCATGGAGTTCAAAGCAAGAGATCGAAATGTAATAATATGGATACGAATAATAGTCATATTGTGCAACTGAACGTACAAAAACCTGTCACTGGGTTTATCCGCCTTTTGAAGAGATAGGTCTTTGACCGCTTGGAAATAACATGAAACTTGTTTATTTGGATGCATGCCCCTGATGATTCCATAATAGCATGAAACAGCGCTCTATGGCACTTTCAACTATTACGATGTTCTTCTGAACGTACTTTATCTCTCGAAAATAAATAGTTTGTGCTTTCATTGACAACATTTTTGCAGACAACTCCCTATATATATATATATATATATATATATATATATATATATATATATATATATATATATATATATATATATATATATATATACTCTATGCTGTTCGAATTAACTGGGACAAACATTTTTTTCTCCGTTTAAGTTACTGTAGTAAGTATGTGAGTACCATGGTTGCCCAAACACCCTAACTCCTGCTTGTTTACTATCCTCAGGTGACGTGAGGGTTCGACCTTGACCAAAATTTGCATTCTGACCGCTTTTTCCTTGCCAGCGAATCATTTGTGAGCCTACCGGTGCGACAGTTGGTGGTTTCAATTTTGATACGTGCAATATTGTCTTGTCCAAAGATGGATGTCACTCCGAGAAAGCGTTCCAAAATTATCGCGCTTAATGAACACATATCAATGACTGTAAGAAATATAGCTAAAGCTGTGGGTGTGGAAAAGTCCAGCGTTTCGAGAATTCTAAAAATATTTGAAGAAAGTGGCTCATCGTCTCCAAGAAGAAAAGGAAACTGTGGCCGCAAACGCAAAACTACTCCAAGAACAGACAAATTGTTGATAAGAAATAGCAAAATTAATCCGAGAAAGACAATCACTGATATTTGAAGGGATTTAATGGAACTGCTGGAGGTTGGCCGTAAGAAAGCAACTGCTTACCCAGGAAATGATGAAGAAACGTTGGCATGGGCCAAAAAGTACCGTGCGTGGAATGTTGACGACTGGAAGAAGGTGGTTTTCAGTGATGAGACACATTTGTTTGTTCAATGGTACAAATCAAGTGTTGTTGGACGAAGTGATAGGGAAACTTTGTGGCCTGATCACATCCAGCAAACAGTAAAACATCCTTCGAAATATATGTTTTGGGGTTTTTTCACAGCCAATGACACTGCACGATTTGAATTTACGCTATTTTGTATGTATTTACTTCATTAAAAGGTGATATTTTACGAAAACATTGTTTTTTATCCTATATATATATATATATATATATATATATATATATATATATATATATATATATATATATATATATATATATATATATCTTCAATATGAAAGGTATGTACGATTATACTATAACATTCTTTCGATACATTTGAACGAATTAATCAAAATAATATCATAGCAGAGCTAGCTATGTGCAATGTGACATGTACGATGTAACGTCTTCATTATTCTTCAAGTGTTAAATGTTATAGAATATTGAAATCGGTGGCCAAATTTCATGGAAGGAACACAAGACTAGTTATTAGTTCTACAAGGAACTTATCAGTTGTGTGTGCCATTGTCCAACAAACGAAAGCTATAGTATAGTTTACAAAATTATCTGATGAAACTAAATCAAATAAAAGAACATTTTAAAACCTATAAGTATCACATTGAACTATGCACACAATAAAACATGAAATCAAAATCATAAAATTCACAAAACTTGTACAAAACAATATATTATAATATAGATGTCAGACTACACTAGAAAGCATCATTTCTCAATTCCATGAACTCCTGTAAAGAGTACAGAGGATGATTCAATACAGTAGATTTCAAACGTTTCAAGAATATTTTGTCCGGCAGTTTCTTGATTCGTGAAGGTAACTATTATGAAATATTAATATTATTAAGGTAGCTATTATGAAATTTAAGACAATAATAATTAACTCTTACTTAAGTTCTTTTGAGCCTATGATATTCGGTGAGATAATCGTCTTTGCCACGAGAGTTATACGTGTGCATATTAGCATTTGTTAGAAAAAGCTTCTTATTAGCACGTAAATGCTTCAGACATGATAGTATGAAGACGGACAACACGGTAAGTATCCTGAGGCCTTTGAAGATTTTTCTGCAGCTAGATAACTTAGATTCACCACAAATCGCTCTAATCGCTTCTTTTGCTTCAGCAGAATACCTTGGATCTCCGGACTATATCCCCAAATTAGGATATTGTACGTCGCGATAGAGTGAAAATTTGAAAAATAGACCAATTTAGCGATGTTCTCATTTTTGACGGACCTAATTCTGCGGACTGTGTAAATAGCACTGGAAAGCTTTTTGATTATTTCAGAAATATATAACTAAGTGAACAAGGTAAGTGAACCCTGCAAAGGAACTCCCAAGATTTTAATCGATTCAGTTTTTCTCTCCGATGAACTGAAGGATAGTTCATTTGTTTTATTGATATTTAATTTCAATCTGTTGTCTTTGAACCACGCTTCCGATTGCTTCAGTGACAGCTGAGATCGAGTCATGAGTTCTTCCTTTGACACTCCTGAATTGAAGAGAGTTGTGTCATCAGCATAACGAATAGTTGCCTCGTAGGTTACATTTCCTGGCAGATCATTAATATATATATAACAAACAATGAAGGGCCCAATGTAGAACCCTGTGGCACACCTTCATTTATAGCAGTTTCTAAGGAAGTTTCTCCCTTTCAGAAAACAGATTGCATTCTTTCCGCTAAATATGAAACGAAAATGTCCAGCGCTCTACCCCTAACTCCGCAACGTTCCATCTTCGCAAGCACAATGAGTCTCACCATGCAGTCAAATGCCTCACTCAAATCACATGCCGCGGCCTCCGCTTCTAGTTTTTCGTCAAATGCCTGTGAAATCTTCTCAACCAAATTAATCAATACCGCATTTGTGCATTTTCTAGGTTGAAAACCATGTTGTCTATCATCTAGAAATGATCTTTTCAAAAGGAGTGTTAAAAGTCTCCGCTTCAGTATCTCCTCCAGGATCTTGGAGACAACAAGCAGAACAGATATCGGACGATAATTCTGAAAGTCATTCACGTCACCAGATTTAAAAACAGGAGTCACCTTGGCTCGTTTTAGTTCTCTAGGAAATAATCCTTGCTCGATACATTGATTAAGAACCACGCAAAGTGGTTGCGCATTGAAAAGAATCACCTCCTTCAAAAGAGAACTTGACATTCCATATATGTCTGCAGCATTTTTATTTTTGAATCCCCTCACAATATCTGTTATCTCGTGGGACGCTGTTTGTTGCAAAAACATAGATTCATAGTGAGCAACAACCTTATTTTCAAAAAGTGCCATAGCATCCTCCACGGATGGATTAACCTCGTTGATAATATTCAATAAAACATTATAAAAATGCAAGTTCATACAAAAATACAGTTTCGCTTATCTCTTGGTGAAACATTATGTTAAAAACAATAAATTAAAATTAACACACTTTACTTGAGCTTCACTGAATATATTGAAAATTCTACATAAGTTTCGGGTCGTTAACCCATGAACCCATTTCGATTAACATTCTCTTGATAATGCGGTAGCCACCCGAAATATATGTAGATTTTTTAATATATCGAGTGAAACTTAAGTAAAGTGTGTTAATTTCAATCAAAAAATTACCTTAAATAACTATAAGATAATTCAAACACTTGAATTTATTTCCCACTTTCATTTTCATAACGTGACACGTTTCGTCGGGATAACCGACTTCTTCAGACGTTAACAGAATATGATTTAAAAATCGAATTCAATAAAATTGTAAATCCCATTCAAGAGTTTGAATCATCCTATAGTTATAATGATTTGCAGCAAGTAAATGCCAGTATTATTCAATATAACCTAAAACGCCTAGAGCTATGATTTACACATGCAATAATGAATTTGAAATTAATTTAATTTCAATCTAAATAACAATTCTTTCTCAAAATTAGTGAGTTTTACGACATTTAGTGCAGGTTGTGTATAGATTCGCTTCTTCCGTAGTAATTTCAAATCTAAAAGAACTTTTTATGAATATTTCTTGATTGATTTTCTTGATTGACCCAGGTTATATCCTGATTCGGAATTTCCGAACACGTTATTAAAGTAACGTGGTTCATTACAACACTTAGTGAAATGTTACGTCAAAGCTTTTTATGATTTTATGATCAATAAAATTACAATTTCTTCATTTGATAATAATCCGCAAAACTTTAATTGATGCGTAACCAACTGTGAATTAATTTTCGCATTCGCAATGAGTTTTTATTATCAACGGATATAAAACCGCAGCATCACTTAACAATCAATTGTCAATTCATAAAGTTAGTATAACATAATTTACAAATTGAAAGCTGCAAGTGTTTTAACCGACATAATGGAATTGATTTTGATGTATGCTGAGCATTCTAGGCAGAATGAATCTTCATGTTCCAATTTTATTTTCCTGAAAAATTGTTCTAAAAAATTTTCAAAATATTTAATTTTCACTTTAATTGCACAGCAGGTTTATATTTCATCTGGTGTTAATATTTGGATAGTTTAATGAGAATCTATTCAATAGTTCTCATTAAACTAATCAGCTGACAGTTCTATGAGAATTGATTATAAACTAAAATTCAAACACCTGAACTTTTGATTTATAGTCTACTAGCTGGCCCGGCCAACGTTGTTTTGCCATGATCATTTAAATCATATGCTGTAGAGGGCCATATAGATCCATATTGAATCAACAATGTATTTAAGGTATTTAATTATATAAGGATTAATGCTGTATTGGTTGAAATCGCTTCGAAAATTAGCCATTATTTGTCGCAAAAAGTTAATGACAAAAAAAAGTTATTGTGGGTTATCCATAAGAGATAGACATATACCATCACGGACTTTTCTGTAGGCCTTTTCAATGTGTACAATACTTAGTACATTATTTTGATAAAACTCGTAGGGTTCAGCCTGCGTTAGCAATGTAAGCGGAAAAAATGTAATTATTTACGACATCACACGAGAAACCTCAAAAATAACATACTTCTCCACTATTTAGTGGATGTTATTATACATATAAACCTTCCTCTTGAGTCACTCTATCTATTTAAAAAAATCGCATCAAAATCCGTTGCGTAGTTTCAAAGATTAAAGCGTACAAAGGGACAAAGGGACAGAAAAAGCGACTTTGCTTTATACTATGTAGTGAAGAGCCAATAAATATCTGACGACACATATTCTAGCAAAGCTCAAAATTTTATCAATGAGACAGTTTTAGCTACCATACATGAAATGGAACTTAGTTTTGCGAGGTCATGGTAGGTTCGGTACTGCGCAGGTATAAAAGGTGTGATAATTTGGGGGAAAAAGACATATTTTAGGAAAGCTTCCGTTTTGATATGTTGAAATATATTATTATACGTATTCAAAAACAAAAGGGCAGACCATTCCCGCAGTTATTTCCTTGTGACAGACCATTTGAAAATTGAGAAAAAAACTTATTTATGACATATTTTAGGAAACTTAAAATTTTCATATGTTATTCTTGATAGTATCAGAAGCATATATCTCTCATGGCAGACCGATCTGGCGGTTGCTACGGCCCTGCAGACCGAAAAACACTTTTTCCCTCGCAAATTTACCTGTGTCTAGTATATATACGTAGTATACGAATTGAAGGGATTTTCGTTTTATCTTTATTCTTCCTAATATATTACTGTAGTATTCCTTCTTTTTCGACCCTTTTTGACGGCAAAATTGAGAAAAACTAAGAAAAAACCAAAATGAAAATAATATTTCAGCTCTAAACGAATTCGAATTCAATTAATTTCATAATAACATTATCAATTTCGATTCATATCATCACTCAATAAAGTACGTAATTTCTCATTTCACCCATCGTCAAACCGATCTGCTGGTTGCTTATACCTTAATATATACGTTATATACTGAATAAACAAATTTTTTTTCTTCTTCGTATAATACTACATATGTTCGAGTTTCTTCTCTTTCAATTTTTTTTGACGACAAAATTGGCACACATAAAGAAAAAACCAACCTGACAATAATATTTCAACTTCGAATGAATTTTGATTCAGATATGTATTGACGTTTTGATGTCGAAATATATTATTATATCAACTACTCACATTCCTTGTGCAGATCATTCCACGGTTATTACTGTTTGCCAGAATATTTGAAAATTCACATACATCTCTTTAAAAGTATTTTAGGGAATTTGAAATTTCAATGTTGGTAATATCAGAAGCAGTTCATGAATCCAGATTCGAACTAGGAAATTTAAATTTTAATGAAACCTTTGTTCTTACCTCAACTGTCAATTAGCAATAATTGAAAAATACACCATCATCTTAAAAACCCAAAACTCTTTCTGCAGAAACGTTCCAATGTTTTGGAGAATTCAGATTTAGTGTCAAAAATGTTTTGCGTAGTGTCCACTACTCAAAATTTGAAGATTGAATAATAATAGGAGAGCGATAAATAATAATAAAAAAAATATGTTTTTTCAGAAATAAAAACGGAAATTCAAAAATTTTCAATTAGAAAATTTCATTTTGGACGCACAGTCTCTGAATTTTTCTCTTAAGTACTACTTATATAGTACCAGTTGAAATGTACTCGACGAAGAAATGACGTATTTCGTTGAGAAAATATTCTCAAAAAAATTTAAAAACTTTATGAAAAGTGGAAAAATGTACAATTTAAAAAGACAATGCATTCCAACAATTGTTAAAACTCAAATTTCTGCTTAAAATCATCCCATCCATATGATGATATATCATATTTGTTTTATGTGAGAGAAAATATAACATGTTCAAACTCCCGTTGTTCGAAATTTTCTTACATAATGAATTAAAGCATATTCGTATGAAACTGGATACTTTGCATTAGCTCATGAAACTTCCGAAGTATATTAAGATTTTTTTTCGGGTATTTTTTGGAAAACCCCTGTACATCCAGGATTTTCCGAAACATTTTCGGCACAAAATTAAACGTCAGGATCTTCACGGTTACCATTGGCTAAAATAAATCTCTTGCGTAACGATCAGGATGTCAGAAAGGCTAAAGAATACGAAAATCGATCGAAATCACATCCAATTTCGAAATTGCATGAAATGAGAAATTGATACTCATTACCGTTATAATTAACGTAATCGAAGCGCATCGGCTAGCGATTTATCTATGAGCGAAACTTAGTAAATCCCTTACCTTTTTCACTGGAACCGGAGACGACTCAGCAGATTCCTGTAACAAGAACAATAGTAAATCACCACTAGCTGAAATTAGATGTGTGGTATTTAGAGGAAATTTTGTCCGGTTTTACCAGCTGTTCAATTGTTGAAAAGCGAAATGACGACATTGTTCGAAATCATAGACGCGAGGTATACTAGATACGCAGTATTGTCAAATACAAGCTTGTCTAGTAACCGAGTGACAAATATATTCTGAAAGAAATATTCCTCTTTATTTCACAACCTTATGGATTATTAGACTTCTATCGAATTATACCTTAGTCAATAATCAGAAAATTTTTCACTTTGTTGTTTGCTCAAAACTTGCTTTCTTGTCGTAATACATAGTTACATAGACAAATTCATAGTCAATAAATGAAATTCATAGTCACAAATAAGAGTTAATATGTGCTGTTTTTACACAAAAACTTAACTTGCTATCAGCTTCTGCTTTTCAAACACAGAATCCCAAAATGTTATCTAATGTGTTCCTAATCATGCTTTATAAGATTTGTTTAAAACGAAAGGTTTATTTGCATTCATTATAACATTTATTATCCAAGTCTATATATGTGCACTGAATACGGTACAAAAACACTCGAAACTATTATACAAGCAAATCATTCTGGAAACGTAAACATAAGCAAAGTACAACTCCAAATTTTTTAAGCTTTCATTCTATTATTCCTGTGCTAAACTACTAGTTTTCTTATTCTGAACTCCTTGTTAGAACACAATCATATGCTTCTGCTAAACTATTGTTCACATCAGAAATAAATTCTATATCAAAATTCAGCTGTAAGTTCTCAATTCATATACCTACTAGAGCAGGGGTTCCCAAAATGTGCGCCGCTGCGTCTAGGTCGGCGTAGAAAGTAAAGAGGGGCACCGAGAGTCGATCCTCTGTTATTATCGAAAACCACAAGTTAATATAATATTTCATAATTATCTATTATCTAGTCTAATATATATAGTCTAATCATCTATCTATTAATTATCCAGTTTTACATAATTATTTGTTTTTTACAAGTTTAATTAGTCTCCTGTATATCTAAATTCTTCTGGCAATATATATCTTTTCCCATGTTCTATATAGATTGAGCTTAAGGAAATTACATTTATCTTGGTATCATTTGGTGAAGCCACTACCGTAAATTCAAACTGTAGCTTCGACATCATAAACGAAATTGTAGTTTTATAATGGAAGTTATAAATTAATTTGATAATAATAATCCATTTTGTTTCTTCAATTTATTAGTTATTATTTACAATATTTGCATTAATTGAAAAGCTACCTGTAAAACGAAAGAAACAATAATTAAAGTTTATTATTATCACTCTTGCGTTTCACTTGATTAACAGTCTTGAAAATTTATTTATTATTTATTGAGTTATTCTCTCTACTGCACGTTATCTTCAAATACATTTTTTAGTTTTATTTTATTATTCAGCATAATGTTTCACGAAGTGAGAAGTTTAGGCGTTGTATCTGATACTTCTGGAATATAAAGGACAAAAAATATATGAACACACACTTAAAACGATATCTACTTTGTTTTTATTTGTTCTGTAACATGTTTACGATTTGATCAAAAGATTAAATCACAAGTGCTTGTCAATGGCAATGGCATTATATAAGTAAACCACAACACACTTGCATATGATTATTATTATTCAGTTCGTTATCCATTATTATTGTGGTTTTCACACAACACTCAATAAAAATTTCATTCCTCAAGTGGATTTGTTATACCCATTCTTAATGATGCATTAATTGCAAAATTAGTATTGCATAGAATCGAGAAAAAAGTCAGAAAATAGTCATTACGGGACTCCTAATCGAAATATCGGCATATTTCAAATAAAACTCTCAGTGAGCTGTCTACACTAATATTGTCAACAATAACACAAACTATCACTTTCCAGAGTCAATATTAATTGTGTTCAGAAAAATCATCGAACTTCATGAATGGAAATACCATGAAATCTGTGCATCCTAATTAGGAATCTTTGGTGATCTGCATCCAAACAATCAAATTTCAATGCTCGAGAGAGGTTATGTTGTTTCCTCGATAAAGAGTGCTCACGTTTTTAGTTCACAAATAAATGTTCTCCCCATTCTGAAGATTGAACCTGGGAGCATTTGAAAAACCATCGAAACTTGATTGTTTGCATGTATATCACTGAAGAAGTTCGATGATTTTTCAGAACGTACTTAATATTCTATCTCGAAAGTGATAGGTTTTGTTTTCGTTAACATTTGTGAAGACAGATCCTTGAGAGTTTTATATGAAATTACACTATTGACCAAGTATGAAGGATTAGTGAATCTGCAAAATAGTAATAGAATTGCCCGCTATTGTGTGAATTGGAGAGATAAGCAAGGGATCCATTATTGTACATGTATCTTGTACATATCTTGTACATGTACACACAAACCTCTGAAGTGTTCGAATGGAATATCTGTAAAGCCCCTAAGTACTCTCACTGATCTTGTCACGAAAAGGCGACCTAGAAAGCTCAAGAGAGTTTATGTCGTTTCTTCGATAGAGGAGCTCACGTGATTAGTTCACGCACTAATATTCTTCTTATTCTGAAGATTGGAACTGGATGCGTTTGAGAAACCACCAAAACTTGATTGATTTGATGTATATCACTGAAAATTCCTAATAAGGATGAAACAATTGTATGGTGTTTTCGTTAAATAAGTTCAATGGTTGTTCGCACTTAATTCTTATTCTATCTCGAAAGTGAGGTTGGGTTTTCGTTGATAACATTTGTGTAGATAGCTCCCTGAGTTTCATTTGGAATATTTCGATATTTGGATTGAAGATCTCATTACTCAATAACTTGAAGAATTTGTTTATCTGGAATTCTGGAATATATATATATATATATATATATATATATATATATATATATATATATATATATATATATATATATATATATATATATATATATATATATATATATATATATATATATATGAATATAAAATGTCTGTGTTTTATTCCGATGTGTAGGAAATATTGAAAAACAATATGTATTCGAAAAATCGAAATAAATCAATGTCCTAGTGGAACTGGTTATATAAGTATGTGCGATGTGACGCCTTCATTATCTTCAACGGAATGAAGGAATCCTTCAAGGGATAATGTTAGAGAAAGTTGAAATCAATGCTACACTGAATGGAAGCAGAATACGGTTCTGCCAAATCCATTATCAAGAGAGTCAAAGACTTCAACCCTTTATAACCTTTGGAATATAATGATTACAAACCCGAAATTGTCATGTAGTTTATACAAAATCAATAGATATAATTTAATAGACCAGTTCCATCTAATAAATCAAACAAATAATAAATCAAACAAAGCTCTGATATGGACCTAACTTCATCTACTAGCCATATGTGTTGGATCAGGACATAATTTGTCTAAGCTCAACAGTAATGAAAATAAGTTAGTGATTGATGATACAGAAACAGGTTGGGTGGACCAGGTAAAACACTGAGGAGTCTTATTAGATAAAAATTTTAAATTTGATGGTCATTGTGAATAGAACTTACAGTCTGTGTTGCATGAGGCTCAAAATGATAAATAACCTAAAAAATCTTTGAATGAAGCTACGAAATTGAAACTAGTGCAAAGTTTGGTATATCCGAATTTAGACTACTGCTGTGCTGTGTACTGTAATTTTTTGAACCAGGCCAACATTTAAAAGCTCCAAAGAAATCAAAATTCTGCTGTCAGATTCATATGTTGTTCATCTTACAGAGATCATGTCACTCCATAATTGCAACGACTTGGGGAACTCAAATTGAATAAAAGGTTTATGTATACGTTTGCTGTGTTGTGGAAATTAGTGAAATGTGGAAAACCAAAGTATTTTCACGAAATACTTACCTTAAGGTCTGATGTTCATGGTGTTAATATAATAGTAAATGGCTTTACTATACCTCAACATCACACAAGTAAATTCAGGGGTAGCTTTGCATACGTTGCACCGAATATTTAGAATAGGTGGATTGATTTCCTTTCGTTGCCGTTGAGTTTATTCAGGAAGGGTGTTAGGATGTCACTGTTAAATCAGTGATCTCATGATGTCACTTTTTTGTGTTTTCTTCTTTGTTTCAATATTTTACTTGAAGTATGATATGTTGAGTGTAAATTTCTTCTTTTTCATTTTTATAACTATGTATGTATTTTCAGCTATAGTGGAAGACCGGTAAAGCCGAACTGTCACCTTTGTGTAATATGTATGTATATCATTATTACGCAATAAATATTATTATCATCATTATTATCTATAAATCATAAACAAATTTACCTATATATAATAAAAACGTCAGACATCGAATAATTTTCTCCAAAATATTTTTATCAGAAAAATCCATTTGCAATTTCTTTCAAGGTAGAAAGGTTTTATGATGAAACAAAAGGGCCCACATACTTTCAAACTACCAAGAAAATCTGTTCCCTGAAGCCAGCATTTCTCTCTCTTTCAAGTTATGGTTAAATGTGTGAAATTTCTATTGATCTTTTATTGGCGAGAGGAAAACCACTATAAAATAAAAGGACCTAGAGAATGAGGCATTGTTTTCATTTTCGCAGAAATCTAAATCATGCGCCCCGACTAAACTTTTCGCAATATCTGAATATATAATGCAAGCGACGTCGGTTTAAATTTGCTAGTGCTTACCTTCCAGGGAACCGTTTTTGTTTGTCAATAATTCAGAATCGGCATTAGGTTATGAACTTTTGGCAATTATGATTGCTTCAAATTTTCTGCAAACTGTTGTTTCGTATTGCATTCATTTATTAAATATGATCAGTGATATTACTTTCTTACGATTGCAACTTGGGTAATCAGATAAACTATAGTTATAAGAAAAAGAAAACTGCATTGAATGTTGGTAAGTGATATGGTTTTTTTAATGTTAAGAATTGAACTGCACCGAATAAAAAGGTGGAGTTTATAAACTTAGTTATAATTAGTGCAATAGCTGTCACTCAGAACAAACAGGCAGAAACTTTGTTGCAAGATTCGAAGAACATCAACAGTCCTTAGGGCCAAACAAACAGAACTCGAATTTTGCCAAACACTTTTTATTCCTTGTGTTCTTTGGTGACGTTTTCATGTGTTCCAACAGTCCGGTTCTTAATTCTTTTACCATTGTTAGATTATTTCAATTTTTATATTTTATTGTTAGAATTTGATTTTGGGTATTATTATATGATTATTTCAACTGCATACACTGCTTCTTACAGTTCGATCAAACACTCAGTTAGCATCAAGATGGTATACATTTATCATGACATTTTATTTGATATCTGTATTTTCTAGAGGCCTGATGAAGAATATAAATATATTCAAAATGTAGACCAGGTCAACAAATTGGTTGTCAATCTATTACAGTGGCCCAATTTTTGCGGAGAACTCATCAATTTTTGGTTTAAGTTATACAGCAGCACTCCTTCCATTATCGTATTATATATATATATATATATATATATATATATATATATATATATATATATATATATATATATATATATATATATATATATATAGTTCAAAGATTCACAGGTAATTTAATACTAGTAAATACTGAGACTCTTAATCGAAATATCGAAATATTTCAAATAAAACTCTCAGGGAGCTGTCTACACAAATGTTGTCAACGAGAACGAACCCATCACTTTCGAGAGTGAATATTAAGAGCGTTTCGAAAAATTCATCGATCTTGTTGAATGATAATAGGATACAATTGTTTCATCATTATTATGAATCATCAGTCCATATTTAATCTATCAATCAAGAATCGATGACTTTCAAAACGAACATAGGTCCCATACCAAATTGAGAGAAGTTCTAGAGAGTGAAATACTCACGTAGGCTCCCTCTATCGGCGAAAGGACGTATAAACACTCCTTAGCGTTCAAGATTCCTACTCATGACAACAAGAGTGCGAGTGGAAGGCTTTGTAGATATTTCATTCGAACACAACAGAAAATTGTCTGAAATGTGTACGAATGATCCCATGCCTAATCGCTCCAGATCACGCCCAGGCGGGCAAAAGTGTAGCTAGTTCAAAGATTCACAGGTAATTTAATACTAGTAAATACTGAGACTCTTAATCGAAATATCGAAATATTTCAAATAAAACTCTCAGGTTTTGTGTACTTTATATATATATATATATATATATATATATATATATATATATATATATATATATATATATATATATATATATATATATATATATATATATATATATATATATATATATATATATATATATATATATATATATATAAAGTACACACAAACTATTAGTTTAGCTGTTGGAAGGTGCGCTTCTGGAAGAGGCTCTCGAAACAATAAACTAAAGCTAATGCAATAATTCTTGACATTTCACTTTATTGTTATTTATTTTATGCAAAAAGATTATCGCATTGATATAAGATCCTTTCCCGCCTGTAAATGTCCACATTTCGTCGACTCCTAAGAGTTTCATGATGTGTGCCCATTGATATATTCCATCTATGCTGCAGCTCAAAAGTTTCAAGAACTTTCGTTGAATAGACTCTATTCAATAAGTAACTGATAACCAGAATTCCAAAAACAATATACGGATGTAATGCTAACAATATATAGAGGCAGCGGTTACTGTAGCATTAGTATGTGACAGAAACGTCAGTTTAGGATCGAACGTTAGCCCAATTTCAACACAAGTTTGAGGTCTTCCCGAAATATCAGTACAATTTTCATAGTTAAAATTTATTAAATTATATTTTGTGAAGTACAATATAACATGATATTTGTTGACATCATACCTATTTACTGAAATTCGCAAGTTTCTGGCACTGCGTTCACAGTCACAAGTGCCGAGAACATAATGAAAAATCTTGGCGTTAATCTTGTTAAGTTAAAAATCATTAAACATTAACAAACAATAAACCTTCAACATCTGATACACCGATTATACCATTAATAATAATTTTGAATAGTAAAGATCCAAGATTGGAACGTTGGGGCATTCCTCATAAGGCAGGGCATTGAACTGAATTATACCCCGTGGCAAAAACCTATTGGATTCTGCCTATCAGGTATCGAATCGAAGAATTTAATGAGTGATTTCGAAAGCCCGAAAGTACAGAAGTCTGTCGAAGCGACGACTCGGCTGACTCTGTATTTCCTGACTATGACCTCAATTATTAAAAGTCTTACAATGTTATTACATAGAGCTACAACACGATATATCAGAATCAAAATCCATATAAGTTATTCATTTGTTGTATGTATATATATATATATATATATATATATATATATATATATATATATATATATATATATATATATATGTATATAGAAAGTATAAAAACCAGCTCAACGCTAGCTCCACCTATTAAAACCAATAGTGTGTCTAACATTATATCATAGGTATAGCAAACAATGATTGAAGACAATAGTTATAATAATCAAAGATACTGGTCTGATTTCCAATTATAAGAACCTTATACTTTCCTTATGTGTTTCGCTTAGACTATACCGTTATTTAAGGAGTTTACAAGTATCCAGCGAAAGAGCTACACTGTTGGTGTAGTTGAAAAATATTTTTCCGATACTTTCCGATAGCAATATCACTGAAAGGATCAGAAATCTTCTTCAGTCGTCCACACCAACGACACTTTTGAACAGAGGAAAAAATAACAACTGGAACTTCAGACTGGAATCACAGGAATCGTCCTGTGATTCCAGTCTGAAGTTTCTTCTGTTCGACAAGGAAAAACTGTCCGAATTTTGTAGATCAGTTCCACACTTATGGCATACCAAACACTATTTTCTCACCATGTTCAAATAGTGTTTTTCTGATAACTTCGTACAAGGATGTAAAAAGCGTTACAAAGGCGTCGCAACATGAATAAGTTTGGGAAATTTTGTAAAAACTGCTACAGTAAGGAGTTATAATTCACAATAATATTATGCAGAGGTGGATTTTGTAGGTTTCTCAATAGAAAGTATTGTCCACTGAATCGATTTTCTTGAAAACTAATATGTACTAGCGTAGAGGTATTTAAGTGTTAGTTAACAAAATATATTTTAGATGATGAGATATGTTACACCAAATTGTTCAATTTTTCAACATATGTAAATAAGTAAATTCTCCATTCCTATCTGGAAAAGAACGGAGCTATATCAGTAATAAATCTTCATAATATAAATTTCCTTTAATCGTTGGCATGATATGAGTTTACTCAAGTATTTACTCAACACCAATTTGGTAAAACATTAGGATTAATAAAGTAATTGAATATGCTCTGATCTCTTAGAGAAACATATGTAAATTTAATATTGATTAAAAAACACTCAGCCTAGTTTTACAGAATTGAATCACTGATTGACAATTGTTTCTGGGTGTTAACTCACTTTTAAAGGAGACCCTTAGAACCAAAATGGAGTAACACCCAGAAGCAATTGTCAAGCAATTAATAAAATTCTGTGAAACTCCTGTGAAGTCGAATCAATAATCAACTTTGGTTGATTATTGATTCAAAATATTTTTGTATTAATTAACATAGTTCAATATACCATGAATATTATTTTTGTACAAATCAAATAAATGGAATCTCTAAATGGTAATTTGAGAGACGCAATGTATGAAATGTGTATACTATTTAATGGTACATTGGTAGATATATACAATCTCATCTAAATATTACTGTGTTCTTTCAACCCTCTAACAAATTATTACAGATTATCAGAACTTTAAACAATTTTTTGCCATGTGATCATTATTGCGCATTTTTAACAGTATGTGTAAATGTAATAGACTATTCCAGATGACATTATTCGGTATCCCAGGAATTCGGAAATGAAACTTTTAGAGTGTCAAAATTATTTAAGTTTAATATTTATTTTGATTGGTGATTTCCTTCCACCGCCAAGTCGAGGCCTGAAATTTTCATGAAACTGATAAATACAACACGGACATGGAAAAAAATGCATCCAAGTGGACGCGAGCCAACTAGTGCTGATTAAAATGGAAATTATCTATTCCAATTCAAAAACTTAGTCTTGTCGAAATAGTGGACACTGATACAATATAAAAATGGAATGAAAAGTGTTCAAAATTCAATTCAATGGTGACAAACCCTCCTACAAAAGATTTTTCAATTATCGTTGGATAATCGATAAAATGACGAATAGCGTTATATATCATTTTGGACAGCTGCCTGGAACCGAAATGACGTTCACAGGTTAAAACATGGGACCTGATAATTGGACAAAATTGTCTATAAAGCTTTTCAGTGAAACCATAACAATGATTGGCACCTTTAATTTAGGAACAACTATTTTATAATCATTAGAGTCCGAATTTTAGGCAACATAATTTGCTTGAAATATACATGCAAGTGCAAAATATGCAACATTGAATAATAGGAAAATGATAGTTTTCTTCGGATCTTAGAGAATCTCATTTCCTTCTCTTCACGTGCCATAGATATCCTTGAAGTTGGTAATTACATTGACGAGACCCCTACGATCTAGCGCAAGATGGAACTCGTTAGACGTATGTCAGTTCGTTCTCGTATAACCGAGGAACCTGTCTTGCTCATAGTCTTCAACACTGTCCTCCACGTTAACCATCATAATGCACAAATACGAAATATTTTTCTTTCACCGTGTTGTGTTGGTCCTATTCAACACCTTCTAGAGGTCTCTATATTCCTCTAGAGCAATGTTTCCAAACCTTTTCTAGGCCATGTCCGACCTCAGCTTTTCTAAAATTCTCATGTCCCCCGAAAAGGGTGAAAAACTTAAATTTAGAGAGTGCGATAGAGTTAACATCGTGTCCAGCCCATTTTCGAATTACTCCCCTTGACCATCAAATGGCTCCTCTGTGAGGGCGTGGACCCCACGCTGGCAAACACTAATCTAAAGTATTTTCAGAATTCAGGGATTTAACCACAGTTCGAAAACTTCCAACCGATTCCTTGTCGCTGCCTTGCTTGTCCAGGTCTCCATATCGTAAATCAACACTTACCACACATGGAATCTCAACATTTCTTGTCTTAGATTGTGGTTGCCGTGTCTCTAGGTTGACGTGTTCGTTGCAATAAAGCGACGAATTTCTGAATAGTGGTACGATTTACATTCTACACCTTATTTCTTCACCTGGATCCAGATTTTCGGTGATATAACTTCCAAGATACATAAAGAGAGTCACCCCGTCTATCTGTTTGTCCCCATTTTTTTGAAGCACCAAGACGAGATTGCCTAATGAAGAACATGAATTTCGTCTTTGATTTTAATGTTGAGCTATATTTCTTTATTTATTTATTATTCTATATATATGTTAATTTACTTTCAATTTTACGTTTCATGTTCAAAAAAATTTTAACTTTCCTTAATTTGTTCTTAGAAATCTTAGTCGTATATTATTTGTATCTTTTCCTACATTTAGGTGGCATATCTGAATTGAGGAATTGATTTTCTGTGTTAATTTCCAGGTATACCATCCTTTTTGTTAGGTATATATCAGTTGTATTCTATGGTCCTCATTTCAAGTTGGTCATAGAACATACCTGGTGTGTTGAGTTGTAAAATTACACCTAGTATTAATCCAGCATTTGATGAAGTATTACAAAACGTCGTCATGCGTATTGGTATTGAAATTATGAGAAAATTTTAAATATTGTTCAATTACATATATTTTGCATGTTTCGAAAATGAAGCGTTTGATCAGTTAATATCAATCTAAACTGGTCATTCTACAACATTGACTTCGGAATGTCTTTGTAGTAAAGCAACTTTTCTATTCCGTGAGTATTTACGGGTTAAAATAACCTGGTCTTGAATAACTAGGAGCCTGCACACAGTTTCGGTAAACATTCTGCCTGAGACTAACCGGTAATTCGACGCTTTCTTATCGAAATTTGTTTTCGTGGTTTCATTAATGTGTATCCCGTGCCAGAGTTTTGAACTCCACCTCTACAGCTTTTGGTTGATATATTGATAACACATGCCTACAACGATTTTGGTGGCGGGCATTTTAGACCTGATTTTAAGTATGACATATATGGCGATATCAAAAATGCTAACGGTGTTTTTCTATCAGCTCTAGTTCCGAGATAAAAAAATACACTTTTCACAAAAAAAAAATTATTTCATTGGCATTATAGTTCAAGAAATTGCCTTTTGAGTGATTTTTTTAAGTGAAACTGACTTCGATAATCTCACATGATTTCCCAGCAAGAGTCGGTCATCATATGAGTGTTCCACCTTTCTTGCCATCTGTTCTCCATCATCTTTATATCCTGGTGGAAACATTCTCCTTGCTCTTCGCATAGATCTCCTAAATTGTGTTTCAATTTATCTTTGTAATTTTATACTCATATTACAGTCTAAATCTTTGAAACGAACTAGCATTTCCTCTACTAATTCTATATAGTTGTCAGCCTTATTATTTCCAAGGAAATTTTGTGCAACTGCTACAAATGATTTCCACGCAAGTCTCACCAGATCATTCATTGAAATCTCATTAATTGTGTTTTTCATTAATTGACGTATTTGAGGTCCGTCGAAGACACCTTTCAGTTTTTCAGTTCTTAAATCAGAAAATTTCTGTGAAATAAACTGAAAACTTTGATCATTCATATCGAGAGTCTTAACGAATTATTGCTTCATTAGTCCTAATTTTATATGCAATGACGGAAGAATTAGTTTTTCTATTGAAACTAATGGTTCATTTATAACATTTCTTTCCCCAACCACAAAAGAATCTCGTCAAACCCATGGAAGTCAGCAAAACACTCAAATAACAGCAATACACAAAATGTTCATCAGATGAAAAATCTGCAATAACCTTCGTTCTCTCGTCGATATGTAGACACGTCTGAGGAAAGGCAATTTTTTCCTTTCAATCTTGACGCTAGTAACTCAGCACGTTTCTTAGAAGGGTCTAATCTCTGATGAGGTCATTAAGCTCATTTCGCGAAAATGCCTTAGAATTTGATATTTTTCCGCAGTATTCAAAGTCATCCTAGACAAGAAATAGGTATTTTAGCTTGATCCTCCTGAGATTTCGGCAATATCGGGTGGAAAGCTGGTATTGGAACATTTTCTGAATAGGTCTTTGTGCAGAAGAAATATTAGTGTATTTCTTTTTATGGCGATTGGTTTTGTTGATGTCGACTATATACCTAAGTCATACGAAAGTAACAGTCGTTATAATGATTTTTTGTTCTCGCTATATCATAGGCCCACCAAACTTCAAAGGCTTACGTATCCCTTTCTTCCATTGTCGCAAATGTTCAATGCATATTTTACATACACTATGAGGAGCCCACACTTTTTCTTGGTGTCGAATTTCAATACCGAAGTAAGCAAAACACAAACGACTCACAGTTTCTGTCATGGATTTACGCTGATCTTTCAGTATATATTCACCACAAACATAACAAAACATATCAGGATGGATAACACAACATCTAGACGAGCCCTCCATAATGAAATAGTAACATAAACTTTATCGATTTTATTGTAAAAATGACTATTTACGAACAAGACCGGTAAATATTTAAAATGAGGGTAGTAAAAAAACTAGAGCTGATGAGTTGAAATGAAATATGCCAATATATTGTACATTAACTACTTTATCGATCATAGGCGCAAACCGAGCTGCACCAAAAAGAACATTTTTTTTGTAGGCCTGTGTAATAACTTGTAATCTGGCCTAATATAATATTATTTTATTATAATTATTGAACTCTGAAGAGTCAACCAGAACAATTGCATGACCTGAGATTCAGAGCTAGCTAAGACATATAAAATTTAATTGGTGGTTATATAATGATGAAGAATACAGGGTTGTACAAAAATTTTCGAACATCCGCTTACGTACGACTTTTATATACGCCTTCACGTTAGAATTATAAAAGTTCATTGTTACAGGAAGTATCATTACACTTTCGTTATTTCCACTAATCTGGACTAATAGTCATTGATCGTGGGCGGTGAAAAATCAATAGGATCCAATTAAGAAGTTATTAGCACTTCGTTAATCGTTGAAAATTCTACATCCTTGTAAGACAAACTCTTGAAGTGTATGATTCGTTCGAAAAAGTGGATGAATTACATCCTGTATCTATTTCCGGAAAGCGCCCAAACGTGAAGCAATACTATTTTTGACATCTTACCTTGGAATTGCGGGAAAACAGGATTTTGCTAAAAATTTGATGTTTCATTTTAGATGAGTTTTTGTCTTCGAATTTTCAATACAAGTAAAGATTGTTCGCCTTTTGGAATAATAATAATAATATTTATTTTAGCATTAGCTATTACAAAATCATACATGCATTCAGATTCAAAATATATTATTTACAATTATAAGTTTAAAACGAACTTAGCTAATTTACGCTTGAATACCTTAAGGTCTTAAACTTGCATGTAGAAATTGTCAGCATTTCTTGTATTATAATTGTGCACATCACTGACACATGTTACACTTTTTATTACTTTATATGGGAACAATTTGTTTTTAACTTTAAATATAAATATATATGTAGCAAAAAGTATTCTTTGTTTAACTGACATTAATTCTAAACAATTTAGCATGCTTTGGATTGGAGTATATCTATTACATTTCAAAATTGTTCGCATAGCTCTATTTTGTAACTATTGTAACTGTTGAGTTTTTCTTTACTCAATCCCAATAACAGAGTGGAACAATATTCAAAGTGTGGCATAATTATGGACTTAAAGAGCAATAACTTCATATATGTGGTCAGATTTTTCCAATTCTTTTGAAAAATTGCTTTTGTTGGAGATTTTAGGCGATATCAAGTCGACATGATCATTGAAAATCAATTTTTCATCTAACATAACGCCTAAGTATTTAGCAAGTTTAACCCTTCCAACGTTCTGGTTTTCAATTTTAATACTCATATTTTCATTACTAATTACCTTAAGAATTCTACTTGTACCAAAAACTATAAATTTAGACTTTGTAAAATTCAGCGGTAAACTGTTATCGCTTAGCCATTCATTTATTGCTGCCAAGTCTGTATTGATCCATTCTGTCATAGTCTGGATATTTTAACCACTAACAAAAATCATAGTATCATCTGCGAACAATCGTATAGAGCATTTTTTTACATGCAAAACAATATCATTAATGTAAAAGGAGAATAGAAGTGGACCTAAGACCGTACCCTGAGGTACGCCAAAATTAACTCCAATGCTATCCGAAATAACACCATTGAATTTAGCTTCTCGAGATCACGAATGTAAATAAGAATTGAACCATTTATTTACTAAACCTTCAAAACCAATTTGATTTAGTTTTTTCAACAGCAATTATCTACATAAAGTTTCGAACGCTCTTTTGAAGTCCAATAATACTACAATTACTACCTCTCCTTTATCGATAGCTCTATACCATTCCTCACATATGCTCAACAGTGCTGTCTCACAGGAGGAATTTCTCTTAAAACCTGATTGTAAGTCAGAAATAACTGAATGTTTTTCGCATAATTCTAGAACCGGATCTTTAACAACTACTTCTTGAATTTTTTCATATGGTGCAGGAAAATTTATTGGTCGAAATTCCTCCAATTTGATAGTGTTACAAATTTTAGGCACTGGTATTATCAATGAACATTTCCATTCATTTGGAAAGATTCCATGAGTCAGTGACATGTTTATCAAATCTAAAAATCTATTTCTAGAAATGTCAAAAGCATCTTTTAATATATTAACAGCTATATCATCTTCACAACTACTAGTGTTCACTACTAGTGTTTTTCAGATTTCTCACAATAGTTTTCAAATCTGCCATATCTATTTTTTCGAAGGTATCAATTTTCAACAATTTCGTTATAAATTTCATCACATAGTCATGGTTATGTTTCGGAACTATAGAATCAATTATTTGTTTTATAATATCAACAAAGTATAGATTGAAACAGCGGCAATATGGTGATCATCCCGGATCATTTCATTATCAATTTTCACATAAAATATATTATTTGTTTTACTTGGTAATAATTGTTTTGAATGTTTAAATGAATTGATAATAAATATAGCAATTATCCATAATACTTTTAATAATAATAATAATAATAATAACATTTATTTAGCATTGGTTATTACAAATACATATACCTACACATTTACGTTCGAAATTTAATATTAACGTTTATTTGTTCAAAACGAACTTAGCCTATTCGAGCTAAATACCTAGGTCACTAGCTAAATAATTAGGTCACTAATTGTTTTTATGGAGCTAGTCAATGAATTGAATGCACTGAATCCTTCATAAGCTATTCATACTATCTCCAGATTTAGAAAGCTCACAAACTTTCATGTAGAAACTGTCGGCATTTCTTAAGCGTGTACATCACTGACACATGTTAAATATTTTATCACACAACATGTGAACAATTTGTTATCAATATCAAATATAAATATTTATGTAACATAAAGTCTTCTCTGTTTAATTGACATTATATTAGCTGTGATCAATTTAGCATGTTTTCAATTGGAATATATCTATTACATTTCAAAATTGTTCGCAAAGCTCTATTTTGCAATTTTTGTCACTGCTGAATTTTTTGTTCGATTCGAATAACAGAGTGGAGCAATCTGTGAATTATTCAAGAAGTGGTATTTTTATTGATTTAAACAACAATGACTTCTCATATGTCGTCAGATTTTTTCAATGCTCTTCAGAAAGTTGATTTTCTTAAGGGGTTTGGACGATATGAAATCGACTGGATCATCGGAACTCAATTTCTGACATAATGCCTGAATACTTGCCAATTTTTGCCTATTCAGTGTTCTGGTCGCCAATTTTAATAGTGACATTTTTTTACTATATACCTTCATTTTACTTGTACCTATAACTATTTTAGACTTTTTCATATACAGCGGTAAACTACTATCGCTTAGTATTTCATTTATTGCTGCTAGTCTCTATTGATCTTATTTGTCATATTCTGGATATTTTCACTACTAACACAAAGCATTTTGTCATCTGCGAATAATCTTACAGAGCATTTTTTACATGAAAAACAATATCATTGATGTAAAAGGAGAATAGCAATAGACACGAGAGCATTATACAAATATATAATGACCAAAAATAAAAATAAAAAAATAAATAAAATATATCACTCGTACAAAATGAGATTTAAAAATTACCAAAAATAATAGTAACAGCATATTTTATGAAAATTGGGAACATAAAAAGTTTACCAATATCACTAGGTATAGGAGGTTTGAGGAAAAAGGTGAACTAATTTCAGGTGTTATTACTAACAATTCCGTAATTCTCGGGAACCATTTTTTCACCGGAAGTAAATGCGAAATATTTCTAATTATCAACTATTAGGTACTAACTATCTGTGAATATTTTAATAAAAATGTTTTTAATTTCAAATATAAATATATATAGCATAAAATATTCTTTATTTAACTGACAAAGCAATTTAACATGTTTTCGATTGGAATATATGTATTATATCTCAAAATTGTTCGCATAGCTCTATTCTGCAATTGTAGATTCCGAGTTTTTTTGCTTAATTCGATTAACAAAGTGGAATAATATTCAAACTGTGGCATTATTATCGACTTAAAGAACAATAACTTCACAAATGTCGTCAGATTTTTTCCAATTCCAATTCCCTTCACAAAGTTCATTTTCTTGGAGCTTTTAGACGATATGAGGTTGACGTGATTATTGAAAGTCAATTTCTCATCTAACATAATGCTTACATATTTAACAAACTTCGCTCTTTCAATGTTCAGGTTTTAAATTTCAATAATGATATTTTCGTTAATATTTACCTTCAGAATTTCACTTGCATCCAAAACTATGCATTCAGATTTGTTTACATCATTTTTAAATTATAAATATTGTTTCATATTCAGTATTGTATTATAACTATTATTTTATAATTTAAATATTTAATTATAAAATAATAGTTATAATGACCTAGTAAAACTATAATAACTTCAATAAGTATTATAATAAAATAATAACCTCATAAAACCACACATTTGCGATGAGAAATTGAGATATCTCCCTACCTGACCCAAATGAGCTGGTTCCTGAACCAGAATGTAGCTATACATGTTAGTTGAGTGGTTACAAAGCTGACGATACATCTGATGAGAAATGCATAGAGTTCACATGATCGAATGAAAGACTTCTAAAAAATTCATAAGCTTTCACTATATATCTGATAAACACCCTGTATAGAATTCAACATTTAATCTGTGAGTATTCTGAGTGAACTTAAATTTGAACAATTTTAAAATACGTATCTTTCGCTTATCTTTCAGAGAAAGATACGTATCTTGGATTTTCATTCCAAAATGAACAAAATTAAATATTCATAAATGTTTTCAAGAATATTCATAAATGTCCTTTCCATGATAGAAAGAAATATCAATAATCGAACTAAAAAAATCTAGTCTCGGTATTACAATGGAATGCATATTTTTGGGAGGTTTCCGACAAAACCGGAAATGCGTCATACATATCATGACACGCATTCTCTTCGTCAATACACCCAAATACAAACGGATACAACCATTCTCGGAAATTCTTCACTTGGCCCAATTCAAGTGATTGCACATGCAACTCACATTTATACACATAACTCATTTTACAAGAGGTGTTTCACTGTGGTTAAAACCCAGTTAGATGATAATGCAGATATTTTTTTATTCGAGTAAAAGAAATCTCGTTCCCATGAGTCGGTACCAATCCTAAATATTCAACATTTCTCTCAACATATTTCCCACACTAAAATTATTTGAATGATCAATTATTCAAATTGTTATATTGATTTGAATGTATGTCTATATATATATATATATATATATATATATATATATATATATATATATATATATATATATATATATATATATATATATATATTTATAATTATATTCCATAGAGTGTTATTGCCTGTTGATTATATATAGTTTCTTTCGATATTTTTAGCAATAACAGGCTTTTTCATACGAAAACTCTTCATTTTTTTGATGATTTTGTTGTAACTTTATCGAAACTAATGAATCATCCATTTTTTCTAATTTTTTTTGAAACAATCGATTAGTTCAATTTGAAAATTTTCACTGCAACCAAATCTGCCAAAAACTGTCTACTAACTTTTAGGACAGCCTTACAATTTCTAGAAGAAAGCTATGAAGAGACTAAGATTTGAAAATGGCACTTTTAAAGGACTTGCTTTTTTTGAAACAATTAATTAGTTCCAACACAAAATTTTCACTGCAACAAAATCAGTCAAACATTATCTACTGACTTTTAGAACAAATTTCTTGAAGAAAGCTATGAAGAGACTAAGATTTAAAAATGGCACTTTTAAACGACGTCCTTTTTTTGAAACAACTGATTAGTTCCATCACAAAATTTTCACTTCAACAAAATGAGCCAAACACTATCTACTGATTTTTAGGACTGCCTTACAAATTTCTAGAAGAAAGCTATGAATAGACTAAGATTTACAAATGGCACTTTTTAACGACGTGCTCTTTTTGAAACAATTGATTAGTTCCATCACAAAATTTTCACTTCAACAAAATCACCCAACCACTATCTACTGATTTTTAGGACAGCCTTACAAATTTTAGAAGAAAGCTATGAATAGACTAAGATTTACAAATGACACTTTTTAACGACGTGCTCTTTTTGAAACAATTGATTAGTTCCATCACAAAATTTTCATTGCAACAAAATCAGCTAAATACTATCTACTAACATTTAGGACAGCCTTACCAATTTCTAGAAGAAAGCTATGAAGAGAACGAGATTTAAAAATGCCGCTTTTAAACGACGTGCTCTTTTTGAAACAAGCACGTTTTTTTGATTAGTTCCAACACAAAATTTTCACTGCAACCATATCAGCCAGAAACTATGTAGTGACTTTTAGAACAGCCTTACAATTTCTACAAAAAAGTTATCAAAAGACTGCCATAGCTTTGAAAAAAAAGATAAAATAGCTAAAAAGAGATTTAAAAGTGGAATTATCAGTTTAAAGTTGAGCCATCAACAGGAATATCAATAGATACAAGTCAAAAGAAGAACGACTGCTACTGATTATAGGTATTAATAAATAACATGTAAAAGTGTATAAACGAAGAATAATTGGCTATAATGAGGCAACTGCTAATGAGGCAACTCGAGTACAATTGCTTCTTCGGCTGAATATTTTGGCATTCAATATAGTTCCCACCAAACTAAGAAATAGATTAGGCACTGAAAAGACAACCAAATTAGTTCTCCTTCTAAAATGTCTGAGTTCCAAAAATTAAAAAGTTTTATTAATACTAAGTCTATGAGTAGATACTTATCAAATATTATTTCATGTTCGTTTTTATTTGTAAATTTTTACTTTCCTTTTTATTATTTTTTTGCAGCCATTTCTTTATTAACTTTTGATTTCAACAAAATTTTAATCGGATTGTTTCCATCCTAATAAATAACTGAACTGTCCACTCAATCAATAGAAAAGACAAGAAAGTGAAAAAAATCTGATTTCAATCAGATAATCTCATTTGAATAAAATTAATCTGATTATTATGACTTTTTCAAGAATTTCATGATTTTCATCAACCCTGGAATCCGTAGAAGACTATCATACCAATATTACTTCATATTCATCAATATTCAACATGAAACTATTAAAAACCTCTTGTGGTTGACTTCACTGACGTTCGATCGATTCATCTTCTGGAAAAGTCCAACAAAATTACGACTGTGTATTGTAATTATCAAAATTCTCAAACTCATACGTCAAAGAATAATTATAATTTCATAAAAAGCTCGATTGAGTTCACAAAAAGTCTCAAGCTAGCACACTCCCAGATTATTTAATTGACGTGATGGGGCAAAATGAATCACGACATTCCCTGTCATCAATCTTAAAAATAGATCTGAAATCCATGATCTACTCTATGGTTTGCCTATTAGGTAATTGCAAAACAAATACTCGTTTTATTACTTACCCGAATTCCGCTTAACATACCGCAAACATCGATTTCCTTTGACGTAAAAGATATTCCAGATGAGCTGTACGATGAAATGTAACTTCATTGTATAAAAATTTTCGAATTCTTAGAGTATTTTCATAGGCAGAAATGTCGCACCCACGCATCTAGCATGCGGTATTATTAGTTCATTCATCGATATGCGACCCAGACCTTACTCGTTGCCGTCGAGTTATTTATGAATGATTCATTTCACTCATCTGCCGAACTTGAAGGTCACTCTTTTCATGGGATTCCCATTTCTTGTCGTGAAATTCATGCAAATGATGTATTGCCTTATTATTTGAAATAATTGAATATTGGATAGATACGTTCGTTGAATGCAGGAAAATCAAAATTTACTATATTCGCTAAGAAATCACGAATGATAAATGTGCAGGTTGATATATATATATATATATATATATATATATATATATATATATATATATATATATATATATATATATATATATATATATATATTCTGTAAACGGAAAAGCCATTGCTCACGATGAACATATCAAATACTTGGGTACAATTTTGGATTCGAATTTAAACTTTCACGCACACGCAGATTATATAACGAGAAAATTTTCGAAAAAAGTAGGATTCTTATCACGAATCGGCAAATCTTTGTCTATGAGTACAAAGTTGTCACTCTATAAAGCCATTGCACTTCATCATTTACAATTCTGTTGTACCTTATTGTTTAATTGTCCTCAATATCAAATAAGTCGATTAGAAAAAATACAAAATAGGGCTATGAGATCTATATTAAAATGTAATAGATATTTACCTTGTTTGCGTAGTATTATGGAGAAAAATTCAATTTTTTTTATCACATATTTATCATATTGTGTAGTTTGAACTGTCTTGAAAATGTTGAAATAAAACAAAAGTGCGGTCACAATATAATGAATATATAGTAATAAAAACAATATGTATTATTGTCTTTAATTGAAATAATTGTTTATTTGCCTGTCTCCGTGGTTTAGTCGATAGAACACTCGACTATGGTACGGTAGAACTCGGGTTCGAGCCCCGGTGAAGGCGTTGGTGTTTGTGTTTGTCCTGATTTAAGTAGTGTGAATAATGATATGTGCTGAGTAATGTACATTGGTTATAAGCCCAATGGCCATTCGGAACCGGCGTTAAACTGTAGATCCGCTGAATTAAAAAAAAATGTTCATTTTAGAGTTTTTGCGTTTTTAGCTGCATTTGTTCATATTATTCATGAGAAGTGAGGACAATTATTTGAGTTTGAATGTGTCAAAGTGTAATGTTGTTTCTTCCACAAGGAAAAGAGACCGAATTGATTATGATTATAGCTTCGGAGGTCAGATTCTCTCTCGTTCAGATAAGGCGATAGATCTTGGTGTAGTCTTCGACCAGAAGCTTTCCTTTGCCCCACACATCACCCAAATTATTTCATCTGCTGCGAAAATATATGGATTCGTTATACGTAATGGCAAATATTTTAATAATTCATCAACATTCATAGGACTATTTAATACCCTAATCCGTAGCCATCTTCAGGCTATTCAGAGAAGGTTCTCGAAATTTTCAGTTTGGAGGGGGGAAAAAAGTTTATCCACAGAGAGGAGTCAGTCATTACGAATTATTGAGTCGATTCAGTTTTATCTCATTGCACAGCAGGAGAGAAACTTCATCACTCAAATTTTTGTACAAATTACTGCACAATGGTATTGATTGTCCTTCTCTCTTGTTTGCTTTGAAATTTCGTGTTCCTAGGCAAAATTCTCGTAATACAGAATTATTCCGCCAACTCCGTAATACAATCTCCCATTTGGTTTATGGAGTCTACATTCAATAGAGTTATCAATAATTGTGACATTCACTTTGACTCCATAGAATTCATTTCAGGAAATTTGTGAACAACGATAATTGACTAAAACTGAATTGATTTAGATTGAGTTATTTGTAATATTTGATTGAATACTATAATGTAGTTATAAGTTATAATTTTCTTTTAGATTAGATTGAGCTCTTTGTTGAATCTTTTTTCAATTATTCAGTTGAATCTTTTTTCTAATTATTTAGATATGTATTCAACATTGTTATTATTTTCTGTAATTGGGTGTTATACCTGTTGAGAATAAAGAACTTTTTATATTATTATTATTAGAAGGCCATGGAAAAATGCTTACTTCGAGGTTTAAATTCCACAAGGATAATGTTGATTTTGTAAAAAATAAAAAGAATAAAAACCTTTATTTCACTAAAGTTATACAAAAAACTTTTGATATGTCAAATCTCAATTACATATCTACCTATCTCGTTATTCAAAATATGGGTACTTTTCTGTATTTTGTATCAATTACTCAAAAAATCTTGATACTAGTACTAGTTGTCGATATACTTTGTAAATTATCGAAAGCTTTAAATTGTCGTAGTATAAGTTATTTTTAGATTCAGGAAGCTAACAACTTTGGATGTAAAATATATCAGTACATAAATCAATTCTGGGCTAGAAGTTTGTATTGTTTTGTATTGTACTTATTTGAATTGTATTATTTTTGTATAATATTGTATTGTTTTCAATTGAGTATTATTAGCATATTACAGTTTTGCCGCCATGAAGTGTTGACATTTTGCTGTGTCAATTGAAGAATTACTATTAAATATCGACAATTAACTTACTCTTATAATACAAATACTCATACAAGCACAAATAAACGCACACATACATATTTTACCACCCTCTGAGGGAGAGTTCCAACCATGTTTGCAAATTCTTTGAGAATCTGTCCTGTAACCTAACCTCTTGCAAGTTAAATTTTAATTGTAGTGTTGTAGTTACCTCCTTCAATGTGCCATGTTTCAAGGCTTCTGATGAGGAAATGAAGAAAACTCGAAAGCATAAACAAAAGAAAAACAGTACGTTGTTTTATTATTGCTCCCTTGCCAAGAAGAATTCACATACTTCTAACATATTTCACCAAAGAAATATATCCTATATTATATATATATATATATATATATATATATATATATATATATATATATATATATATATATATATATTATATAGTTATATCAATTGAAGAATAAACAGTGATACGTTAATAAAGTAGTTAGTTTAGTAAAGTTTAGTAATAGTTCAGTTAATAAAGAATTTTGAAATGTAATAGATATACTCGAATCCAAAGCATGCTAAGTTGTATAGAACTAATGTCAGTTAAACAGAGAATACTTTCTGCTACATATATATTTCATGAATTCAATGGACAATGAATCAACTCTGTGATAGTTCATATTTAAATGAGAGGTAATAAGAAATATTTGCCTAAAAATCACTGACTGAACAATTCTTTATTCGACTAGTTTCGCCTTTCACGGCATTATCAAAAATGAATGTCTTTTCATTTATTTTCACAACAAATCCTCTTTTCCATTCATTCTTGATAATGCCGTAAAAGGCGAAACTAGTCGAATAAAGAATTGTTCAGTCAGTGATTTTTTGACAAGTATTTCTTATTACCTCTCATTTACATATATATTTATATTTAAAGTTAAAAGCAAATTGTTCCCATATAAAGTAATAATAAATGGAACATGTGTCAGTGATGTGCACAATTATAATACAAGAAATGCTGACAATTTCTACATGCAAGTTTGTAAGCTTTCTAAGCATAGAAATAGTATACTTCATGAATGATTCAACGCATTCAATGTATTGCCTAGCTTCATAAAAACAATTAGTGACCTTAAGGTATTCAAGCGTAAATTAGCAAGTTCGTTTTAAACACATAATTGTAAAAAATATATTTTGAACCTGAATATATGCATGATTTGCTAAATAAATCTATTGCTAAATAGATAATATTATTATTATTAATTTAATTGAATATTCGCTGATCTCTTGGTGAAATATTGTTTAACATATTAAATAAAAAACACTTGGCTTGGTTGGAAAATTTCGGGGTGTTACCCCATTTTCATAAGTTGAACTGTTTAACTTTAAATTGAGTTTAACTTTCGAAATGGGGTAACACCCCGAAACAATTGTCAAGTATTCATTACAAATTTTGTGAAACCAAGCTAAGTGTTTTTGATTTAATACACAATGATATGTTATTTAAAAACATAACCGAACTTCTCTATTTTTAAATATTAATTTTTAGAGTACTCGTATCCTGCATTTAATTTATCTTTCGAAGATCATTGTCGCTAATCACACAATAATCTATTCTGACTGAAATTAGGTACTTGAATGAGTCATACTCACAACAACATATCTACCCATAACGCTTCAAAATTGCAGAAAAAAATTCTGTCAATTGAACTTTTTCACGGTCTGCCAATTGTTTGTATGATTCATGTTTCCTATGTCTAAATAATACAAGATAAAGCGTTCGAATTAGTAGGACTGAATTGTTGGCCTATTACACATAAAAACCAGTAATCGTTTATATAATACATTGATTACGTTTTTTATTTAGATGATAATTTGTTATAATAAGGATACTTCCGGATTAGGTCCGGATTCTTGGAATTATTTTCTCTATTTAAGGAGAATCATCATTGAAATTTTACACTTCAAAATGAAAAAACTTATATGATTATGTTCCAAAACTCACATTAACCTTTCGAGGCTCTAATTGTTTGGATAAAAATAAAGGGTGTTTTTTTAGAAGTATGGACTTTAAATTGCAATAAAACAACGATGGATCATTCGATTGACAAGAATTTTATTATTCGAAAGATAATATTGTGGCATTACATTTTAAATATGACTTCTCGCATATGACCGCCACGGCTGGCTCGGATTTAGTCCAATCTGGACGTCTAATTTTCGATGACTTTTTCCAACATTTGTGGCCGTCTATCGGCAATAACAGGGAATATTGTCCTCCAAATGATCAAGCGTTTGTGGCTTATTCGCATAGACCAATGACTTCACATAGCTCCACAGAAAGTAGTCTAGCGGTGTTAAATCACAAGATCTTGGAGGCCAATTCGCAGGTCCAAAACGTGAAATTAGGCGGTCACCAAACGTGTCTTTCAATAAATCGTTGTGGCACGAGCTGTGTGACATGTTGCGCCGTCTTGTTGAAACCACAGCTCCTAGACATCATGGTTGTTCAATTCAGGAATGAAAAAGTTAGTAATCATGGCTCTATACCGATCACCATTGACTCTAACGTTCTGGCCATCATCGTTTTTGAAGAAGTACGGACCAATGATTCCACCAGCCCAAAAAGCGCACCGAACAGTCAGTTTTTCTGGATGTAACGGTGTTTTAACATACACTTGAGGATTATCTTCACGCCAAATGCGGCAGTTTTGTTTGTTGACGTAGCCATTTAACCAGAAGTGCGCTTCATCGCTAAACAAAATTCGCTTATGAAAATCGGGAACAACGGCAATTTGGTTTTGGGCCCACTCAACCGATTAATTTTAATTAATTAATTGATACGATGAATTGCCAAACCAAACTGAAAATAAATCACTTCTCAGCTGTTGAATCGGTCGCCATCTTCAACAGTAATACCAACTTAAAGTTCTATGGCTCTAAAAAAAACACCCTTTAGATAAATTACAATGTGACCCTTTTTGAATAAGGATATTTTGTACAGAATAAAAAAACATTTATATTTATCGTTGTTTTTTACTCGATTTCAACCCCTTTTCATCTTTTCGTGTGTTCCCAAATAATTTGATTACAATATATGCTATGTTTCAAATTATGTTTGTTAACATAACCACAAGTGCTACAGGGAACAGGAAACTAATGTTCATGTAAGCAAAGACTTATTCGCGAGGAGTTTTTCCTTGAATACTTTTTCAGTAGATCAATAAGAGATCCTTTTGATATGTAATTGAATTTACAAGCGAACCAAAAATAAAAACGGAATAGTAAAAAGTTGTCAAAAATCGTATTTGAAACGAATGTTTTCATTTGTTGTTTATTTTTTTATACAAAACTTGCATAACTTTCGTACTTCATATAATAATATAATAATAAAATAAAATTTATTGAGAAACATTCCTTACATTGTAAAATAACATTCATTCAATTGATACAATAATTACAACTAAGAATACAATATTCTCTAAAGAACCTAATTCAAATTTGAATCTGATCTTTCAGTCAGTCCTCGAACAAAAATATTGGTTCAAACAAAAATATTGGTTGAATTTATATTCACATCAATATACAACTTTATTTGAAAAGAAAAGAAAAAAATTACCTCAGAAAGATTAAACATTTGATACAATTTCTCATGGTGACGGACATTTGTGTTAAAAAATATACAAACATATGATATATAAAATTGATTCATACATTATTGCCTACATTCCAATCATCGAAGTACTCTGCCACACGATATGCCTTTGTTAAGAGCACAGATTTAACTCTCCTCGCGAACAAATAAGTTTTCAGTACTTTCAAATTCGATGGTAAATGGTTGAAGATTTTAATACTCTGATAATAGAAAGTGCTCAAATTTATCTGTAGTATGCACACCACTGTTCCTTGTTGAATACTCATGATTACTATTCAATTTAATAATTTTTTTTCCGTAATAATTTCTGCAAGTGTTTAACTTCGAAACATTTCTTTCAGTGGAAGGTGTAGAAAGATCAAATGAGTGAGGACCTTACTTGTCGTACTTTCATTTCAAAAATTAAATAGTACAGAAAATAATGTTTTCTAGATTCTCACGCTATGAATGTCAGTAAACTGGTATTCGGTGTACAGAACTGTGAATGCTTTCTTTCCCACTGCCGAAGGACAAAACTAAATTCCACCTAATATAGTATGTTACAAACTCAGAGAACATTTGTCAACCAACAAGTTGAATTTTTAGAATCTTACTTTTACAACGAAAGTGGAATCCCCTTGTTGATCATTTGAATAGAAAACTTTGTTCATTGATATATACTTGAATATAAACTTAAATTCAAACAGCTGAACTTATAATTTACACTTTATTTGAACGACGAAACGCGTCATGCTCTGTAGGCAATAAAGTGTAAATCGTAAGTTCAAATGTTTGAATATACGTTTATATTCAGTTATAATGGATATACATCAAGTAAACGCCAACACTATTAAATATTGATATATACGTTGAAAATATTGAAAAAGTAATTCCAAACGAACGTATTAAACGTCATGTATTTGCCAATTTTCAATCCGTGGCTTCATATTGTATTACATTTGGTGTAGTAGGGTAGCACGATTTTTGGTTTAGATTACAGTGACTCATGCCGAATCTATTTCAGGTTAAATAACATCCTGACCATATATAGTCTTAATACCTCTATATCACTACATTGAAGACTGCAAGAACAGAAATAATACTAAACAAATATTAGCCTATTTATAACATATTCACTTCTTTGCATTGAGAGAAAGAGAGAGAGATTCGCATATCTGAAATATGCGAGTATAAAGCTTCTTAACAAACGGCACAAAACGATACGAAAGATCACTGAGAACAGATTTTTTGGATCTGTTTTTTTATTCAATTTCAATTTTAAGGATAAAAGAAATTTGAATTCTTTTATAGAATTGATTACTCATTTTGGTAATTTTGTAATTCTTTGCTGAATGAATTTTGATTTTAATTAATGAGATTGAATTCTCGCTCAACTCTTGGTGAAACATAATTGAATATTAAAATAAATTAAACTCTTGGCTTAATGTTTCACGATTTATTTAACAATATGTATAGTCAACATGTTTCGAGCGTTTCGAGTCTTGAAAATGAGCTAACGCTCGAAACATGTTGACTATACATATTGTTAAATAAATCGTGAAACATTAAGCCAAGAGTTTAATTTATTTTAATATTTAAAATTTTGATTTTGTTCATTTTCATTTCTCTTCCTTCGATATGGAAGTGTACATTCAGCAATAACCATCGCAAATGAATATTATTATAGCAACTTATTAGTAATAAGTTGTTGATTAGAATAGTAAATATGTAATACAAAAAATATTATTAATGTTATTCAAAAATTTTGACGTACGTTTCATACGGACCTCGTAACAAACCAGAGAACAATGTTTTGTATATCTTTTATTCATGAAAAAAATGAGACCGTGTCGCGGGACACGAGGTAGGCACGTTAGTTCTTTCAAGAATTACTATTTAGTTAATTATAAAAGAAGTAAATATTATCTATTCGATAAATAATAAATAAGTCGTCAAAGTCATTTATAATATTTTTATTTATTTCAAATTGAAATCAATGTATCTAATGTATAAACAATTTTTTATTAAACTTTTTAGAAAATTTGACCAAGGTATTATATATTTATTTCACTTTTAAGGTATTTAAATTTGAAATATTAAAATTGTGTTTAAAATATTAAAATTATAAGCAAAGTATACAAATACTTTGCTTATAATTTTTAACGATATTATTCAATTATTCGTGGAGTGTTCAATGTGGTCAATGCTTCTCATAGCTCAGTAACAATATTCTTGTTTGAGAACAATAAATTAAAATTGACACACTTGGCTCGAGTTTCACTGAACATATTAAATACTCCATATATGTTTCGGGTGGTTAACCATTATCAAGAGTAAGTACTGACTAGTAGCATTGTTAATACTAGTTACATTATATACTCTTGATAATGTGTTAAGCACCTGAAACATATGTAGAGTTTTTAAAATATTTAGTGAAATTTAAGCCACGAGTGTTAATTCCAATTCATTGTTCTTAACATAATGTTTCACCAAGAGATAAGAGATTCTTGTTTCCACATTTTGTAGTGGTTACTATATCAGAAGTTCTACAAATATTCCCTATTTGTCTAGGAATGAGAACAAAACAAAAAAGTAAATTTCCAATACATCATTCTGTGGAATCAATAATCGCATTTGGTTAATTGATAATAAGACAAAATATGTTCAAAGAAAAGGTGAATTTTGAATTTTTTCGGACAGTATTGATTTATTCATCAATATTCTTCATTAAAGTTACTTTTTTGTAGTGTTTATCAATATTTATTCTGTCCCTTTCAAAGCATTCCTCCTCAGTTATTATGAACTTATGCCAGCACTTTTTCTAATCCTCGAAGCACTTCTGAAATGCGTTTGTCGGTAGGGACATCAGCTTATTCTTCGATTCCGACTTCATCTCATCAATTATTGAATAAAGATTTCCTTTCATAGGTCTTTTCAGTTTGAGTAAGAGGAAAAAGAAGCAGGGAGCCATATCTGGTGAATACTGTGAATAGAGGCTTGAATAGAGGCTTGATTACGGTGATGTTTTGGGCCAAAAATGCAAGAAGCATTGATGTGTGCGCAGGTGCATTATAGTAATGCACAATTCATGACTTCTCTTTCTAAAATTCCGATCTTTTGAGCCGCATTGCTTCATGCAAACTTTGCACAACTTAATCGTAGTATTCCTCATCAATCGTACGACCTGTTGGCGAGACCGCATGGTACACCACGTCGTTGAAATAGAAGAAAACGGTGAGCACAACCTTCACATTTGATCAAACGTGGTGTGCTTTTTTGGTCTTGTCTCTACGTGCCGCTTCCATTGGGATGATTGGGCTTTGGTTTGGACGTCATAGCCATATGCCCACGTTTCGTCACCAGTTATCACCTTTTAGATAGAGCAAATCTGGATCATTGTTGACGTCATTCAACGATTCCTGAGCAATACTAATGCGACGTTGCTTTTGCTCCAAATTTTGCAATTCCGGAACTAATTTCACCGACGCACACTTTTCATACCCAAAGCATCCGACAAAATGAGCCGATTGGTATGCCAACATCCTCTGCAATTTCCCTAATAGTGATTTGATGATTTTCCAAAACTATGTTTGCACTGTTTTTATGTTTTCTTCGTTTGTTGGCGTGGTTACAACTCCAGGACGCTCATCGTCATCAACATATTCTCAGCCTTCTGTAAAGCGCCTGTACCACTTATAAACACTTTTTTGAGACAAACTAGACTCGCCGAATGCCACAGTTAACATTTCAAGTGCGTTAGAGCACTTCATTCCATTTCTAACGCAGAATTCAATACAGATCTTCGCTCAATTTTTTTTTAAAGTAAAAAATCGTAGAACACACGAAAACGTGACTTACTTCTTAAGTTGTCAGAAAAAACTACTGATGAATGTTTACATATAAGAAACGTATGTGTACCAACATAACAAGAAAAAAATTCACCTTTTCCTTTGAAGAGACCTGGTGTACCCCATTTCTAGAATTAATTGATATATAGTATTAAATATTTGGGAATCTGAACTTGTTCCTTCATCAATTAGAATATAAAGCAATATTCATAGCTGGTACCAAAAAAACAACATTAACGCTGGTTCCGAACGGGCAGTGGGTTTGTAATCAATGTACATTACCCAGCATATATCATTATTTTAAGCTACTTAAATTATGGACAAAGACAAAAACCCATGCCTTCAGCGGGGCTCGAACCCGAGTTCTACCGCACCATAGTCGGGTGTTCTCCCGACTAAGCCACGGAAAAACGGTGTGTGTGAAAATATATATTATTGTGATTATTTTTTTGTTCGAGAATAAACAAAAAGAAAGCCTGAAGTTCATAGATATACCTACTTCTTAATAGAAATGGAATAAAGTGGTTTTCTCAGTATTTCCATTCAAATATAACATTCAATATCAGTAAACCAAGAGTTATTTCATACGCACAATCAGTTAAGATTTAATCACCTGAAAAAATGCGATGTCCGTGTTATTTGAAGTGCGTGATTAAAGTAGGTGCTATAAATTCAGATATTTACTTCATTATGAAAATATATTCATCATAGAGCTCACAAATAAGAGTTACCTATTTCCGTGAAAATTTATTCAAATTATTCATAAAACATACCACATATGATTGTGATTGCCAAAAAATTCACGGAATTGATATTTCGGCACATAGTTTATATATTTTCATAATATCAACTCTATTTTAAAATATTTATTTTCCGATGAACTCTTTTAGCGTTAGTGGAAAAAAAGATCAAAAAAATTTCGACGAAATAGTAAACCGACGAAAATATTTATTCATATTGGATGTTTGTTTTCAATCTTGAAATTATCGGCAACTAACTGACCTACATTGAATACGGACCCAAGTCACAATCAAAACACGATAATGATTCAACAGAAATTAAGGCCGAATTCTCGAGAAATGCTCGATCGGTCGGTATGTATATGTAAGATGGGGAATCCTCAAGTGAAATGAAGTTACTCAACCTAGTGCAATATTTATATAACGATTTCCATGAATTACTCGATTTCAAACATTCGGTTCACTATGTCTACGTTCACCCATTTCAAATATTAAACGTGCATAAGTCGTGTTTTCAAAAAAAGACTTGTCGATGTTGAAAATGAAAGAACGAGTTATTAAGGATTTCTTTTTTTTGAAAAGTCTATGTGTACCTTGACGTATAGCACCGTTCAAATTTTATCTGTAATTTTTACAGGGACTTGTTTCTGAGTAATGGTTCAAATTTCTACACAGTTACTTAGATCCAGTTGAATCAGCTGATTACGATTGATCTTCAAGACCTGCATCTTGGGATAACAGTACTAGAAAAAGGACACGGGTGTAAGTCGTCGGATCTTGTTGGCCCATTCACGTTAGTTATGCAGAAGGTAACAATACAAAAAGACCACAGAAATAAGTGCCGAGAAGAATAGCTAACCCACATCGAAAGAATATCGACTAAGGCAGGTGTTCAACGTTCATTTCTTCCAACATTCCACCATAAAGTACATTAAATCGGTACAGAGAGTTGAATCATAAATCTTAATAATAGTCTGCGTATTATAATGTATATTTAAATAGCGTGAACTCAGTACCTACAACAAAGGACAAAGAGTTTAGAGAGTCTGCAGCTTACAAAGTGCCCAATTCAAAAAAGATAACTCCTTATCTTTATGGTTATGGTCGCAAGTTATGGTAACAATCCCCTACTGAGTCTTTGTCTTCAGCATTTACCCATTTAGCACTTGGGGTGACTGCTGACTGCTCAAGAATAATGACGTTATTAGATCTTGCCTTGGTGAAGCTCTACTGAAGGAAAAAACTTGAGTCCTTTTGAAGGACTCACTGTTATTAATAAAAATAATAATAATGAAAATCTTCATTTGAGGTTCCCGTGATACAACTATGAATCAACTGTGTGATAGTTCATATTTAAATGAGAGGTAATGAGAAATACTTTTCTAAAAATCACTGACGGAACTATTCTTTATTCGATTAGTTTCGCCTTTTACGGTTTTATCAAGAAATTCTTGCAGAAATTCATGCATTCTTGATAATGCCGTAAAAGGAGGAATTAGTCGAATAAAGAATTGTTCAGTCAGTGATTTTCAGACAAGTATTTCTTATTACTTCTCAGGAGTATTTTAGTATTGTATATATATATATATATATATATATATATATATATATATATATATATATATATATATATATATATATACTATACATATATATATATATATATATATATATATATATATATATATATATATATATATATATATATATAGTATTTTGAGTATATAATTCAAATAGAACTGAGTAGTTTTTCGATTTTCACTATAATTCATTCAAAACATGACAATATTGTTTTGCCAACACAGTGGCTTCATCAGATGTTGATGATAATCTGAGTATTTTTAGTATTATTTTAGTATTAATATACTTTAATATCTATTTATATTCTGCAATATTTAAATACTTATATACACATATATAAAGGTATCTATTTCAACAATTTGAGAAAAAACTTATCGATATGAAAAGTTGATAACAAATATTGTGGAGAAGCGAATATCAATATTATGAAATTCTGTAATGCTATCATATTTTATTTTACAACCATTTCAGCTTTTAAATGTTCATCAGTTGATGAACGATATATCTGACCTTTGTTTTCATCCAGTTCTTTATGGCAGATTTGAATTTTTCAAGGTAAACCATACTTTTAATTCAAATAGCAATTCATTATAAATTCTTGGTGCCAAATAGTAGTAGCTACGGAACCATATGGATTTACTGTACTGCGGAATTGATAAAGAGTTCCTGCTATATCTGGTATTCAAGCTATGTTGAATAAAGTAACAATTGTCTTCTTTTTTAAGTTTAGCAGCGATTAACAAACACCTGGAGTATATCCAGTATGTCAGCTTCCTTATACAGCAAGCCGGTAGTATATCTGATATCTTTTTTATGGAGAATTTTCAGCAGCCATTTTTGTCTCATTTCGAGCTTTTTTATCACTATATCTTAGGCAGCACCCTTCTAAACGATACCATATCGTATCAGAGACTCCGCAAGAGCTTTGTAAATTATTGATAAATATTTTACGTTTAAAATAATTGAGAGTTCTTTAATTGAGGTTGGACTTCAAGTAGTGTACCTGATCATGACAATGCAAGACTTGGTAAATCTTGACAATTGATTGGTGGTGTAATACGTTAGGCAGGGATATAACAGCCCAGATTATATTCTTCTAATATTACAGCACATTTTCATTATGAAGAATGAATAAAAAAAATTAAGGAACTGAAAATTAGAGGACTTTACCACAATCAATTCTTAAATTATAAAAAAGGAAAGACAGGTCCTTTTGCGATTCGTTCGAGTGATAAAATTTTTGTTTCGTTAACCAAATCGACAATCGAATAAACTACATGTAGAATCGATCCATTGGTGAACAAATTGACCCGATATTTATTCGAATTGATGCGCGGGAAGAATGATACTTAAAAACTAAAAGATAAAAGAGTGTTTCCCAGCATGGGACCTACGCCCCACGTAGGGTCAATTTGATTGTTAAGGGGGCAATTCGAAACTGGACTCTAATCGAGTTTAACCAATTCGCACTTATTAATTTTAGCTTTTAGCCCTTTTCAGGGGGACATAATAATTTCAGAAAGGCTAAGGTGGGGCATGACAAAAGAAGGTTGGGAAAAACTGCTCTAAAATGAAAATTATGATTACACGATCTATTGGAAATATTCGAATGATGATCGATCAAATCGTACCGAACTCACAACACATTACTTAATATCAGAGTTGCAATGAATAAATGAATTGGAAGTTTTATTTATGCCAAGTATTTCTCATATAAAATATATTTGAGGGAAAATAAGAAAAAAATAAGCAATTTATATTGAAACATTGGCATGCGATATCAAACTGCATAAACAGAGTAAGTACATCGAAACTTGTTGGCCTGAGAAAGGGAAGCATGAATCAGCAATAAATTAAGCATACCGTCGGTTGTTCGTAAACCAGATATGTTCAATGTTTGTCAAGTCTAAACACATATGTGCGGACGTCACACGCATTGACGTCACTGCTTGGTAGACGCCGTCACGCATGAGCGTACTTTTGAAATCTGAATGCAGAATATGTAATAAGTTGAGGATCTACCAGTACGATATATCTCGGTGCGGAATCTCTCAACTGATGATGACATATAATTGTTTTTATGGCGAATTGAAGACGTGAACATCAGCACATCGAAATATATGAAAATGCAAAAGACTAAGGAATCACATTTATTTTGTAAGACTTTTTTGCGGTTGTCGATTTTGTTCTGAATCTAGAAAATCAAAACGAAACAAATTTCAAACATAGGTATACGACTTTTAGACAATTTTAAATTAATAGAAGATCTATTTTTGGCGGTCTTCGTGACTTATTCGAGAGAACACCCGAATATGGTGCGGTAGAATTCGGGTTCGAGCCCCTGTGAAGGCAAGGGTGTATGTGTTTGTCTATGATTTGAGAAGTTTAATGATGATGCTATTTGTTGGGTAATGTACATTAGATTACACGCCCATTGGCCGTTTGAAACCAGCGTTAAACCGTAGGTCCACTGAATTAAAAAAGATCTATTTTTGTCAACATTTCTTGAATCCTAGTCAAAAACGATTTATTTTGATGAACGCCAAATTTCTTAAAGTCTAGTACGCTCTATATTTTTGCTCTCATTTTTTTGCTGTTACTATCTAAATTTGGCTATCCTCATTGCTATTCTCATTTTCGGATTGTTTTCATATTAATCTTTAATCTTTGCTATTTGTTTTTTCTTCGGAAATTTTTTATATATTCTTCAATTACACCACACCTCGAAAGTTGTAACCTTGTAGATGTTCCTGACTTACTGTTCAGGTTTCTAAATGTCTAACTCCTCTTAGTTCTGGTAATTGTTTTTTATTACATAGCAATTTCTCTAATTTCGAGAAATCATTCTATCCCTTTTTTATTATTGATCGAATTTTTGTCGCTTGTCCATTATTTTGCGAGAAAATTATTTCAATTATACTTTCTATATTTTATAACTCAGTTTACAAAAATTATATGGTTTTTACAATGGTGACATGATGTATTCTGTAAGCATGTAGACTGTTTTTGAACTTATAATATATAAAAAAATTGAGCAGGTAAGTCTATAACAAAAACAAGAAAAAAGCAGTACTACAATTCAAAAATCATTGTTTATTAGTAAAGATTTCATAAAATGGAAAAGATACTTTGCAAACATATATTAACAATAATATTTATTTAGCAATAGCTATTACAAAAATCATATACACGTTTAGGTTCAAAATATACTAATAATTGATGAGGCCGATACTTGATGTAAATCGATAAACATAATAAAACAATTGTTAAACTGATTTACACATATATTAAAAATAATACTGCATGACGTACGTTTCGATGAGATTCACCTTTTTCAAATGCTACGTGCAGACTAATGACAATTTCTCGAATACATACAATATATAAACTTAAATACAGAGAAAACAGGTAGATAACAGGTGGAAGGGATGAATTCATACTGAACTACTATAAATATTTTCAAAATTACTTAGTTTACTATATAGTAGTTCAGTAAGAATTCATCCCTTCTACCTGTTATCTACCTGTTTTCTCTGTATTTATAATTTAAGTTTATATATTGTATGTATTCGAGAAATGTCATTAGTCTGCACGTAGCATTTGAAAAAGGTGAAACTCATCGAAACGTACGTCATGCAGTATTCTTTTTAATATATGTGTAAATCAGTTTAACAATTGTTTTATTATCAAAATATACTATTTACAATTATATGTTCAAAACGAACTTATCTAATTTACGCTTGAATACCTTAAGGTCACTAGCTGTTTTTATGGAGCTATGGTTTTTATGGTTTTTTTGAATCCTTCATAAAATATAATATTTCTCTATTTAGAAAGCTCATAAACTTGCATGTAGAAATTGTCAGCATTTCTTGTTTCTTGTCAGCAATTTGTTTTTAATTTTAAATATAAATATATACGTAGCAAAAAATATTCCCTGTTTAACTGACATTACATCTAAACAATTCAGCAGGCTTTGGATTGGACTATATCTATTACATTTCAAAATTGTTGGCATAGCTCTATTCTGTAACTTTGTTGCAGTTGAGTTTTGTCCTTACTCAATCCCAATAACAAAATGGAACAATATTCAAAGTGCGGAATTATTATTGAATTGAAAAGCAATAACTTCATATATGTCGTCAGATTTTTTCCAATTCTTTCGAGAAAGATGATTTTCTTGGAGATTTTAGACGATACGAAGTCGACATGATCATTGAAACTCATTTTCATATCTAACATAACGACTAAATATTCAACAAGTTTTACCCTTTCAATGTTTTCAATTTCAATACTTATATTTTCGTTACTATTTACCTTAAGAATTTTACTTGTACCAAAAACTATAAATTTAGACTTTGTTACACTCAGCGATAAACTGCTAACGATTAGCCATCCCTTTATTGCTGCAAAGTCTCTATTGACCCATTATATCATATATTACGGACTTGCTATAGAAGTTTGAGAATATATCCAACTTCGATAATTACAGACACCAAAAAAGTCGCAATATTTCATTTCAGATTATTGTATCAATCGTTATGGTTGAAAGATATAGTTTTAATGTTTATAATCTATTTAAATTTATTACGATCCTATGATAATAGGTAACTAAAACTGAAAATCAAGATCTCAAATATTTTGTATTAAATTGAATCAATTCCACGAGTGAATCATTGGTACACTAAGCTTAGTCAGATGACACTAAATTCATGAAATTTTCCAACAAAAATTTTTGATTAATTACATCCTAATTCTTCACTAAAACAATCCAATTCATCTTCCACTGATTTTCCGATTGTGACTCAGAACTATAACGAACAATTTTCTTGCACGGTGATATAAGGTTAATTTGTCTCCGTAATAATAAAACGTAAACTAATCGTACTGTACAGTCATCGCAATCTTAGTCTAGACGGCGCCACTTGCCACACAAATTTTCGGGTTGAGATCCTGCCAAATAATTCACTATGCAGTACAGAGTTGGATTTGCCGAATGTGAATAACACATTTACATAGTAACACATAGCCAGAAGTAGCGTTACGAGTGAAAAAACAACAGTGTGAATACTTCTGAGTATAAATGCTTGTTCTCTCAATACGAAAATAAAAACATGTATGAGTAAAGTGTGTACACATATATATTAATGCATATAAGTTGTAGTGTTTTAAAAAACCTTACACTGCTTGAAGAAATAATTGTTAAGACGGCGTCACTAAATAATTGTTAAGACGGCGTCACGTACAAATAACCTACTAATAATAAATTTCTATATAACGTACTCCACTATGAAATCTTGTTGTAACACCGGCTATGAAATTGGGGAAACGTATATAAATTCACCTCATCTCTCTTAGCTTCGAGATCCAGATTATTCAAATTGGATGTAAATGATAAAATCCAATTGTGAGCCACTCAAAATTTGGTGAAACCTCAACTTGTACCTCCAGGGGATATAGTGAAGCCTTAATTTTAAACTGGAGGGGATATAGTGAAGCCCTAACTCGAAACTCCAGGGGATAAAGTGAAGCCTTAATTTTCAATTCTGACAAAATCTATACAGATAAAAGATATTATATTAAACAAGCAGAAACCTGACCTATCAGTAGAAATATTCGACACGAGAATCCGATATCGGAATGTATAAAATTTATAACCACGAAATACTCCGTACTTACATCGGTGCCTTTCGAACTACGATTATTTCATGTGACGCGGTCTTAATTAGTTCTTCAACCAGTGTAAGGTTTTTTAAAATGTTACCATGTCTGTTACCATTTTTTAAAATGTTACCAAACAATACACATATCTACATATAATTTTTGTACGAATGACACTAAAGTAAATATTTTAGAAAATATTAAAACATCCATTCGAGAAATTTTAATTTATCAGAAGAAAGTCAGAATAGAGCTTGTTCTGTGAACATTTATGTATACATATTCATATATCAACTAAACTGGGAGAATCATTCCAAGCATGTATGCAAACGCATCGGCTCGGCGCTTTGTGCTATTTTGAAGCTTCGTGACGAACTGAACCACTAAAGCTCTAGTGCAAGGCTGGCCAATAGTTTTTCAAGGTGGGCAAAATTTCATAGACTGTGGTGCCGCCGGGCCAAATACCATATTCATAAGGTATTAATATACACAAAACGTACATTAAAAATTTGGTTTAATTTACTTTATTTGTAAATGAAATTAAGTACCTAACATACATAATAACAACATTATTTCTATTTAATGAGAGCTGTGAAGAGGTTTTTGTGATAGTAATTTGTCGATATTTGGTTTTAAGTCTGATGTTGATAGTACAATCAAATCCGAAATGTGTTTTGCAGTGAGAGATGTGCGATATTTATTTTTGATGTATGATAGAGTTGAAAATGTTTTCTCACACACATAGGTGGAACCAAACCTGCTTAAAATTTGCATAGCAAGGTCGCGCAATGTTGGGAAATCTTCACTGGAAACGTTTTTCCAAAAACTTGCAAAACTTTCTGTTAGCTGCTCTGAAGATACATTTTCATAGAAAATTTGTTTCAGGGCAGTGTGGTTTTGAAGATCTGTTACTTCGAGCTGTATGTTTGCTGGATAATCAACCAAGTCAGTAGAACTGATAGCAAATGGATTTATAAACAGCTGAATATTTCTCTTGTCCGATTCAAAATCCTGGAATCTGTTTTCAAAAGACTCTTTTAAACATTTTATTTTTGATAGGTATTTAGGAATATCAAGGGCAGTGATCTCTAATTCTTCTTTTAAACTTGCAAGTGTGGAAAAATGGTCGACTTTATTTCTCTCTAAGTTTGCTGCGAACAAGTCCAACTTCCCTTTGAAACCATTGATCAAGTTGAACATTGTTGGAAGAGAACAATTTTTTCCTTGCAGTTTAAGGTTCAGGACATTAAGGTGCTTCAATGTATCAACTAAAAATGCAAGATCGCACAGCCATAATGAATTTTCAAGTAGAGCTCTCTCTGCTGGCAATGCTTGTTTTTCTTTCAGAAATTCCAGAACATGTTCCCTCAAATCATAAAAATGTTTCAACATTTCGCCTTTAGATAACCAGCGAACAGCGCAATAAAGATGTAATTCGCCGTATTCTTTTATTTCTTCTTCAAACAACGTTCTGAATTCTCGTCGGTTAAGTGCTCTGGCACGTATGAAATTAATGCAGCCTACTACTGGGTCAATCACGTCCTCGAAAGTCATGTCTTTAGCGCACAAAGCTTCTTGATGTATAATACAATGATAAGAAAACAATTGTCGACCTATGTAATTTTGCAGCAAAGCTACAGCGCCATTGGTTTTCCCCATCATCGCAGGTGCTCCATCAGTGCAAACTGAATTGCATTTATCCCAGTTTAGGCTCTTACCCTCAATGCAATCTTTCAGTTTCATGAATATATCTTTTCCTGTGGTTGTAGTTTCCAGTTGACAAAGGTCCAATATATCTTGAAATATATTGAAATTGTCATCAATACAGCGTACAAAAACAGCTAATTGCGCCATACCAGTTAAATCGCAGGTTTCGTCCAATGCAAGTGAATAATATCTACATTTAGTTACAAACTCTGCAATTTGACTGTTAATGTCTGTTGACATATCTTCTACTCGCCTCATTACTGTGTTGCGCGACAGTGAAATACTAGCTGCCATGGCTTTAACCTTTTGATCATTGCAGTTCTGTGCAAAAATGGACAAACTCTGTTTGATAATTTCCCCATCAGAAAACGGCTTTTTCTTCTTAGCCAATAATAAAGATATTTCATACGATGTTTTGACCATGGCTTCCAGTTCTTCGTGTCGTTTTACAAAAATATTTTGCTGTGAAAATAGTTCTTTCTTCTTTTTATTTATGAAATCAGTCCTTACAGCTGACCCCACTGGATACTCTTTGTCGAATTTTGTATGGTTTTGCTTAAAATACCGCTCTAAATTATATTTTTTAGCAACAGCTACTGTTGCTGAGCAAATGAGACACACAGGTTTGCGGGCTTTGCTTTCGGTGAAAAGGTATTTTGTTTCCCATTCTTCATGAAACGTCCGAGGGTTATCCTTTATTCTTGATGTACTCGTACTAGGTTTGCTGAGGGCCATACTAAAACAATAAAATGTACATGTAAAACTACATGTAAATGTACATGTAAAACTACATGTAAATGTACATGTAGTTTTATGAAATGAAGGTTAGTACCTAAGTAAAATAAAACTATTAATTTGGACAGGCACCGCTCCACAATATCAATAAATATCTAATTAAGATTCGTAGGTACAAATCCTACATCTTGGGCAATAAGACCGCCGCGCCGCCTGCTGTGCAGGAAAGTATTTACAAACAAACAAACAAACTAATTGTAACACATGCAAATATTACACTTACCTGCAGAGAAGATGCAAAGTTTTGGTAGTTATCTTTCTAATTTATTAAACGAATTGTCACAAAACGAATTAGTAATTCAATATACTTGCATTCAAGTAAGATTGATAACGGTACTAAGATGCTCGCTAACCGTCCGTTTGTCTGGCTATTGGAGGACGGGACCGATATGCGTGCGGGGTGCGGGCGAAGTAGCGACAATACCCGAACGACGCGGATCGGTTGCGCTCGGCTGACCAATCAAGTGGAAGCAGTGCTATCGCACGCCGCGCTGCCGAAGTGCTAGCGGGAGAATTCAAATGCCTTGGCGCGAAGTGCTGGCGGGCAAATTCAAATGCCTTGGCGCAAAGTGCTGGCGGGCAAATTCAAATGCCTTGGCGGGCCACTATGTGGCCCGCGGGCCTGGGTTTGGCCAGCAAAGCTCTAGTGAGTACCTATTTACTACTACTCTCTGGTACATAGCAATCTCTTCTGTAGACTTTGCGGCGATTCGCCTAGCAGTAGTAGAGTATTTCTGGAGACAAATTTTACGAGCTACAGGTACTACAAGTGTATTTTGTAGAAGATAATACGAATTTTCCCGGAACCTCATTCTGCATATTCAAGTGATATGTGTTATACTTCTTGATGTAAAGACACAACACAACAAAATAGCTGGTTCATAGGTTCACTGGGGTAGCGAAAATCCGGGTTTTCTGGTACACATAGAGGGTACCAGAATCCAGAAATTACGTAGTGGGACCCAAAACCCAAATACTTCACTACGGAATCAATTTTTAAATTCGATAAACATAAACGGGAAGTTCAATTATTTCAACGTATCAGATGATTTAAAATTATTCGCTGCTATTCACGATCGTAATGATTGCGTCAGATTACAGTCTTCCCTTGATGCATTTGTGGTGTAACCATGGGCTGAAACTGAATATCAGTAAATGTAATGTTTAATCATTTATCATTAATTATTTTCTCAAAAGTTGACTCCAATCTACAACAGCTATATATATACTGGAAGGTAAAATGCTAAATACATCTTTTCTTCTCTGAACACATAATTTGTATCAAGGCTTCTGCTTCTAGAATGCTGGATAATTTACTCAGAAATTGAGGCAGCTCAGTTAATCTTTGCACGCTAAAAACGCTGTACTATTCCTTTATTCGCAGTAAACTGGAACACGCGTCTATAATTTGGTCTCTGACTTGGAGGTAGTTCAGAAGATATGTCTGAAGTACATATTTGTACTTCAGATGTTATTTTGACTAATTTTTCTTCGAGAGACTTCGACAATTCCATCCTAACCGATAGTCTGAAAATTGAATTATTGAAGTTGAGGCGTAACCTTTCGGTCTAACGTTTCTCTTCAAAATTTTGCAGAATTCGATTTATTCGCCATTGCTTCTCAGCAAAATAAATAATACATTTTATGTATTATTATATATTATGTATGAGGCGTAATAATATATTTTATGTCAATGATAGCAGATCAAATGTTATGTCACGTTCTGCTATTGTCTATGTAATCTTTATGGTGGTTGTTGCGGTCGATGTGATATCTATTTTGATCGGATAGTGATTTTTACATGACACTCAGAACAGCGCAATGGGATGTCGTGATAATTTTATGAACTTCTTTTGTCTACATATGACTTAGTAATATTTAATATTTTAATAGTTTGTTTCATTTCGTTACTTTATATACCATTGATATTATTTAATTTTATTTTCGTTTACTTCATCTACTATGTTTCATTAACTCTGTTGACTACGTGGGACTTGTAATAGATAATATTTTATTTTCAGTTTGTTCCATTTGGTTATAGTTTATAACTATTTCAATTTATATTAATTTTATTTTCGTTGTATATATTCGCTTATACTCTGTTTTTCTCTTTTTTATATCATTTCTTATTTTTTATTATTTGTGTACAATTTGTTGTTAATTTTCCCCTGTAATTGGATGTATATATGTTCGGAATAGATGTATTATTATTATTATCATTAGGTAGACATCAGAGCGAGATGTTCCGTATAACACGGTGTTGCCGTATAGTCAACAAAAATACCCGAAAACAAACAGAGATACAGGGTTCGTCCGCAAATAAAATGCCTTGAAGAATTTTTTCGAATGGTTGTCGTCGAATTTTCTTTTGTAAATACAGGTTTTATCATTGGTAAACGGAAATCTTCGAACGAATAGAAGCGGTTCTAGGAATACCCCATTTATTTCATACAAACAATCTCAGTAAAGAAGACCCTGTGTCTTTCATTACTTTTCTCAAACTACTTATTACTAACCTCGAAAATACACAATTGAAAGGTAAACTATAGCTTTAGATGAAAGTATTTGATATTTTTTCAGTAACATTTAAATGGGTATAAATTCAAAAGTTTCAGTAATTCATTACTAAAAGTTAATAGTAATAATTTTTCAGGCTCTGCCTCTTGAACATTTTTCTTTGAATTCGAAATTTAAGTACCTAGTTAAATTTTCTAAGCAAAATTTTAAAGGACACATGAATTTAGCTTTTTTTTTTTGATTTATTAAAAATGGAAACAATTTTTGAAAATTGCACTATACAATGTGTTTTTCTAAGGTCTCAAGTGCTTTCTTTGCTTTCTTTATTTTTTATGATGATTTTTTATCGATGGCTCAATTTAGCTCAATATAAGGCAATTCAGAGCCAAATTGAAAAAAAAAATAAGAGGAGGTACGGCAGTAATGACCAAGAAGAAATCAGCTAATGTAATTGAACACCCTATATCTTGATTACTCAAATCGTCCCCATGAATAGAATAATCCAAGAGCCTCCTTGGAGAACCTTATTCATGTCTTAAGTATTTTCATTTACTTATGAAACACTCTGTATATATATAAATGCTGATCTACCTACATATTTACCAAAACACCTTCATTCAAGAAAAAAGACTTACTGCACCGAAAAAATGTCATCAATATAGTAACTTACCCTTATTTAAATTTCAGAAAATCTATTTATGATCAAGAAAACTACCTTCAGTATCGTTTTGTAGGTTTTCAATCGAGAGAATTTCAACCCCCACCATCGCTTTATTTAACACAATAATATTTATTTGAATAACATTTATTTTAAATGTATATAAATGGTATATAAAATCACACCAACCAATTTAGCAAGTCAAAGTGACAACTTAACACTAATTAACACTATCTTAATTTCATAACGAAACATTATTCAGAATTTTCTCATAATTTAATACAAATACGCATGACGACGTTTCAAAGTACTACTTCTTTATCAAATGCTGAATTAATACTCAAAATAGTGAATTAATAGTAGTATTAATTCAACATTTGATAAGAAATAGTATTTCGAAACGTCATCATGCGTATTCGTTTTAAATTATGAGAAAATTGTAAATATTGTTCCAGTATGAATATTAATTTTCTCCAAGTATCAGCCTCATCAACTATATATCACTATTTTAATTTTCTCTTACTCCACTTCTCAGGTGTCTCTTTGTAATTATTAATGCGTTATACTTTTTTCTCGTTGAATGATATGTAAAATATAAAAATATGGATTACCATACCATAAGGATATCGCTTACCAAAGAAAGTTTATTTCGAATATTATCATACTAGTTATGTTAAAAATTCTTGAGTAAAACAACAAACACTATCTTCAAAGTAATTCATCACTAAAAGTTAATAGTAATAATTTTTCAAGCTCTGCTTCTCATTCGAAACATTTTTCCTTGAATTCGAATTTTGAGTACCCAGTAAAATTTTCTGCCCAAAAGTTTGAAGGACACATCAATATAGTTATTTTTTTGACTTCTTGAATGTGGAAACAAATTTTGAAAATTGAAATATACAATGTGTTTTACCAAGGTCTCAAGTGCTTTCTTTATTAATGTTGTTATTATTGAATGGCTCAGTTGAGCTCAATATAAGGCTATTTAAAGCCAAATTGAAAAAAATACGAGGGGGTACGACAGTGATGACCAAGAAGAAATGAGCTAATGTAATGGAACACACTATATCATGATTACTAAACACCCTGTATATATAAATGCTGATCAACTTACATATTTACCGAAACACCTCCATTCAAGAAAAAAGACTTACGTCACCGAATAAAAAGATTCAGAAAATCTTTTAATTAAGAAAAAAAATTTCAGTATCGCTTTATATATTTTCAATAGAAGAATTTCAACCCCCGCCATCGCTTTATTTAACCAAATAACATTTATTTTAATAACGTTTATTTTAAATGTAAGGTATACAAAATCACACCAACCAATTTAGCAAGTCTAAGTGGTTACCAAATAAAAAATTCGAATACAGGTTTGTTAGTAAGTGTTTACAAAATAGACACCTAAACACTAATTAACACTATCTTTATTTGCTACCTTACTACACTTCTCAGGTGTCTCTAATTATTAATGCGTTTTACTTTTTTTCTCGTTGAACGATATGTAACATAAAATATCGATTACCATATCGCCTTCCAAAGTTTACTTTGAAAATATTATCATGCTAATTATGTTAGAAAAATTCTAGTGTAAAACTACAAACATTATCCTCTAAATAATCAACCTGGTTATAGTAAATATGTTTCATTTTTTAATTCGTATCAAATCCAATGAAATAGTAGGAAGATCAGAAATCAAACAACCAATTACCCATACTGTAAAAGCCGGGACTGCAGTCTATCACGGATTCCCGGAATCAGAAATTGGTGTGAATCATCTAGAAACGCTCCTATTATCGGATTTCTGCGATAAATCATTACGGCAACAAACCTATCCAACTATGAAAGGGCACCTTCCTTGTCTAGGAAATACAGTGACGCTAATAAATGGTTTATGAAGCAAATTATGCCTCGTGTTAGACAACCAACATTACAACTCACATCTAGTTAGGCAACCAACTCTACGCCGCAATGTTTTAGCAGTAACATATTGGTATCACACATGAGGATAAACTGATTGATGTATAATCGTGTAGCGGCATTCAGATTTTGCTGTAAGGAATGAACTTACATAGTGTAAAGGATTTTGTTTTTATGCTATAAAATGCTGAGTTTACCAATACTTGCTGCGCTTTTGATTTTTTATTATTTGAATATGATGAATTTGAATATAATGAATTAATATACGAGTGTAAGCATCTAATTTCATTTCGAATACCTATTTTTTTTTATATTTACGTTTGATGTTACCTCAATAGACAAAGTAGAGCATCCTTCAGAAAAAACTGAGTGTATTAAATATCGTGCTGAAAAAATTAGAAACTAAGAATTTGAAGAAAACACCTTTGAAAAGAAATCAGAGAATTAATTGAGAATGAAAATAAAACCTCTGAACTATAGACCTCTTATTTTAGAACGTTTGCAACATTGATGGATGGTCTTCATCGCTGCCGAACATCTATGAGATTGAACTTATGTAATTTTTTAATTCAGTGGACCACCAGTTCAGTGGAGACAACGCCGGTTCCGAGCGGCAACTGGGCTTGTAATCAATGTACATTACCCAGCATATATCATTATTTAAACTACTTAAATCATAAACACAAACACCTATGCCTTTAGCGGGGCTCGAACCCGAAACTTACCGCACCATAGTCAGGTGTTATACCGACTAAGCTACGGAGATCGGCATCGAACTCATATTTACATGGCATTGAACTAATGGTTCTATTTTTTTAATCAACAAGAGATTTTCCCAGAGCTAAGACTGTTTAACTAAGAAGATTTAACCTACACAATGAAATTGATCTTGCATAATTTAAAAAAAACAGAAGGATATTTCACAAGTGAGTGATAATTTGTCTTTATGGGTTTCAAGTATTCTCTATCAGAATACATAACGCTGACCACTCAAAACATGTTGACGCAATGACGCAAAATCATTTCATTGTATTATTTTTCAATGCATTCGTGAAACATTCAGCCAAGAGTTTAATTTAAATTATGTTTCACTAAGAGGTAAGCGAGAACAAAATCTCAACCACCAAATCCTCTTTGTACACATTATATTCACGTTATTTTTATTTATTTATTTATTTATTTATTTATTTAACATACACTGTTTTACAGGACAAGTCCTAATTACAAAACAGGAAATACAACATATACAAAAAACAAAATTGGTAGTACAAAAATTCAACTTTGTTTCATTTTAAATGAAAGAGTTTGTGATATCAATCACAACTGATGGTATGAAATAAAATAATTATAGAAGTAAAACAACTCAAATGCTGACCAAACTTATACATACATATAAATTTAAACTCACAAATACATATACATGCACATATTAACACTTATACAAACATAATTATATGAGTAAAGAATTCTATTCGTGAATACATATAGATAATTGTTTTATCATAGATTATGTATATCAAGGAAAGTTGCCTTAATATCTGTAACAGAACAGTTGAAAATATCCACCTTAGCTCCTAAAATATTACATTGTTCACACATCGTGTGCAATGGCGAAAATTTTAGAACATTCGTTCTAGCTGCTGGAAGGTAGAACGTGAATGCGCTTCGGGAAGAAACTCTTGGGACAATGAAATTAAGCTTTTGCAATAATTCCTGACATTTCACCTTATTGTTGATTATTTTATGCAAGAATATTATTGCATGGCATTTCCTTCGAGTACTGAGTGTGTCCACATTATGTCATGTCCACATTATGTAATCTTTCACAAATCCGTTGCTGAAATTAGGTATTAAATTGACTGAATGAAAGATTTATGAATCTGAATTATTACGAAAAATGTTTCACTCCGTTTATTTGTGATTCACCTATCAATTAAGGATAGTTTGAGACTTTGTTAATTGCAATTATTTGAATTATACAACTTTTTCCTTAAAATTACCTGCAGACAAAGAAAGAGAAAATAATCTATGAACTAATGAATGAAAGGGGCTCATGTCATTTTCAAGTGACTATCAACTTGTGCCATGTATTAATGTCACAAAATTAACAAAAGTCTAAATACGTTGGACTTTTGTTAATTTCAAATACCTAGGAATCACGGGAATGAGTTATATGTAAATCCTAGAAACTAACAGACAGTTAGAGGAAGGATATATTGAGTTTGAAAATTTCAAAAAAGGAGTTTGCTTCCTATTCATATACAAAATATATCATCAACCTCTCTATCATCTTCTCCAGAAAAATTCGTTATTGATTGATATGTTCTACGATCTGAGTACCAAACTTTAAAAATGAGTCATGAAAATATAACTCAGTAACGGGGATAATAGGTGAACCGTCTGTTTGCTGATAGATTTCTTCTTTAAATTTGAAGTAACTTTGATTGGTGCCCAAACTTACAGGTGACATCACTTCATCAATCTAGGTAGAAGATAAAGAATTATTCGAAAGTAAACATTATTTGACTATTACTTTGAGTTCAGGTGCAGAAATAGATGGGAGCATTTTCACTTCATCGAACGATATCAATTTGGCATTCAATGGTATCTTCATATGTTGCTGATGTTCTATATATAGCATGATATAATATCTTGTTGTATTCAATATATAACAAGATATAAGAGATTTGTTCGAGAAAAAAGGCAAATTTTGAATTTTTTCGAAAAGTATTTATTCATCAATATCCATTTTGTCCCCTTCAAAGTGATCCCCCTCAAGTGTAATGTACTCATGCCAGGGCTTCTTCCAATCATCGAAGCACTTCCAAAATGCGCTTCTCGGTATGGTTCTTCGATTCCGATTTTATTTCATCAATTGTGTCAAAACGCTCTACTTTCTTGGTATCTTCAGTTTTGGGAATAGGAAAAAGTCGCAGGGAGCCATATCTGGTGGATAAGGTGGTTGAGGCATGATTACGTTGCTATAGGCCAAAAAAACACGAACAAGCATTGATATGTGCATTGATGAGTGATGTTTGCATCACTCTACTGGTGGTGCAGTAGAATAATGCAAAATCAATGATTTGTTTTTCCACAATTCCGTTCTTTTGAGCCGCATTGCTTCATGAAAACGTTGCGTAACTTCCTTGTAGTGTTCCTTATTCACCATACGATCTGTTGGCAAAACTCATGGTGCACCAGGCCGTTATAATCGAAGTAAACAGTGCCTTGCCAAATTCGATCTCTTGGCGTGTTTTTTTTGGTCTTGGCTCTTCTGGCCACTTCCATTTGTATATTGTGCCTTGGTTTCGACGTCATAATCATATACCCACGTTTCGTCACCAGTTATGACCCTTTTGAGCTAATCTGGTTCATCATTGACGTCATGCAACAACCCCTTTTTTTTGACTGTTTCGATATTTCCTTCGTTTGTTGGCGTGGTTGCAACTCCAGGACGCTCATCGTCATCAACAACTTCTCGGCCTTCTGTAAAGCGCTTGTACCACTTAAAAACACTTTTTTGAGACAAAGTAGATTCGCCAAATGCCACATTCAACATTTTAAGTGCGCTAGAACCGCTAGTAAACAATTGAAGAGGACAAAAATATGTTACTAACTTTTGCAGTTTTCAAAAACACACCATGTATCCAAAATGGCTAATAATGTCAACAAATGGGGAAAGTATGTGTACCAACATAACAAAAAAATTTCAGATAATCGAATGTGCACAGCCCGGGAAAATTCAAAATTTACCTTTTCTATTGAACAGACCTCGTACAGACGACGCTAAAGATGAACTAGGAGTTGCTTTTTCGATTATTTACGAGCCAAATACACATGTATCATACAAACTTCCAACTAACTGTAGCATATACACTGCTGAATTATTTGAAATCTATAAATATCTTTCAAGTCTTATCTAAACATGACACAAGGTCGCAGTACTTACAGACTCTCTTTCCTTCATACAGCCAATCGCTGACGAAAATTCCACAAGTACAAAAAATGTAAGAAACAAAAATTCCATTTCATGTGGGTATTTCAGGAAATGAAGCAGCGGACCAATTTGCAAAGCTTGCGAAGTCCTCCGATATTGGTGTTACAAATGTTGTAATTCATACAGATCTAAGGTCATCAATAAAGAACCGAATTGTTAAATAATGACAATTCGAATGGAACAACAATACCAGCACCCTGAACAAAATTCAGCCTGTAATCCACAAACTACAATATCAGCTCTGAGCAGACAAGACAAAATAGTAGTTAGAAGTCTAACAATAGAACACACGAAACTGGCCCATAGATATTTTATGACAACTAACGAAAGATCGAAGTGCGAAAATTGTGTAAATATCCCTCTTACGGTTGATAATATACTAACTAGGTGTCCACAACATTGAAGTGACAATACAACTCATCAGGAAATGTGGATTTTACAACCTTGTGTAGTCTACATATCTAGAGAAAGTATAGTTTCATCTAAATTCAATACAAATATATTAATTATATTAATTAATTATATTTCAGAAAATTGTAAAAATTGTACCATATGTCAATGACCCATTAGTCGAGGCATTATAATTTAAATTTTAAAAGAATGTATTGTCCAAACAGGCGAGTCCAATTTATAGGACCTCAGTTTTCATTCTCTGTGACAGAAATCCAAGGTTTTCATGTTTTTTGCCTCGGGGAGCTACACTTTGAAAAATGAAGAAGTGGAATTAGAGAAATTCACACAATATGAATAATATTAGGATACCATAAGAAATTTTTTAGTGAAATATATAAATTGGGCTCCTTCCAAAGCATTTCAGAAATATCATTCTGGAATCAACAAAAAATCGAATAACACATACAGAAATAGAAGCTTTCAAACAAACATTCAAAAAAATAATTATTAATGATATAATTTGAAAATAGCTTTCTTGATTTTGAGGCGCCATTCATTCCGCTGGTTAGAAAAATGAAGAAGTGGAATTAGAGAAATTCACACAATATGAATAATATTAGGATACCATAAGAAATAACAAAAAACACTTTTTTAGTGAAATATATAAATTGGGCTCCTTCCAAAGCATTTACATCAGAAATAGAAGCTTTCAAACAAACATTCAAAAAAATAATTATTAATGATATAATTTGAAAATAGCTTTCTTGATTTTGAGAATTAGAGAAATTCACACAATATGAATAATATTAGGTCATCCGATAGCCTTAACCTCTTACTTAATAATGCTTACTAAATATTTGGTTTTTCATCGAGTGTTTAAAAAGCGAAATGTTCCCTAAATACATTCAACTGGAAAAAACAAGTCGTTTCTGTAGCGTAGTGGGAGAGTGACGAACTCACGAGGAAGATGTGGGTTTGAATACCGGGTAAGACATGGTTGTTTGTAAAGGGTGTTTTTTATAGAGGTATAGAACTTCAAGTTGGCATTATTGTTGAAGATGTAGAACGATTCAACACCTGAGAAGTGATTTATTCTCAGTTTGGTTCGGCAATTGATCATGAAGACTCACGCCTGAACAACCCTTGCAAATAGTGCAATTTCATTTCGAAAATAATGGTTCTGTGCGCAATACGTATCGCGATTTTCATAAGCGAGTTTTGTTTAGCGATGAAGCGCACTTCTGGTTGAATGGCTACGTCAACAAACAAAACTGCCGCATTTGGAGAAAAAATAATCCTCAAGTGTATGTCAAAACACCGTTACATCCAGAAAAAGTGACTGTTTGGTGCGCTTTATGGGCTGGTGGAATCATTGGTCCGTACTTCTTCAAAAATGATGATGGCCAGAACGTTACAGTCAATGGTGATCGGTATAGAGCCATGATTACTAACTTTTTCATTCCTGAATTGAACAACCATAATGTCCAGGAGCTGTGGTTTCAACAAGACGGCGCAACATGTCACACAGCTCGTGCCAAAATCGATTTATTGAAAGACACCTTTGGTGAACGCCTAATTTTACGTTTTGGACCTGTGAATTGGCCTCTAAGATCTTGTGATTTAACACCGCTAGACTACTTTATGTGAGGTTTTGTAAAGTCATTGGTCTATGCGGATAAGCCACAAACGCTTGACTATTTGGAAGACAAAATTCGCCGTGTTATTGCTGATATACAGCCACAAGTGTTGGAAAACGTCATCGAAAATTGGACGTCCAGATTGGACTACATCCGAGCCAGCCGTGGCGGTCATATACCAGAAATCATATTTAAAATGTAATGCCACAAGATTATCTTTCGAATAAGAAAAAATTCTTGTCAATCGAATGATCCATCGTTGTTTGCAATTAATTTCTTTAATTCAATTTTTTTTATTATTTCAATTAATGTTTGCATCGTTTGCAATTTAAAGTTCTATACCTCTAAAAAAACCCTATACATGTGAATGAGGTTCAGTGGTTGAATAAATAAATGATATGAATAGGTAATGACGATAGATGACGAACCCAAAAAAAAATAGAAAAAAACTGAAAACAAATAAAAGAACTAGAAGTTAATAACTAAACGTAAGTTTATCAGGAGTATATAGATTAAATTAATCCATTTCTGTTCTGAGTTTTTATCCACCTGATGAAGTTTTATACAGAAATAATAGTGTAGTGCACAATATATAGAATATTTTTTTGAATTTTCAGAAATGTGTCCAATTTATTTAATAGTTGATATGGATTCTCAACAAGTATCTCCTTCCTCAATCAGCAATTAGACTAATGGTATGCAGAAATTGGATAGTAGATAGTTGATAGTTGTAGGGAGATCATGACATCAGTTTGTTACCGCTGAGGTTATTGGTACTTTGGACAGTTCAGTAGAATGTGGTAGTTTTTTATTAGATCACATACGATGCGCATTGTAGCGATTCCTATTTTGAGAAGATGGGCGTTCTCATTTTTATCAAGGCAAAAAATTGTTGGCCTTGATAACAAGGCCTGTCGGGGCTAATGATATTCATACCTTATTAAGGATTAGGAGTCGGAGATCCCAAGTGAGGAACCTTCATTTCCATCACTAGGCTATGGAGACAACAACTATATTCACCGTAGTATGAACGCAACTGAATATAATAAACATACATAATGAAACAATATTTAGAATTTTCTCTTAATTTAATACAAATACGCATGACGACGTTTCAAAGTACTACTTCTTTATCAAATTCTGAATTAATATATCGATATTACTCGATTAATACTTTGATAAAGAAGTAGTACTTCGAAACGTCGTCATGCGAATTTGTATTAAATTATGAAAAAATTGTAGATATTGTTTCATTATGGATATTAATTTTCTCCAAGTATCGGCCTCATCAATCATCAATTTAATAAACATACACCTATTCTTATTAAACTATCTCACACTCAAATACTTTTAACCAATTTTCCATATAAGGATATCTAATGGATACTTTTTACACACAAATATTCTTTCTTTTCACCGAACATGACCCTGAGTTTTTTACACATGCAAAAATTGCCAACACATAGTGTTCATTCCACATTCTTTCCTATTAAATGATATTCGTGAATATATTCTTCATTAATTTATTGGAAGAAATACTATTTTTAGCTTAAATCAATATCTACCGAAACACCCCCAATCCATTCTGTAATGCGGAACAAGGTGAAACCCCCACACATAACGTTTCATGCAATCAATATTGTAGAGGCTAGCTTTTTAACTGAAGCATGATATCCTAACACTAATACGTGCCTATTTATAGATATCTTTTCCGGAGGAAATTAGTATCATTGATATATGGCTTATTTGTGTTAGTCTCATTTCATTTTAGAGAACATTCAATATTCCATATGGAATAATTGCACGTTTTCACTGTACTTCGAAGATTTTGAAAACTCCTGTTTAGAGGATATTACTGTTTCTGCAGCAAAAAGACTCACAAGTAACGGCGTTGAGATTTTAAAATGAGGTGGCAAATTGAAACCTGAAAATACTTTACAAATAAAGAATTTTAAGCATTGATTTGATTCAAGTAAAAACTAATGTACGATTCGTGCTCTGATTTCAATAAAAAATCTCTTCCTGAACCTTTTCTTTACTTCGTTGGAAACCTCAAAGATGCTGACGTATATCATTTTGCTGAATAAGCTGGATAAGTTTGGTTTCACTGATAGCCGTTTAAGGTTAACTCTGTCGTATTTAGTATGTAGGGAATAGTCATTGTCATTCGATGGAAGAAAACATATCACAGAATAGTATCACTATTCTGTGACCACATTAGGACGCCCCACCATCAACTGTCAACATATAAAAAGGGCTACCAACAAAAATCTCACCAGTCAGAGCTCTTATCTGACTATCATTTCTATGTTCAACATCTGTCACTCTTACTTCCTTCGAGTATCAACGACACCAACCACGTGTTCAATAGTTCCTTGTAAATAACCATAAATATATATTTTCAATACAAGTGTCGTTTAATATTTCCACGCATAGAATAATATAGCAACAACGCTATAATTATATAGATTTTTCTCAGAGGCTGTGGAGTGTTCTCGGTGTGCGATGGTGGATGTCGGGGTTACACAGGGCTCAGGAATGGCCCCTTTACTGTATTGGTCTTCATCAACCATCTACCCGATTACTTGCTTGCTGTCTCGGTGCAACTGTTTACTGATGACACAACTTTGTCTGGTTCAAATAATGACCTATCTTGCAAACCCAAATTGGGAGATAAGATTAGGAGATAAGATAGATTCTTTGCGAATAAATTAATGTTGAATACGCACAAAAGGATAGCACGTTTTCTTGTTATTCAAAAGTAATATATTAGATATCAATCCCAATGATTAAAAAAAATTTATTGGTGTTTTTATAAATGTTACTTTAACAAGGAAACACATGTGAGTCAACTGTTCGCCAAGCTTGTGAAGAGTTGTCATTTGCAATTTATCTGGCTAGGTGTCGCTGCGCTCTTTGATAACAACGTACTCCGCATTAATTGAGTCACAAATAGGACGTTGTATTTTTCTATGGGGATGCTCTGCTAGAGCGGTGATTATTTTTGGACTTAGAAGGTGTATGTATTAAACTATTAGGAAATCTAGACAATCGATTCTGCTGCAGAAATGCATTTTCACAGTTATAAATTCTGACTTTATCTTGTCTTTATATTAACGATTACTTAAGTCATTGTCATAAATTGAAAAAAAAATGACAATGTTAGGTCAAATGCAGATTTTCACATATATAATACACAAATAAACAATATGTACGTACAGGCTGGTGCAGACTGTGCAAATAACAAAATGGCCAGAATTTCTATTGTTAAAAATTTTTTAACAAGTAACCTATTGATGTGAGGAAGCTGATCATTGCCAAATTAAGAAGAAATATTTAAGGGTTTCCACTGCGAAGGAACTACTACTTATGTGATGAATTTTTAACTGTTTTGTTTCCTTGTTTGAAAAGAATGGAAAATTATCTACTATATACGAGTATGGGAAAAACGAGTGTACTGACTAGCTGTTCTGAGTATGAAAACTGATTTAACAAACACCATAGATTATGATCATTGACGATTTTGTCCTTCGGTCAGTTGGACAATGGGCAGTGGGGCGGACAAACTAACTGGAGCGTGGCACCAAATCTGCGAAGACGCCTCCGAGTGCCTGCACGATGGTATCCACAAATTACAGTGAATCTATTGTCGGTTTACTCAGAAACTGACTAACATAAACCCTATCCAGTTCCACAGCACTGAATTTTCAATTTGTGATTTAATTTGCGCCAAAGATGTTTATAATAATTATTATAATAATAATAATACATTAATTCCCAACATAAATTCATCCAATTACAGGGCAAACATTGAAAATTTAATACAAATAAAAATAAATGAGAGAATGAAAAAGAAAGTATATAAGCGAATATATAAAACCAAAATACAATTAAAATTGATTGAAACAGTAATTACCAACAACCAAATGAAACAAACTAAAAATAAAATATTATCTATTACAGAGTAACACGTAGTCAACAGAAGTGAAGTATAGTTGATGGAATCAACCGCAACACCCTTCATGAAGATGACATACCTATACAGTTGATAGGACAACATGACATAACATTTGATCTTCTGTAATTGACATAAAATGTATTATTTAGCTTCAGACAAGGCCTTGATACGCAAATATTGATTTTTCTGAGTAGAAATGGCGAGCAAATCGAATTGTTCAAAATGTTGAAGAGAAACGTTAGACCGAACAGTCAATGGCCCCAACTTCAATAATTCAATTCCCAGATTATCGGTTAGGATGGAATGGTCAAAGCCTCTCGAAGGACGTTGCCCATGACATCTGAAGTAGGTACATATACTTCAAACAGTTCTTCTGAACTGCCTCCAATTCCTCAATAGTTTTATCGTACATAGGAAACCAAATTATAGACGCATGTTCCAAGTTGGCATAATCAAAAAGTAAGAAATCGTAGAAGGTTTGTTATTTATGATATCATATCTTTTTTGTTTCCTTTTGAGTACCTACCTTGCAATCTAAGAAAAAATAATCAGTTTATTCCATGCCCTCAATTATTCGTACAAAACATGAAATGTCTTCTAAAATTTCTCGAGAAATACATGAGCAATTCAGATTAACACGTTTGTAACTGAAAATGCCAATGTTATTTTTTTCCATTTGAAATTATACTACTTTCAAACGATATTTTTTATCTCACGTAAGAACCATGTATTTCGCCACACTAAAGTTGATAAAAGGAATTTAAGGAGAATGTCGATAAAATTATATGGTTTTTTTTAACCTTCAGATTGAGTTACGAAATAAAAATTAGTATTCTAATTTGAATTAATTTTTTTTATGTTAATAAAAGATATGATCAAATATAGTCAGCATATATATATATATATATATATGTACATATTTTTGTAATTAATTGTTTGCCTGTTTAAGATAGTTAATTTTTAATGGTTTTAGCAATAAAGGCTATTTTCAATATCAAAAACTTTATTTTCGTTGACGTTTCGTTGTATATCACAACTTTTTCAACACTAATAAATAATTGAATTTTATTAATTACTATATATATCTAAACGTCAAACTTATTTTTTTGGAAAAAATCAAACTGGCTTTCTTGCCTAAAAAACAATTATTCAGACAAATATTCAGAGGAATATTTCTCGCTTAGCATTCGCTTCGGAAGTTTTAGTCTTCTTCATCATGGGGAAACCTCTGAAAAACTCATGGTAACCAAGTGATTCTAATGAGTGTGATCTAGAATATGTATATTAATTGGTTTATGTGTGTGAAATTTGAAATTGATGGTAGATCATGAAGGAATGAATTTTGAGATATGACATTTGGTGATTGTTATGTATTCATTTTATTTGTAAGATTTATCAAATCGTAAATAGAATTAAGATGTTTTATGTCTATTCTTTCATTTACTGTGTTTTTTCACGAATTTCGAAAATTTTCGAACGATTTCTAAAATTTCTCTACATTTTTTGTCTTTCTCAGTTATTGCTAAAAACATTAAAAAATATGTATATATATATATATATATATATATATATATATATATATATATATATATATATATATATACTTACTTATCATTAACGTTATTTCAAATACAGGCACAGTAATGAGCATTAAAGTAAGGAAAATAATATATGATACAATTACTGCTTTTTATCCATTTCACTAAGCTTACTATGAGGAATATGTTCACAAGTCTGAAAATATAATATTTGATACTAACGTTTTGAACAATTGCAGTTATAATCTTTCAACTCTTTCATTCACTCATATAAAATGAAAGACATTTCAAATACACTTCATTCGAAAATTGAAGATTCACTTCCTCTATATCGGAATAATCGAAATATTAAACATAAATTAATATTAATTATTTTTTATCATTTAATTATTTTTTTGCAGGATTCCTTCCCTGATCTTTCAATCTTTAATCGTTATTCATACATTTTCGATATAAATCTGAAGAAACTCACCAAATCAATGCCAATACCGAAGTCTTTTCTTGTTGCCACTAAACAGATCACTTGGAACTTTGTAACTGACTTCCCATCCGTCCAAACTCGTTTAATAACAGCATAAAATGCCTTGACTGAATTATTCATTGTGGATATACACCTGATAATGTTTATCCGGCAACACAAGATAAATAAAGTACCAAAGAAGCGAACAGGTTATGTTCTAATTAGTAGCTCGTTAGCAGCCGTGTGTCAAAATCTTAATTTCATTCAGTGTAGTTTTTAAATACTAATTTCTGCACTCGTAGTAGGTTAAAATTCAACAGTAATAAATTTGATATAATGCGAATGTTACCTTTATGAAAAAATGGATAATATCAAAAATGAATTGAATATAAACTTAAATTCAAACTCTTGAACTTATGATTTACACTATATTGACTACATATCATGACGCGTTTCGTCGTTACAAACGACTTCTTCAGATGCTAACAGAATAATCAGATGAAACCAGATATACAGAGAAAACAGAATAATTCAGATGAAAACAGAATAATGATGTAGTCAATAAAGTGTAAATAATAAGTTCAAGTGTTTGAATTGAAGTTTATATTCAATTATAATGGATTTACATCAAGTAAACGCCAACACTATTAAATAAATCAAAAATGGAGTTAAAATTCATTAATGTCATATAATAACTTCATTAATTTTATCATAACTCAGAAGAATACTCTCAAAATAATCTCATTCAAGCAAAAATTGCATAAAACCTCGCATATTGAGATTTTCAATAATTAATAATATTGATTATAGAATTGGTACAAGCGCTAGTGTTAATCGAGATTTTAATGTACAGTTTACGCATTACTGTGCGAACACAAAAAAGGTAATTTCCTTCAGCCCAAAAATTTAAATTTTCGGACCGAACAATTTTTCGGTTAAATTTACTGCCGGAAAAATTGAAAGATAACAAATATATTGTGAAAAATATAGGTGAGTGGATAATCAACAATACCAAAATTAGGTTGGAACAAAAAATCAGATTCATTTAAGTTAAGATATCAGTAATAGATTAAGTCTAATTATATTTAATTTAAATAAAACTAAGTATTTTTTTTATTTTCACTATAATTCAGTTAAATCTAACAATATTGTTTCGCCACTCTGCGTAGTTTAGTCGGTAGAACACCCGACTATGGTGGTAGGTTTCGGGTTCGAGCTCCGCTGAAGGCATAGGTATTTGTGTTTATCTATGATTTGAGCACAGTCAACGATAACCTCTCTTTGATGTTTAGCTCCTTCAGAATCGAGACGTTGGTTCGATGTACAGTCCACGCGATTCTGAGCAAACGTCTGCAGCACCACATTTCTAACGCATCAATTTTGTGACTATCTTGCATTCTCAATGTCCATGTTTCAGCTCCGCACAAGAAGATTGGAAAGACTAGGCATTTCATTAGTCGAACCTTTGTGTTTTTGGTTATTCGGCGGTCCCTCCAAATCCTTGTGAGCTTTTCCACTGAAGATCTTGCTATTTCGCAACGGCTCCGGATTTCGTCCTCGCAGCTCCCAGCGTTTGAGATCTTGGAGCCCAGATATACGTAACTGTTGACTACTTCACATCCCGCAATGGTTTGAACGTTCGCCTGGTTGTTATTAGGGTGGTCCACGATCATAATTTTGGTCTTATCGCTGTTGATAGCGAGTCCAATCTCCGTAGCTGTGCTCTCCAGACGATAAAGCAGAGTCTCTATGTCATCGTTGGTTGAGGCTAAGAGAGTGGTATCATCCGCATATCGTAGATTTGACAACAAAAGGTCTCCTATGGATATTGCCCTGTCCCAGTCTTCGTGAACTATCCGCATATTGTATTCAGTGTATATAATGAACAAAAGTGGATATAATATACAACCCTGACTGACGCCCGCACCCGTTTTAGGTCGTTCAGATTCAACACCGTCAATTCGGATCGGAACCATCTTCATAGAGACGTTTAATGAGGTGTACGAGGTGTTGTGGTACACCCGTTTCCGTCAGGATTAACCCTAATTTCCACCATTTGACGGTATCGAAGGCATTACTAAAGTCAACAAAGTACTCATAGGGGGTAACGTTGAACTCTCTAGCCTTTTCCATAATCTGTCGCATCACGAGAAGTTGTTCTCTTGTGCCTCTGCCTTTCACGAAACGAGCCTGCTCGGGTGAGATCTGTCGGAATAAATAAGCTTGGAATCTTGTATTCAGATAATGCAGCATGATTTTACTGCCATTAGATATGAGGGAAATTACTCTGTAGTTACTGCACTTTTTTGTCGATCCCTTTTTATGAAGTGGGATGAATATAGAAAGTCCGGTGAGATTAACGTGACACTCCTGCACCCAGTCCTTATTGCCACGGCCCTCATATGCGCGAGGTTGAGATACGCTCAACCAGCGCACGGCCCTGGAGTCAGAGGGTCAGGTACGGCGATACCAGTTTCAGATCAGAGTCATAAGCTCATCTCCCCTCACTGGCCGGAGGAAGGCCCTATCCAAGCGTCTACCAACTGTATCAGGTTGGATACCCGAGTTGAACACAGACGCAACTTCCACGCCGGGGGGAAAACGACCTCCCTAACCCAGCTCGCGGGCTATAACCACTATACCACCACGAGTCCAACCTCAAATCGGGGTGGTGGATGGCACTCCATCCAGGGCCTCCACCTCTCCCATGGTACCGAACATAACGTCATCGGGCGGGACAATCTGCGGGAACGCATTCTCTCCCATGTTTCGGATCTTGTGAATCCCGGTATAGGTCGACCGTTGTATCACTGCACTTTTTCACTGATTCTCTTTTGTTCTCTCCTCACTTGTGTATAAATTAGATCGCTTGTAGGTTACACCCAAACGTTGTATCTTACACTATCACGTTTAACATACCTCTTTCGTTTCACCTACACACTTTTTGTGATGAACTCACTTCGACAAGCGCTGCTTGTTTCACGCTTGTCTTTCTTGACTGTATCTGCGGTTCCTATCAAATGGGATAGATCGTCAACCCACTTCATCACCCTATCTTCGAAAATTCTTTCTCTCACTTCCTCGTATTCAACGCAATCAAACAGAATGTGCATCCAGTTCTCGACATTCCCGCAATTGCACCTATTGTCGGTGCATAAGTTACGTGCATACAGATAGGCATTCATGCTGCCATGCCCCGTCACTAAGAAACAAGTGTACAGAGGCGGATGGAACCATTCTCTCTCTCGCAGGCAGAGGTCACCGAAGGGATGAACCTGTGAGGGACCCTTCCTTTTTCACTTCTATCCCATCTTTCCTGCCACTCATTCATAAGTTTTTCTCTCAGTATTTTCTTACATTCTCTATTCCCCACCCTAAGGTCATCAAGATTGATCCTATCAACTTCATGCAATGGGGATAAATATAGAGTGGGACCAATCGTTCGGCCAGATTCCAGTGATCCAAATGAGATGACAGATTGAGAGCAGCATATAATGCTCCGACTTCTACCATGACGGCTATTGTTTCGATCAGAATCTCATCAACGCCTACAGCCTTATTCCGTTTTATGTGTTTTATGGCTGCGCGCACTTCGTCTTTGAGCAGCATTGGTTCGTAATCATACGCTTTATCGTTGGTCGCGGAGGTTTCTGATGTTAAGTCAGCAAAGAGAGATACACACTAGCATTTACAGACGTCAACAATCTCTTTTATTTCAGTGATGGTTCTGCCTGAGTCATTCTCATTAGCCCATATCTTTGGTTTGAACGACCTGTATGGTGGAGCTCAACGCATTCATTAAGTTCTCGTGTCGTGGCTCCCCTTGCCTTCCGATCTCTACGATGCTCGACTAAATTCCATATATCGGTTGACATTTCGCCGCTTTTTAGTTGTACTGCTGGGTTGTGAGTCGCATACCGCGTTTTTTATGAGTCGAACGGTGGACTTCCAAAGATGGTCGACGCTCTGATTTTCGCCATTGTCTCATTGTCTTGGTGTCAATATTGTTTTTTTTTCTTGAAGTGATTGAACAAACGAGTCTGTATCAATAACTTCCACGCGTTCAGTGGTTTTCTTTAGTACAGGTTTGTGCAATCTTATTCTCATGTTGCACACAAGTAATTGATGGTCGGACATATCGTCAGCCCCCGGTAGTGTGTGTGCGTTGGATATTGAGCTCTTCCATCTTGTTCTTATCAATATATCGATCTGGTTCCGGTCCTCACCATTTGGGGAAGTCCAAGTATACAGTCTTCTCAGGTGTTGTTTAAAGACAGTATTCATTACCGTTAAGCTATTGTCTGCAGCAAATTGATTAAACCGCTCCCCTCTACTGTTTCTGCAACCATGAACGTAATGACCGACAATGTAACGTAAATCCGCATCATAAGAAGTGTTTCACCTTAGCGTTAAAGTCGCCGACAATCATCAAGATTTCTCTCTTTGGGATTTCATTAATACTACCCTCAAGTGCATTATAAAAGTCCTCTACTTTATCATCCGTAGCATTACTTGTGGAGAAGTATATAGGAATGATATTCAGGGTACATGGTGAAGCGGTCAGTTTTATGGTAATAATTCTCTCGTTGACGGGAGTATAGCCCAGGACAGACGCTTCCCAGCGTGTTGGCACTGCGATAGCCAGTCCGGCAAAACTCGATGATTCGCTTCATGAGAAAAATATGGTGTGTTCCTCATGTTCGTTATCCAGAATATGAAGCTTTTCTTCATCGTTTAGGCCTCTTACGTTCCATGTTCCAGTGCGAATATTATGACGCAGTTGAACCTTTGTTCTTCCAGTAGAATAGTTTCCATGTGTCGCCTGGTCGCATGCTCTCACATGGCCGGTAGACATTTAGCTGCGAATCCTTAAATTCTTCGGACATATAACCCGAAACAAAGACACTATCGAACCATTGGTGGTCCAAGTCGAGGGCAAAAGATCGCGTGGGCACTCTCCAACAAGGTGGACAGATCTGATAAAATCTGTGACGCATTCCAGCATTAATGAAAACTCTACATCCGCTAAGCATAGAGCAGTGTGGCGCCGTATTGCGTGGGACGCAGTCGCACAAGACCGAGACATGACCACGACCACTCTGTCAAGAGTGAACGACTGAGAAGAATGATTTGAGCGGCGTTAAACTGTAGGTCCACTAAATTAAAAAAATATATATATTGTTTCGTCAACTTAGTGGCTTCATCAGTTGTAGATGATAAACTGAAGACATTGTGTTGGCGAAACAATATTTTTATGTAAAACAGAATTATAGTGAAAATCAAAACTGCTATTTTATTCAAATTAAGTATTTATAATTTTTTCAAGTATCGGCCCAATCCATGAATGATCTAATAATATGTTTATAGGTTAAATAATTCTTAGCAAATAAGTGGGATAAATTGAAAATATGAGTTAGTAACAGCCTGCCAATGCATGCACATCGAGACTATCATAGAGAGTCCAACTAAGAGTTATCTTATATATATTACAACGGCTTATCATTTATCTATAAAATTACTCAATTGAAGATTAATCAAATAAATGAATAAATAAATAAAATGTCCATACGCACATATTTATCTTAAGCAGTTCTGAGATTCAATCAGGATTCAAAAGAAATTGCTCTTGTGAGACAGCAATATTGAGCATATGTGAGGAATGGTGCTATCGATAAAGGAGAAACATTATAGTAGTATTATTGGATTTTAAAAGAGCTTTCGAAACGTTATGTAGATCATTATCATTGAAAAAAACGGAATAAACTTGACTTTGAGGGAGTAAAGGAGAAGGGGTAAATGATTGGTTCGGATCTTACTTGGATTCGCGAACACAAAAAGTTAGGTTTAATGGCATGCTGTCGGATATCACGAAAGTGGATGTAGGCGTACCTCAAGGAACTGTCTTAGGTCCGTTGTTGTTATACTATATTATAAGGTAATAATAAACGATATTGTCTCTCATGTGGAAAAATGTTCTATACGTTTATTCGCTGATAATACTAAAAAACAGAAATTATCGTATAACATGAACCAATCAAAAGCTGTGGAGATAGGGAATTATCTGAAAAAAATAGCACTTGTACTTGTGGTGTTTCAAGTGCAAAGACACGTTATAAATACACGATTGACAAAACAGCTTAGGTTAAGGACCCAGAGGAGCATGTAGAATATGTCCTGAGACATATGATGACTACCCATGTTTGTGTTGCGTGCAACAAACCTTTGTGTCTACAATGTTATAGACTTTTGTGCACTAACTGCCAATAAATTTACGTTATTAGATTCTCATCTGTTTTTCTATATCTGCTGCTTGAAGTAACTGTTTTGTGCTTTTGGTTTCTTATGTATTATATTTTGAGAAAAAAACTTATTTTGTTATAGGAATACTTTTGGATGTTTTTAATAGCTAAAAATGCAACCTAAAGTAAATAAGACGAGAATGTACCACAAGTTTGTAATTTCAAAATTTCTATATTTTTTTAAAATAAAACTTGATTACATTAGCATATTATTTCATTGCTAAATCTCATTACTATAATATTCAATCAGTTATAGAGCCATCTTATATTAAACTCCCCACAAAATTGTTTGAGCATATAGGAGCCTGTGAGACTCCACGTCCACAGAAGTGTTTACAAAAATGGCGTCTATACCTAAAGGTTAGCATTCAAGCGCAAAAGAATGTGTGAGGAAAACTGATATTATTTTCCACAACAACCCATACCAAACTTACCAAGTCCACAAACTTGTTCACTCATATATGGACCATTGCAGTTCGTCTTCTATGGGTTTTCGAACCAATATAACTAATGCTACCAAAAATATAAAACGCTTCAATGAGACTTGTTTTCAGCTTCTCCAGACGAGAACATGTGACACCGTATTTGTCTGTGGCTTTTGAGATGAAGATTAGCTTCAAATTGATTACGCGTTTCTAATGTACCTAAATGAGCTATTTACATGTAAGTGCGGTGAATGTTGTAAGATTGTCATGCGGTCGGAAATCCACATAGGAATGTTAATATGAGAATCAACAGAGTTACTTACCACCGCATCGTACCTACATCTAAATATAAAAACATTATATTTAGAAGTTTTTATATTTTAGTATATAAGTAGGTTTTCTCATCATGTGGCATCTAAGGCGAACCGGATGTGCCTCATTTAGGATTTAGTGAACGACTCTTCAAGAAGGATGTTAAGTTGAAATTCCTAAACGTTTTATCCTAGTTTTTTTATCTCTTCCTATTTTTTTGTATATTCTTTTCTTATGTATCTATTCGTTTTGATTTTGTTCTTATGCTGAGTATTCTAATTTATGGAAGGGTGAAAGGACGCTACGGCAAATATTTTCCATTTGTGTATGTAATGGATGATTTTTTAAGCGTAGTTTTTGTTTTGAATCAAATAAAACCCTCAATTTGTATCATATATTCAAAAGTTTTATTGAAATTGATAACTTTGTCTTTGCTATTTACATTCGAAACATAACTTCATATAAATTATGTCCACGGCTCCGTATCAAATGGTCCATTTGGAAAGTCCAATTTCGCGTCACTTTTTCGAGCATTACGGCCTGTTTCCCACGAATTACACGTGTTAGGTTATCCTGTAAGGCTTCGATCGTGTTCGGCTTGTCCACATACACTAACGACCTTACATAACCCCACAAGAAATATTCCAGAGGCGTCAAATCGCATGATCTTGGCGGCCAATACACAGGAACATTTCGAGAAATAAGCTGCTCACCAAATTCATCCTTCAACATGTCCATTGTTTCACGAGCTTTGTGGCATGTGGCACCGTCTTGATGAAACCACATGTCCACCAAGTTTCTTTGGCAAACGGTACTTGGTTTCTCCAAGAAACCAAGTACCGTTTCTTCCACAGTCGTATTTGAAGAAAAATGGACCGATGGTGCTACCAGCCCATAAACCACACCAAATTGTCGTTTTTTTGAGATGCATCGGTAATTCTTGTATGGCATGTGGCTGTTTATCACTCCAGATGCGACAGTTTTGTTTATTTACATATCCGTTAAGCCAGAAATGAGCCTCATCGCTGAACACAATTTTTCGATAAAACAGCGGATTTTCGTTAAGCTGTTCTAAAGCCCATTCACCAAAAATTAGACGTTGTGGTAGGTCACTCGGCTTCAATTTTTGAAGAAGGTGAATTTTATAGGCTTTCAAACCCAAATCAACACGTAAAATGTGGTTGAGTAACACATGACTATTTGCTGAGAACGGCGACGAATTGACATTTTACGATCCTGATTTACACTGTACGCTACGTCTGCAATATTCTCTTCAGTACGCATTGTACGCATGCGAGACAATGGTTTAATGTCCAACAAAGTAAACTTGGTGCGAAATTTGGTGATAACAGCACGAATTGTTGATTCACCAGGTCGATTATGACGACCATAATATGGTCGTAACTAACGACACACATTTTTCACAGAGCACGAATTTTGATAGTAAATTTCAACAATTTGCAATCGTTGCTCGTTCGTAAGTCTTTCCATGTAGAAATGGCAGAGTATACAGAAAGCTTTTCACTTTGACGGTTGACGTTTCGATGCCATTACCAACCAGTGCCGCCAACCTGAAAAACTTAACTCTTAAAAAATCGCCCGTTATATGTTTTGAATTACAAAATCAAATACGTTGGGAAGTACAAAAAACTAGTATTATGTAACACAGAGTCAAGTTCTCGTAAAAACTATTCTAGTGAGACATCAATTAACATCATGCTTTGTAAATTCAAGATTTTTTCGAATAAAAATATGTACATTACACTGGTGCTATTGGATTTGCGTAGAATCTTTTAAATCGTCGACCATGATATTCTGTTGAAAAAAAATGAGAGGGTACGCTTTAGGGGCTGAAGTGGTAACAGATTTTTCATGGTCGAGGTGTCAAGGACTTAGAATGTTTGATTGTGATTCCTCCAAATGTGATGTCGGTATAGGAGTGCCTCAGGGCAGCGTTTTGGGCCATCTGATGTTTGCTCTATAATAAATTATTTGAAACTGTTTGTGAATTGTAACACCAGTATTATTCTTTGTGTTTAGAATTGTTATTATTTCTTCATTAATAATAATTAATATATTTATATGGTAATTGTAATACTAATTCGGAATTTTAGACAGGTGGAAGCCAATAATTTATATATTTCAATGATAATTTACGAAAGTGATACATTGTTACATACGACAGAGTGGAGCTTATGAAAGATGTAATTTTTATATCACCGATTAATTTCGTTATACTCCATCATGAAGGAAGTTTTCATAAGGTATAAAAATAATATCATCATTGTGTGAAACATTTGAATAATGGATTCGTATGAACCATCTCATTCACAATGGAATTCGCGATTGAAGCTGAATCAATAGCATGATCTATTTCTGTGAATATTATTCCTAGAAACTATATTTTAAGATAGGAATTGGATACGAAAATAACTTCTCAGCACTTTATGAGCCGTTGAACTCTAATAAATTTATGAAACTATTTGGATTGTACAAATAATTTGGACATCCATAAACGTATATGCGTAGGTTTCATTCCGATTTACAGGAATGTTTTCAGGCATGCCAAATTAGTAATTTGGGAATTCTGTTATACATCTCGTGGTGGAATTTTTAATTTTGCTTTGGTCAAAGCAATTACCAAAGCACTCATTGCTTCATGAAGTGTAGATCGTCCATATGAGGTATACGAACTATATATATATATATATATATATAAGGAAATGAAATATATATATATATATATATATATATATATATATATATATATATATATATTCAATGTTTTTAGCAATAACAGGCTTATTTTATGTTTGTCAGCAGATTTTGTCAACTAATTAATTAATTAGTTTTGACAAAGTTGTGATATACAACGAAACGTCAACGGAAATAAAGTTTTTCACATTATTTTTTATTATGAATCATCAGTCCATATTTAATCTATCAATCAAGAATCGATGACCTTCAAAACGAACATAAGTCCTATATCAAATTGAGGGGAATTTTTCGTAGTGAAATATTCACGTAGGCTCCCTCTATCGGAGAAAAGGCGTATATCTACCCACCTCCTACTTAATAGGAATCGGCTATTTAAAATAGAAAAGAGTATTCAATGCACATCAAAAAGTTCTAACGTGATGACTTTGTATGAAAAATAAATAACTAACATATGTATGTATTTTAGTTTATAATGAGTAGTTCATTAAAAAAATCTGAAATAAAACCTGAAAAATTAAAAATTATTCATCTAGATACTAAATAAACAGTATCTGTCGCAAAAGGGTTTGTTAACCAGTCTGACATAGAGTTGACAATTGGAATACTATTTGATTCATCTACTTTTCTATCGACTTTCTGCACTTCATGTGAAATTACTTCTACTTCAACACTATCTGAATTCTCAGTATGTCTATCTAGTTTTGAATGCTCAAATACACACATGATCTCATTCCGTCTTTTTTGTAAGATTGATTTCTAATCAATTATCCCATTTTTTTTTACTTTATGACCAAGTAATTTCATGTGTGAAGTCACTCCTTTTTTTGATGCAAAACACATTGCACACATAGTGCATAATACTCTGTTATCTGTTTGATCTCTAACTGATGGACAGTAATAATCATACGAAATTTCTTTATATGGTTGGTAATTGATTGACAAGTTCACAGATAATCTCTGAAACAGCGGTATATCTTTGCTTTTCTTCATTATTAGTTAGTGGCTGCACTTGCAAAAAATCATTCTTGTATGTTACAACAACATGGAGGAGGAAAAAAAGCGTTCTTCGGGACGTTTGACTACCTACATATTCGTAGAATATCTGCAGAATTATTTGCAGAGATTTCACGTCGTACCGACTTTGGTTTGTTTTGCCTCGCTATAAGCATAGAGATATTACAGACTCTGTGATATCTGTAAATATCTCTATGGCTATATGGCGTTTATGCTACGTCAACTTTTGGGTTTGTTTTGAGTGCGGCCGAATACTGATAGTAACTAGTGAAGAAAGCATCGAGTTTCATTCGGAGTCAAAATTGCATTTTAACATTGTCCATAACCTTAGGTAAATATGATGAATATACCCCTTCTTTCATGTCAGGTTTCATAAGAGATTGTCAACCTCACCCATCACCATTAGACTTTACGTAATTTGTTAACGTTCCCAATCTCACAGTTCCTCGACCAAATTATCTTCTAGTTCACCGATTTCTATAGCAGCTCCAATTGTCGATAAAGGTTCACTATCACTAACAGAAGACAAATTTTCAATATAGCTCTGTGACAACTTGCCCAGGACAACGTCAAAAAGCTCTATTCTGATGAGCGATTTCGGAAAATATTTTTGATAATTGTGGATATTTACCAATGCCCGAAAAGTAGCCCAGCCAACAAAATTTCCACACCATTTTGAAAAACGGGACATATTTGACATGTTTAAGTGTTATGTTTGGTGACAACGGTACACATAACAGAAAAACGAGACGGTGCAGTTCAAAAGAAAACTTCTGGTCATGTCTTGAAGGTTTAACCATTATAATAAAACAGTATTTGAAATTTTCTCATAATTTAATATAAAATACGCATGACGATATTTCGAAGTACTACTTCTTTATTAAATGCTGGATTAATACTAGGTGTAACTTTACAAACTCAATACTTATAGCTATTTTCACAGAACACACCAGGTATGTTCTATGAATAACTTGGAATGAGGACCATAGAACATACCTGGTATGTTCTGTGAAAATAGCTATAAGTACTGACTTTGTAAAATTACACATAGTATTAATCCAGCATTTGATAAAGAAGCAGTACTTTGAAACGTCATCATGCGTATTTTATATTAAATTATGAGAAAATTTTAAATATTGTTTTATTATGGATATTAATTTTCTCCAAGTATCGGCCTCATCAATTATCAATTTAACCATTATCATTGAAATGTTTTCAATTTATCAGTGAAATCGGGAAAAAGGTAGAAAATTGCTCATTTTATAATTATTCATCACGAATTGTCACGTATTTAATATTGCAGATTGGATTCTAGTGTAAATAACACTCTACTGGTTGTGTGTGCCAAGTATTATGATTTATCTAACGGTATGACTTCAATAACTCATTGAATTGACGTATCGCTCTCTCCCTCCCTCATACTGGTATGTGCTATTAATCTTCAAGGTTTTGCCGAGCTACAAATCATGAATATGCACAATTAAAATACGCACTGCGTCTTATTCAACTATTCCTAATCTGATATAACTGAATAAAATACAATACGAAAGAAGATAAAATGTATTGTAACTCACCAAAGGTTTTATTTCAAATAACCAGTTAATTCTTCAGCTTCAGCGTCGTTATTCGGTGCACAACTGACCAAAACTAGTTCTTTGAGGCACTGCTTATGAAAATACACACAACACGCAACGGACGGAATACACTTCGACACGCACTGGTTTAACAACACTTAACACACCGAAATGACCGAAAATAGCGTTACAATAAAAATCGCGTGTCGAAAATGAGCCGATTCACGCGTATTTGGTGGGATTTTCGTTCCGGTATGTTTTCAGCGACCTCGAGTTCGTTTTGAACGTAGACTGCACGATGTTCTCGGAATATTATGTAATATTATTGGAAGCGTAGGCGTCGGCGTGGCTGCGGCTAGACCTTGTCCCAAACACTGGCGCGTAAACTGTAGACCGAAGTTCCTCGACTTTATTAAGCGAAGTGCCCTAGAAAATTTTTTTTCGGTATATATACTCGCACAATATTTCACAATCTAATTATCTAAATCCATATAATCTAAATTTAAATATGATCATAAACGTAACTGTTTTACAGTGGCGCAGCAAAAGTTTTCGACGTCCGGGCGCTACTGAACATTCAGGGGTAGATCAATTATTCTCAATTTATCAAATTCAATATGAAGGCGTAGAATTACTTGATGCAATGTGATCACAATGGAACTGCTCTATTTAAACCCAACCAAAACATACATATTTATATAGATACTAGCGGACCCGGCAGACGTTGTCCTGCCATGACATTCCAAGCTATTAGGATAAACGAATGAATGCATATATAAAAATTCACTCAAGTCAATCCAGCCGTTGAGTTGCAGTATATTAATAATACATTGAAATTGAAACCGTATCAACTCTACATATGTTTCAGGTGGTTGATCCCTTATGATGAATAATACCTAAATTTCTGATTTAATTTTTGAATTGGCGTAAAATCAATATGCATTATTTGTAATTGTAAATTCCTGATTTCAATTTATTTAAAAATTAAATGAGAACTTCCTCAATTTCTGAAATAATTTTGAAATTTCAGAAAGCATAATTTCTACTTGAAATCAGAAATTTCCAAATAGAAATAATGCATTTTGATAATGCCTGAATTTCGAAATTGATTTAGAAATTAAGTTGTTGTTCTTAATAATGGGATATACTCGTAAGTAGAGTTGTTAATTTTCACTCAATGAAACTCAATCCAAATGTTTTAATTCAATATTTTATTATAGCTACCTAACATTATTATATATAATATATTTAATATATTATATATTATAATGTTAGGTAGCTCTTCGCATATTTGATTGACTGCCACGACCTCAGTCATGTCGTCTTCTCCTCGGCATCGTAAATTGTAATTAATCAAAGTGAGAAAAGTTCTCGCGCACTTAGAGGTAAATTGTCACTATCACAAAAGGTCAACAACAAAAGAGCACATACCTTGAAATGTCACTATTACAAAGGATCACCGAAGTAAAGAAAGTTCTCGCGCACGTAACGGAAATCGCCACTCATTATTTAAGATAGAAGGATGCACTCTTTGTATGAGGTATCGATCGACATAGACTCTATGTCATAGAGGATAGATCGATATATTAGTTGGTTGTCAAATGTCAAATATTATGGTAGCTTTCAGAAATTCAATTTGTGAGAAACCTTAGGATTTATCAATCTACATAATAATAATCTGATAGATAGTTAACAACTGTAGTTAGCTAAAATTTTTTACCCCCTAAGAATGAATATGTAGTAAGAAAGATATAAAAATTCTAATTGGTTATTCATTTCAAACTATTCTTTCAATTTGGTTTATGAACGACGGTGGACACATATTTAATTCCGAGCATTTTCATATTTATTCGCCTTATGAATCTTCTCTGGACTTCAACAAATATTTCAAAACCAAAATTAGCGAAATCGCTCCAGCCGCTCTAGAGTTTTAGCGAGACTTACGAACAGCAATTCATTTTTATATTATAGATTCATTTGAAACAATCGTATCAATTTGATTTCAGAACGACGAGGGACACATCAAAGGAAAAACAAAAGTGTTGTTTTTATTTAAATCCGAGCATGCTCATATTTGTTCACCTTTTAAACCTTCTCTGGACTTTCACAAATAATTCTAGACCAAAATTAGCCAAATCGGTCCAGCCGTTCTCGAGTTTTAGCGACACTAACGAACAGCAATTCATTTATATATATATATATATATATATATATATATATATATATATATATATATATATATATATATATATATATATATATATATATATATATAGAGAGAGAGAGAGAGATAAAGTATCAGGAACAGTCTAGGTTCTTCATTAAATTATCACAAACTTAACGCTAAAAAGTTTTACTCATTCGTTTCAGTTTTTCGATCCTTCATTAAAAGTTTTATAACTATCACCTATATTCTAAACTGCTCAAAATCATATCATTCTTTGCATTAAGTTATTTCTGTAATTGTTAAATGCCGGTCTTCGTGGCTTAGTCGAGAGAACACCCGACTACGGTACTGTAGGATTCCGGTTCGAGCGAATATATAATTATTTATTGAAATATATAATGATATATGCTGGGTAATGTAAATTGATAACAAGCCCATTGGCAGTTCGGAACCGAAGTTAAACTGTAGGTCCACTGTATTAAAAAAAATTGTTAAATAATCTGCTGAAGTTATAGCTTTAGCTATCTAAGTTGCGTTGAAATCAACTCGTTGTTGAAATCGTAACAATCGTTACGTTGAAATCAGAATGGATAAGCATTTCTTTCTAATTTTTTTGGTAATTTGTGTTTATCATGCAAAAAAAACCTCATGTTTTATTCGAAGGAGTCATGTACGCGTTATGTACATGCACATAATGCCAACATGAATGCCTCCTTCCAAATAGCGGGTATTGTTTGGAAAAAACTCCTAAAACTCACTACTTTCGCCTGATGTTTCTGTAATTGTCTATTAACTTTTTTAAAGTAAACATTTTATTTCACCTCTGTGGCTTAGTTGGAAAAAAACACGAATATGGTGCGGTAGAATTCGGATTCAAGTCCCGGTCAAGGCATTGGTGTTGGTGTTTGTCTATGCAGCAGTTTAAGGCCAGCTTACTCTTATCAATTTTGAAAAAATCGAAATTTTTTTTATAAATTGCTACTATATACTCGTAGAAATAGTATAGAATTAGTCCCGAAGGTCAGCAAAACCGAGAAGCAGGTATAAAAGATTAGGGAGCGCTGCAGTAAATCCGGACTCCCGAACGCCTTTGGTTGCGGCAGCTGCTGCATGCCTTCGGGTCGTCTTATTGTTTTGTTCTTTGTTTTATTGTTATTTTCTTGTTATTTTGTTGAACTGCTTTGAGAAATGCAAGAATTCTTTAGAATGATGCTTACGAAGACCAGGAAGGAGTTGTGTATGAAGCTGGAATGGATATGTGAGTAAAATTCAATTTTTTACGATTTTTCACGAATAAGAACTTTGAACTGATTTTTCTCCGAACCACGTTTTTTCGCATGAATTACACTCTCATTTCAAAACTATTGCACTTATCGATATGAACCAAACGGCATTTTACTCTTTAGATGTCTGGCTATGGCACCAAGCAGAACCAGAAATATTCATTATTATTTAAAAAAGTTATAAACAATTGAAAGTGAAAAAAAGGGTTAAAAATTCAAAAGTCCGCCATTTTGTTTTTTTTCATTGAAAATGTTTCATTCTGCTTGAGGTCATAGTCAATTCGATACAGAACATGAAACCGTTTTGTTTTTTGCTTTCAGATTATTCTTTCACAAGAAATGATGTTAATAATCTCCGATTCAAATGAGTTTCAGCAGCCATTTTCAAGACCGCCATTTCGAAAAAAAAATTTTTTTCTCAAGTAATTTCATATATGTGCTTTCATATGTAAATAAATTGATTACTCAACATGTTGTGTACTATAAACAAAATATATTGAAAAAAATTACGTTTTTTGGAGTAAGCTGGCCGTAATGATGAATGATTATGAATTGTTGGATAACGTACATAGATTGCTCTGCCAAAGAATGAAAATATTTCGGTCTTCAAATTAGTCAACTCATATGTCTTCTCGTTTACTGAATGCAAAAAGAACCGATTAGCTCTAGTTTTGGAGATACAAGCTACTTCATATATTTTATAAAATCTTTATTTTCAATTTTCCGAAAATTTATTTTTAGAAATTGGCAACATTGTTAATTGTCAAAATACATATAAATTTAATTTGTCAAATTATAATTTGAATGCCAGAAGATTACTAAGTGTGATACTATTGCGGTAACGATGAAATTTATAGTATTTCGTGCATATAATCTGGTTTTGGAGTGTGGCGATTCAATCAACTACCTGGAATATAAGTGGAAAATCTGCGGTGATTTAAAAGGGATTGCTAATCCTACTATAGGGATAGAAAATTACATTATATTCAAGCAGATTGGCTTACAAGAAATCTTAACCTCAGTAAGAAAATCGTAATTAAATAAGAGGTAATAATAAATACTTGTCTAAAAATCACTGACTGAACAATTCTTTATTCGACTAGTTTCGACTTTTACGGCATCAAAAATGATGCCGTTGATAATGCCGTAAAACGCGAAACTAGTCGAATAAAGAATTGTTCAGTCAGTAATTTTGAGACAAGTATTTATTCTTACCTCTCATTTAAATATGAAATATCACAGAATTGATTCATCGTCCATTGAATTTAAAAACGTAATTGCCGAGCCACTCGTTGATCCAAAAACTATTTTGGTTTTACCCTCAAATATCAAGCTGGGCTTGCTGGAGAAATTTGTCCACTAAAAATCCATTTTCTCCACTCCCATCTTGAATTTTTCCCACTTAATTACGGAGATGTCACTGATGAACACGGAGAACGATCCCATCAAGATCTTTCTGTGATGGAAGGAAGAAATAAGAACAGATGGAATGAAACAATGCTTGCAGATTAGTGCTGATTTAAATGTAAAGATGCTCCAAAGGTCACTTATAAAAAGAAAGCTAAAAGATCGCTATCAAACGAATCAGTTGATTCTTCGTAGACCCTGGCAACTTTGTAACACCTTGCTAGTGGTATTGAAGAATTTTAAATTTAAATATCATTGATGATAGTTCAATAACATATGTAATTCATATTTACCAATTTCTTCGAAACAATACTTTCCATTATTTACATTAAAAAAATGTAGAGCTAATAAATTTTTTGTCATATTCGTTTTCCTTAAGCCACATTAGAAATAATTGACTCATGAAGTAAAGGAAACGTTCAACTTTTTTGTGTTCGTAAACTAAACTGTAGTAGTTAATATTTCATTAAATTTATTAATTGATTTTGAATTCTTTCAGTTATTTATTCATTTACTACAAATGCCTTACAGGTTACACAAACCCAATTTTAAGGTATAATTAAATATAATTCATATATGTAAATGGTACAATCAACAGGGTGTCCAACTGGCGGCCCGCCATGCTATTTTGTGCGGCCCGCAATTGATTTTGGTTAAAATTATCAGAAATTGATGGAAATCTTTTGGAAGCGATCTTATAATTTGATAAATATAAATTATAAACTATTTCAAATATTTTTCTAGTTTTTAGTGTATCAAAATTAGATATTAACTCACAATTTCAAACGGTCAGGTACTGTTAACTTCAACATGGCCACTCTAGAAGACTTCTCTAGCACGGAGGAACTATTCGATTTGTGTTCTCCTCATGGGACAACAAAAGGAAAAGACATTTATGAGGCTTTAAAGACAGCAGTTGACAAAATTGGAGGCTTTGATAAATGTTCGGCCATTGTTACAAATCGGGCACCAGCAATGGCAGGTAAAAAGTCTGGGATATTAGGGTTGCTTAGGGAGAATGGAGTAACTTGTCCGACAATGCACTGTATTATTCACCAGGAAGCTTCATGTGGAAAATCCATCAAGCAGGATCAAGTTTTTAAGCTTGTGATTAAAATTATAAATCTGATCAGAGGTGGAAAACGAGCCCTTTTACACAGACAACTGAAGCAGGTTTTATAAGAAACAGAGGGCGAGTATGGAGACTTGCTATTATATAACCATGTAAGGTGGTTGATTGCAGGAAAGTGCATGGAACGGTTCTTTGCTATAAGAAAAGACATCCCTGCATTCCTCAACAAATATGTGCCATCTGACAGCACTGAACTTGAAAAGAAGCTTGCAGATTCAGAATTTTTGGTTGATCATCTTAACATTGTCAACTCAAGTCTTCAGGAAAAAATCAAACAATATCAGAAATGCAGAAGTATCATCAATGGGTTTCGCAGTGAACTGAGAATGTTTAAACAAACTCTGGAAAACAAGAACGTGATACACTTTCCTAGAAGTCTTCAGTTAGCTGCAGAATTCAAAGAATACGATTTTTCAAGCAGCAATTCTCAAATTCAAGAAGTAATTGATGAGTTTAACACAAGTTTCGACGAAACTGGAAGTCTCGAAAGTAGTCTACTGATTTATAATAATACTCTTGGAGCTACAATTGAAGACCAACCACCTGAACTACAACTTGAATTATGTGATATGCAAGCTGACATGTTTTTAATGACAAGACAAGAAAGAGCTCATGATTTTTTCAAATTAGTTTCCAAAGAGAGATTTCCAAAATTGTGAGATTTCGGACTAAAAATGTCATCAATGTTTGGAAGTACCTATTTATGTGAAAGTTTATTCTGATCCATAAAGTTCATAAAAAATCAAAATAGAAGCAAGCTTTCTGATCCAACTCTTCTTCATTCCATGAGGTTGGCTACGACACAACGAGAGGATGATATACGTTCTTTGGTGGATGCAGCTGATCACCCACAACGTTCACACTGATAAGTGATATATATTTTCATTCGAGTTGACATGTAAATATTTGAGATATGAATATTTTCTTAATTGTTCAAAACCAACTCTTGAATCATTAAAAATAATGTTATAAAATGTTTGTTTTATTTCCAACTTTACATAATCTCTTATTGTTGTTTTAAATTTTGAGAACTACTATTTGGCCCGCAATCAAGTTCAAGGTTTCATTTTTGGCTCTTGAGCCTCTGTAAGGTGGACACCCCTGATATAGAATATGAATATGAATTAAATAAGAAGAAGATATTTAAACAATTATAAAACAAAATACCAAATATACATACAAAGAATGAAGAAATAAAAAGAATAGATAAATACAAACAACAAAACTCAATTTAGCGGTTTTTAAATATTCGAACAATTTAGCTGATAATTGATTCGATTGATCCAAATCAGATTTCATATGCACATCAACACGTCAAAATTATTTTCTGCTATAAACCATCACACGTTGGTATTGAAGGAAACGAACAAGCAGACATTGCCGCCGAAAAAGGCACACAATTTGCTGAAGAATCAACAATAAGCGTTATAGATATTGTTATGAGCACCAAACACCAAAATGGAACATACATAACAATGAGTGCCAAACCAGAGGATTCAACTAAGAGAAATACAAACCACATCCTTCAACACATTTCCCCCAATAGCAAACAGAAGTAAAAAGATAATTCTCAACAGATTAAGATCCGGACAAATTAGATTGACACAAGTACCGAAATTAAGAACCACCAGCATCAGTCTATGCCACAGCCGTCTCACTATAAAATATTTTCTGATAGAGTATCCAAAATACCAAAAACAACGAAAAGATGATAAAATGGAACAAAACCTAGAAAAAAGTTGAGCTACAATACAGAACTGAAAGTTTATTGTATAATGTATCTAAATAAAATCGTTGCTAATGACTGTCTGTAATCGAAGTAGCTAAATTTAAAAAATAGCTGATTAAATATGATATATGCATACATACATAGTAAGAAGACACAAAAAAGAAAGAATAAAAACGAATAATTCGACCTCCTGTACAAAGGGCTAAGGCAGCAACTAGAAATCGAAGTGTTGAACATAGGTATGAATCGGATGGAATTTCAAAACATTTGTGCGTCATTTCTCTGAAGATGAAAAATAGTGCTTTTTCAACTATATACAACAGGGACATAAAAGTTTGATCTGCTAGCAAGTTCAGATAATCAATAAGAAAATTCTCAAGTTTGAAAATTAGTACGAAACAGAGGTACTTACATACACCGCTGCACTAATTAATTGGAAGTGAAATTTCTGTAGTAAAATAGACTGCGAAGAACCTTGGTTGGGATAGTGGTCACCTTATTCCATATATATTATCTCTTATTGTTTCTAATCTGTTTTTCGATTTCTAAAAGGTTCGTTATAATCGATTCAGACGAACCTTGAAGATTGAAAGAGCCATTTAATATTTTATTCAAGTAGGCACAGTTTTGCAGTAAGGGACGGGAATATGGTAAAGATCTGTATTTTCATAGCTGGCAGTTAGTAGATAAGCAACACGGATCCGAGCACACTTTCCAGCGCAAACACATGTAAATTCCCATAAGGAAATATAAGGTCGATTTTGCAGGATTTGTAGGTTTTGAAAATTCCCATTCAAGGCCATTCAAACTTGTTGGATGCGTGACGTCATCAATTCCCCCGACCGCTACGGTGGGGGCCATGTTTTTTTTGCGGACCCTCTGACCCGTGAGACATCCCGATATATGTAGGGATGAGTATCCTGGATTTAGCAAAAACAACCATTTATGACTTCCATTACCACTATATGAATGAAGCTTTCAGAGCTGGCTGTACCATCTTATATACCGATACAGATTCCCTCATTTACGAGGTATTTGAAGATCCATATGTAATGATGAGAAGAGATTGTCATTCACATTTTGATACCTCTGATTACCCTAAAGATAACCCTCATGGAATTCCACAAGTGAATAAGAAAGTTTTAGGGATGATGACAGATGAGAATGGGGGTGTTGTGATGACCGATTATGTAGGGCTCAGATCCAAACTGTATGTAGTGAAAAATTCTAATGATGATCTCAATGTAAAGAAACTACAATGGGAGAAAGAAGAGTATGACCCTGAAGAAATTGAATCCATGTGTCGAAATTATGGTACTACGAAAAAGGCTAAGGGTATTAAGAAATCAATCATCGAGAATAATATTTGTTTCGAAGATTATATCAATTGTTTGGAAACATGGAAGCACAAGATTATTTCTCAAAATTTAATTGAAGCAAGGAAACATCACGGGGTCTCATGGGTCAGAGGGTCCGCAAAAAAAACATGGCCCCCACGGGAGCGGTCGGGGGAATTGATGACGTCACGCATCCAACAAGTTTGAATGGCCTTGAATGGGACTTTTCAAAACCTTATCCTGCAAAAACCTACAAATCCTGCAAAATCGACCTTATATTTCCTTATGGGAATTTACATGTGTTTGCGCTGGAAAGTGTGCTCGGATCCGTGTTGCTTATCTACTGCAGTTACCAAAAAATGATTTTTTTGGAAATGGTCCACATCAACAACACCAACGGCATCAATAAGAAGACGGGCGTTTCCAGGTTGAGCTGCATTTATAGTTATTTACTTTCAGATCATTTTAAGTAACCCTCGCAGACAACCCACAATTTCAATAGACTTTATGTGTTACTTTGTGACTTTGTGACAGTGTGACTTTTGTTGTTACGGTGATTTACTCTCTCAGCTCTGTGCTTTTTTCGGTGACAATTTGTTTTTCTGTGCTCCTGTCATATCTGCTCGAATATTTACCTCTCTTGGTTAGTTAAAGATAATTTTATATATTTTTTGGAAAGTTTTACATTTTAACATCAATATTCGATTTCTGTGCAATATCACATATACTTTAAATTTCACAAATTCCTGTTGATGGTGTTGGCCATATTTTCATTACCTAGTTAGCCGTAAGTTGTTAAATGTTATCATGATATGTGTGTAAACATCTGTTTTTTAGAGTGCTGATGAAGACTGTAAACACAGTCGAAATATAGACCAGGCAAACAAATTGGTTAAAATTTATTCATAGTAGCCTCCTTTCTTGCCTATAGCCCATATTTATTTAATTACAAGGCAATACTCTTTTTATCATATATATATATATATATATATATATATATATATATATATATATATATATATATATATATATATATATATATATATATATATATATATATATATATATATATATATATATATATATATATATATATATATATATATATATATATATATATATATATATATATATATATATATATATATCTTGAAATTGATTTATTGCCTGTTTAAGATATTTTATTTCGAAAGTTTTTAGCAATAACAGGCTTTTTTTGATATGAAAAAACTTTATTTTTGTTGACGTTTCGTTGTTATATTACAACTTTGTCAAAACTAATATTATTAGTTTTGACAAAGTTGTAATATAACAACGAAACGTCAACAAAAATAAAGTTTTTCATATCAAAAAAAGCCTGTTATTGCTAAAAACTTTCGAAATTAAATATATATATATATATATATATATATATATATATATATATATATATATATATATATATATATATATATATATATATATATATATATATATATATATATATATATATATATATATATTTTGTAAGGGTTTATTGACTCAGTATTTGGAGTGGTACCATTTTCTCTTTACCAAGCTTTCGCAATCTACTTTATTGGTTCATCAGGGTTCTAAAATGTATAAAAAAAAACCTTAACCAACATTATACAACACAATATACACTCTTTGCTTACATGAGACTTGAGGTTACTATCATTCAACTACTTAACACCAATAACATAAACGTAATTTGCCAAATTTATCCAACATTTACAATTTTATTTCAATATTAGCTCAAGTAGCTATATATGATACTAAGTTTTGTGTGTCATTTTTTCTATTTATAGAATTTTCATTTTTTCTTATTTCTATCACTTCATGTATAAGTCTTTTGTAATAGTTATGTTCAATTTTTAGGATTTGTACATCGTCGTAGTTTGCTCTATGGTCAAACTTTGTTATATGTGTTACTAGGGCACATCTATCTTTTCCATTTTTTATATCTCATTTATGGTGAGCTATGCTATTTTTTAATCATTGTGATGTCTATCCTCTGTATACTTTATCACAGTCTTTGCAATTTATTTTATATATTATTTCACTTTTCAATGGTTTTGGGATTTGATTTAACAGCTTCCTGTCATGCTGACAAGGTAAGAATTTTGTATAGTATTTCCTATAGATTTCTCAATCCCTCTCTTCTGAAAGTGTCATGGCAGATTTTAATTTTTCATTTTTCTAATAACATATATAATATATAAATATATATATATATATATATATATATATATATATATATATATATATATATATATATATATATATATATACATCATATATAATCGAACAAAATGAATGCATCAGACGTAAATCCGCCTCTGAAGTTGTCGGTAACTAACAAAAACTCGAGCAATTTATTAGTGCAATACTGTGAACGACGAAATTGATCTCGATAAAGTTGGAAAACGTTACGTTCTGAAATTTTCATTATTTCTAAATTGCCCGCCATTCAGCAATCACTTAGTAACTTCAGTTATCTAATTTATTGATGATACACAGTGTTCTTACTTAAAAGCAATTCCAAGTTTTTATTTCAGACCTCAGATAGAACAACGTTATTTTTCTGGAAATAATTAGCTACAATTCACCGCCACTCACAATTAGCCATAATTAAATTCTTTTAATTTCCACTTTTTCTATCGTGATACTCGATGGCTAAATGCAGAAATGAATGTCCGCAGTCATTCTTTAGGTACGTCTCAAACAGTGCCACATGCCTATCTTTTCGATTTATTTTAGACCTATTTCAAAGTACCTGAAAAACTTGAATTTCTCTTAACTGTTGATTTGTTTATTCGTTAGTTCATCTCAGATATATAGCGAACTCAATTTTTGACGATAACTACATCTAACAGAACTCTTTCTAATACATATTATATTTAAAATATTTATTGTGAAACATCCCTGACATTGAACATATTACATTCATTCAATTAATATGGTTATTGCAACTACGAAGAATGTTCACAAAAATTCAATTTTCACTGTTGAATCTCATCTTCCATTCAGTCCTCGAACAAAAATATTGGTTGAAAACTGAACAAGCATATGATACTAAAATTAATTCATACATTAGTGTTTCCATTCGAATCATCATAGTACTCTGGCACACTTTAGTATGCCTTTGTTGAGAGCAAATACTTAACTCTCTCTTTAAAAAAAATGCGCATTTAGTACTTTCAAATTCGGCGGTAAATGGTTGAAAACTTTAATACTCTGATAATAGAGTGAGTACTCAAATTCAGCTGTTTCATGCTTGGCAATGCACATCACTGTTCCTTGTTATATATATTGTTGAATACTCATGATTACTATTCAATTTGATATATATATATATATATATATATATATATATATATATATATATATATTTCTTGAAATTGATTTATCGCCTGTTTAAGGTATTTTATTTTGAAATATCTTAAACAGGCAATAAATCAATTTCAAGAAATATAATAATTGCTAGCTGAAATAGAGCAATTTTCATAACTTACAAACATTATGTCTGGAATTTTCAATTTCTTCAAAAATTTAGAAGATCAATATGGATATCAAGCCAAAATCAAACTTAAACGCCTCTCCAATTTGAATAAAAAACAAATAAACCTACAATCAAGAAGAATATTCTTACTTAGATGCAAGCATAATGAAATATATCCCACATTCCTGAAATTAAACAGAAACCATATCAACTTAAATTGTGAGTACTTATCCAGAAAATTCAAAGATCTTAAGAAAAAATATATACAAAAAACTATCAACCTTATTATCACAGATACAACAAAAGAAATAAAAACACTCACAAAAATAATACAAAATCTAACACAATCATTAAAAAATACTCTCCCAACTCATATATTCGAAAATTTTCAACAAAATGAAACTAGAAAAATTAATATTCTCAATGAAAAAAATAAACTCAAGAAAATAAGAAAATTCAACAAACTTTACGCTGAACAAATAAATATAGAATTTTCAACATCATCATCTTATGATAATGTTATAAATACAACAAAAACAGAAATACCAGAGTATGTCAACAATATTCTCAATTTAGATCCAAAACAGATTAGATACAAATAAATAACGTAGATCAAATTCCAATTTTCAATATTATTACAAAAATAGAAAAAGGAATTTCCAAATTAAATACTGAAAATCAAAACTCAATTCGACTGACGGTTACTAATACAATTGAATCATACCATAATAATTTTCAAAATATAAAAAATACATCTGAAAATAAACTTCTGATGAAAAATTTAAATAAAACAAAATCATCCATAAAATCTAATCCACAAATAACTATAACAAAATCCGATAAAGGAAATAAAACAGTGATTCTAGAAACTAATAAATATGAACAAAAAATTAACGAAATGCTTAGTGATACAATTACGTATAAAAAAATTTAGAGAAATCTAACGAAAATTTTACAGAATGAAACTAACAAACTACTAAAAAAATGGGAAACAAATAGTTTCATATCATCAAAAACATCTAAATAGTTAATACAACATAATTGTTTGCCACCCAAATTTTATGGTTCACCTAAAATACATAAAAATAATATTCCATTAAGACCAATTGTTTCATATATTCAATCTCCTCTATATAATCTTTCTAAATTTCTTTCTTCAATTTTAAAAAATGTAATAAATCAAAATCCATTTTATATCAAGAACTCTTATCATTTAGTTGATAATCTAAAAAATATACAACTTAATGAAAATCATAAATTATATTCTTTAGATGTAATCACACTATATACTAATATACCTAATGCAATCGTTCCAAACATAATAGATCTAAAATGGAGTATTTTAAAAAATTTCACAAGCAGTGAAATTCACTTTAGGAACAAATTTTTTTCAATATAAAAATGAATTTTATCAACAACTAGATGGTGTCGCAATGGGCAGTCCAATATCAAGTGTTATTGCACAATTAGTATTGGAATTTTTAGAAGAAGATGTAATAAAAGATTTGGAAGAAAATATTTTACTATATAAAAGATATGTTGATGATTATTCAATAATAGCAGATAAAGATCATATTATTAATATACTATATTATATAGAACTTTCTATAGTTTTCATAATAAATTACAATTCACACTAGAAGAAGAAAAAGATGAAAAATTAAATTTTCTTGATATAACAATTATAAGGAAAGATAACAACACTTTTACAAGATGTTACAGAAAAGAAATAAATTCGCAACGAACCATAAATTATATAAATAATCATCACTATTCCCAGAAAAAATGTATAATAATTAATTTTATAGATAGATCACTAAAATTAACATCATCATGTTTACGACATGAAACACTTAAAGAAGTTCGTACTCTTCTCATGAAAAATAATTACCCATTAAATTTAATCAACAAAATCATGAAAAACAGAATTCATAAATTATATAATACTTTACATTCAAAAAGAAGTAAATCTAACGAAAATAATTACATTCCCTTACCATATATTCCAAAGTTAAGTACAAACATTGCTAAAATATCAAAACCTTATAATTTAAGAATAGCACATACTGCCAAAAATCAAATCGAAGAAATATATACAAAATCAAAAAGTAAAACTGTAACTCAGAGAAAAACTCATACAGTTTATAATATTCCGTGTAACAATTGCAATAAAAGCTATATCAGACAAACAGCACAAAATCTCGAAGAAAGAATCGAAGCGCATAAATACGCAAAAACTCAAATAACAGCCTTACATAAACATAAAATAACAGAAAAACACGATTTAAATTATAAAAATACAAAAATTTTGGCAACTGAAAGGGACAAAAAAAGGAGAGAAATTTTAGAAATGTTACACATTCGTAAGAATTTTGAAAACACAGTAAATGAAAGAGCAGACATTAAACATCTTAATTCTATTTACAACAACTTAATAAACCTCACAAATAACACTCATAAAATAAACACAGAACAATCACCAAACATCACATCTCAAAACTCATTTTTTCCAGATCTACCTTCAGTTTCACACACATAAACCAACAATATACATATTCTGGATAAGTATATGTAAATATAAATCACACTTATTAGAATCACCTGGCTTACCATGAGTTTTTCAGAGGTTTCCTCATGGTGAAGAAGACTAAAACTTCCGAAGCGAATGCTAAGCCAGAAATATTCCTCTGATAATGAAAATCAATGAGTAAAGATACAAAAAAACTAATTTGATTTTTCTAAAAAATAAGTTCGACATTTGATATCTATAGCAACTCATAAATTCAATTATTCATTAGTTTTGACAAAGTTGTAATATAACAACGAAACGTTAACAAAAATAAACTTTTTCATATCAAAAAAGCCTGTGATTGCTAAAAACTTTCAAAAAAAAATATATATATATATATATATATATATATATATATATATATTCATTCGAAAAATTCAAATTAACCAAAAGAATGTTATAGTAGAGCTAGATATGTGAACGTATACGATGTGATGTCTCCATTATCTTTCAAGGGATAAATGTTAGAGAAATATTGAAACCGATGCTACAACTGATGGATGTGCGAGACAGCTGTTTCGTTTTGCAAGGAACTCGTCAGTCGCACCACGTCCATCGAAGTGAGGCAAGGATTTCAATTCCCAAGCATCCTCTTATGACTCAAAGTGGAATATCATGAAGTAATAAATACTATCTATAATAAATACATCTATAAGACCAAGTATCTAACGTTCACATCTCTTCTATACGCGTAGGTATCTACTAAATTGCAACGTCTATTCAACAAATCTTATCATATGATGTTTTCAAATGTCAATAGGTTGCGTCAGTAGTACTCTCGTGATTGTTTCCTTATTTCAGGGGCCTATTCGGCGATATTTTTAAGATATGAAGTTTCTGTGCTTATGGCACTGAATGAAATATTTAGGAAAAAGAACATTAAAACATTCATTCGAAAAATTCAAATTAACCAAAAGAATGTTATAGTAGAGCTTGATATGTGAACGTGAACGATGTAATGTCTCTATTATGTTTCAAGGGATAAATGTTGGAGAAATATTGAAATCGATGCCACACCTGATGGAAGTGCGCGTATAGAAGAGATGTGAACGTTCTCTGCTTGGTGTGTCTATGATCTGAGAGATGTTTTCTATTGATTCCTATAAATGGAATTGTGATATATTCATTACTTCACGGTTTTCCACTTCGAGTCATAAGAAGATGCTTAGGGATTGAAATAGTTGCCTCACTTCGATGGACGTGGTGTGACTGACGAGTTCCTTGCAGAACGAAACAGTTTCGATTTCAATATTTCTTTCTCTATTATTCCTTGAAGGATAATGGAGTCATCACATCGTACACGTTCACATATCTAGCTCTAGCTCTGCTATAAAATTCTTTCGGTTAATTTGAATTTTTCGAATGAATGTTCTAGTGTTCTTTTTCTTGAAGATTTCATTCAGTGCCTTCAGTGCACAAAAACTTCAATTCTATATATGTATATATATATATATATATATATATATATATATATATATATATATATATATATATATATATACATATATATTTGATAGTATATTTAATAAAAATTATACTTCTTCACAATAACATCAGAAATCCAAAATTTCCGCAACAAATTGAACGTTTATCAAACAGTTGATAAAATCGTTTCTTAGCTTTTCACTGATTTTGAATATTAACAATATAATGAGACGTTAAAGTTTTTCAATCTCACGAAGAAATGAAAAATGAGATATATATTAATTTCATGATTTTAATTTTCTCATTTCCATTTCGTTTCTTCACGTTCCATATCAGATGCAATAGCTGTTAGTAATTTTTTTCTGGTGACACTTCACATGTCTTCACATCGAACGAATTGATAAACCCACAAAACTGTGTTTTCCTCTTTGTGAACTCTTGAGGAACTCCTAAAGGCATGTGAATTCATTGTGAGAGAGTTTGTAAATTAGTGTCGATTGATTCACCATCATCACTGATTGATGGTGAACGCTGATTGAACTGTATGAGTTCTAAATTTGTCTTATAGGTCGTGGATAAATATATTGAATGTTAAATATGGAGACAACACTATGCTCTCATCCGAATCAACTATGTTCCTTGGAATATATGTAGACAGAAATTTGAGATGGTTACTCAACTCACTTTGATGTTTTATGTTAAAAATTGAGTGACTAACTGATTGTTTGCAATCTCTTTCAAAATCAAAAACGTTGTACCTAAAAAATGTATTATGAATGAGTATTACAATCTTGTATATAGTTATCTGGACCATACATTATATCTTGCTGTGGGGCTCTACACAAATAAATAGGGTTTTTATTACAAATCTTTTTCTTCATGAAAAATTCGCTACTCACACTATGGCACTATCTTGTTTATATATTCACAAATTTCAATGAAAATGAATAAAGTTTCATTAAATTAATTAGTAATCCTGAGTAACAAGCATCACTGTTCCTCAACAAGAAACAGTGATGCTTGTTATGCTACTTATTCCAAAGCATAGAACTATTTATAGCTAAATTTGAGTACTACCCTATCATCAGAGTATCAAAATCTTCAACCATTTACCGTCGTTAAATGGTTGTGTTTCCTGTTAACAAAAGCATACTATAGTGTGGCAGAGTACTGTGTTGATTCGAACGTAGACAGTAATGTGAATCACTTTTTTGTGTCATATATTTGTTTATTTTTAACTGCGACTATTCCTCAGAAGGTAGAATTGTCTTAAAGGAATAATACTTTTTAAGTCATTTTTCTTTTCTCAAATGTCGTTGATTATCATTGTGAATGCCATGTAAAATTTAACCAATACTTTTGATCAAAAACTGAATGGAAGATCAGACCCAAAATTTCAATTCTGTCCTTTTGTGAGCATTCTTCTTAGTTGTAATTACTTTATTAATTATTCCATATACGTATGTCATATTCCGTTGAAAGTTGGAAACGTTTGGGCAGGTATCAAACGTGATCATATTAATCGTTCTAAAATCATTTTTGGAAATTTGGTAGCCGAAAAATATTCGAGCATGATTGAAGACCAAGTTGTCCCTGCGTTGGCAAATTTATATCCCTATATATCGAGATTTACTGAATGAAAATGGTTGCAGCTGGACGGGGTATCCCCCTATTTTAATTAGTTGTTAAGTTGTTAATTTTTTACCAAGAGCTTGTTTAAACAAAATCCTCCCCAATTCTTCCAAATATTGCCCTATCCAATCAATGAATGGATTGATCGAAGAGGTTCTATTGAGTGACAGGTCTATTGCTGTCTTTGCTGATATCAAGACCTTATGCCTAGGCTTTTGTTCAGTGGGATTATCCCGAAAATAATGAAGGATATGTAAAACAGCCAAACAGCATAGCACTTTATTGTTCTCTAAGTCAATAATCATACCACATGCCGGTCTCCGTGGCTTAGTCGGGACAACAACCGACTATGTTGAACGTCCCATGTGCTGAAGATTTGGCTCGAAACGAAAAAGGTTTCAACAGTAAAGTCCCATAAAACTATTATATTCAGTGTTTTCTTATTTTTGGCGATACAATAAGACTACTCCTTCATATATTTTTTTTGTAACCTGTGTTTTAAACGAAAAATTTTCAAGCCAAATTATTAAGCTATTGCATAGCTTTTATCTTGAGCTCTGAGCGCGGCGACCGAATCAAGAAATTCCGTAACGAAAATAAAACCTAACATCCCCCTCTCCGCCTTCCATATAGTTCGGCCGAGCGTTCGCTTAACGTGTAATAATAATTTTTCTGAAATACCTAATTTCAATTGTATTGTTCAATTCAAACGAGATACTGTTCCAAAAGGTGGGGCAGCTATTTACCAAAATAACAATAATGTTATTAATAATATGAATCCGAATACTGAAATAAATATTACACACGTTAGCGATGTTAATGTTAGGCGCTCATTTGTTAGAGAGATTTGTGCGTGCTTATGAAAACTTAGAAATGGCCTACACATAGTCCTGGTAGCAATTTACATTTCTCCGAACCCAAACTTGGACGAGGTAAAGCATTTTATTCATTGCACTTTACTGGAGTACACTGAAGAATGGTCGAAAATCCTTGATACAAATGGTAATAAATTTCCACTTATTTCAACTTCAACTTAGCTGATAAAAAATCAGAGCGGTTGGCAACTTTTCTTTCGGAAAAATTGAATTTGAAAATGAATAATGATCCCCAAGAATCCACAACAAAATATGGGACAACCATTGACGCGGTATTTTCCAGATATTTATAAGATATCAAGTCCCAAACTTCTGTTTCTTCTTTCAGTTACCATAAACCAATAGTTTCAATGATAAAAATTCCTGAATAACCTACATGTACTGTGAGATAATAAAGATATTTTAAACGATATTAACTTCTCGTTTATTCAATAAAAGAAAAAATTTGTTTTCTTATCGGTGACCACGCTCAAGAAGTGTAACCTGAATTAATATCAAAAAAAACTTGAAATAATGTCAAAAAAAAATAGTGCATAAATAAAAAATAAATGAATAATTATATTTGCACAAGTTGATAAAAAATGCTATGCAACAGCTTTCCTGCGGCAGTCCCCGAGTGCTACACATTTTAAAATTAATTTAACTTACATTTCATGAAAATGGATATGATTTGCTCCAAAGGCGTGCTGAATAAATAAAATAAACAAACTGAAGTTCTTTTTCTATCATTAAAAATGAGAAAAGAATAAATTAACATATTTTTATGGAATTTTACACTAATAAACTCATTTTCGCAGTCAGTATGATGTCAGACTTAGGCAATCCATTGCTGTCTACCGACCGTGTTCTTGTCGACGATTCGGTAGGATTGATTTCATTTCTTACGAACTTTTGTAATTTCGTGTCATCGAAAAACTTTTTTTATCAGCGAAGTATTCGCAAACATCATTGCCATCCTCAAAATAACAAATGGTAGGCGAGTAATTTTGTTGGCTGAAATAAAGATGTGAATTAATCAAGTGTTCAATTCAAAATCATTTCGTTGGTACTCCGTATTCATTGAAATTTATTGACGGTGACACTGAAGTTCTTTTTCCATCATCAAAAATGAGAAAACACCAAATTAACATATTTTTATGGGATTTTACTAATAAACTCATTTGTTCGCAGTCAGTATGATGTCAGACTTGGGCAATCCATTGCTGTCTACGTGTTCCTGTCGACGATTCGGTAGGATTGATTTCATTTCTTACGAACTTTTGTAATTTCGTGTCAACGAAAGACTTTTTTATCAGCAAAGTATTCCCAAACTTCATTACCATCCTCAAAATAACAAATGGTAGGCGAGTACTTTTGTTGGCTAAAATAAAGATGTGAATTAATCAAGTGTTCAATTCAATATCATTTCGTTGGTACTCCGTATTCATTGAAATCTATTGACGGTGACAAAGACGAAATCACTAAAACAAAACAAAAAACAGGACAGAATTCTAACTAAGGTTACGGAAACGATGCACATGGGGTCAAGTACTTATCACAATAATTAGCATGTGGCAATGAAACTGCTAGTGAACTTCAACCAGTTGCGGAGATGAAGTATGAAGAGTGTTTAGATCATTGGAAAAAGGCTATATCAAAAAGAAGCAAAACTAATAAAGAGAAAAGTCACGTAATAATAGTCACGTATGAGCTTCATTTCCAACTGAATTTTCAAACGTTCTGGGTTTGCCTGGTTTACCACCTCAAAATTTCAGAAGCGGGCTCCGTAGTCATCATTTTTTGAAACTCCCAATCAGTAAAACTATGAAATTCCACGCGATTAGTGATAATAAAACTGATGAGCATCTAATGTTATTGACGTGAAGATATTAAAAAGGAAATTTGAAGATGAGTTATTTCTCATTTCTAGTATTCCAGTGATCACAACGGATATGCCCTTCGAGATTAAACGAATTCAGTTCGCGTCTTGCCTTCGCCATTATGATTATCAAATCACAACGCCAGTGTTTAACAGTTTGTGGTCTCAATTTAGGAAGTCGATTCTTCTGGTCCTTGGTATATTCACGTGTAGACAAATCATCTGATATATTTGTTCTTGAGCCTAATGAAAAACGAAAAATATCGCGATTGATATACTTAATGTTAGTACTTTTTGTTTCTTTCCGCGTTGTTATCTCAATAAAGTAATGAACTCAAGATTTATTTTGTATTCATTAATAAACCAGCTATGAATAATTATTGTTAAACAGAGTCATGCGAAGAAACATCTAGAGAATAATATATTTATAATGCTCAGGAAGAAGAGAAACTTCCGAAACGTCCAAACCGTATAAATTTAAATCAAAAATTGATGAGTTCTCGGCAAAAATACCACTTCAATTGATATACAAAGATTTTGTTAACCTCATGTATATTTAAAATATGTTTTTATTTTTCATCAGGACTTTAGAAAATACAGATGTTGAATAAAATGTCATAAAAAATGTATTACATCTCACAGCTTACTAGGCTTAATGTTTGACCCAACTGTAAGAAGCAGTGTATTTAGTTGGAATAAACATAAAATAATGCACAAAATCATATTCTAACAATAACATATAAAAATGTGAAAATAAGGGTAACTTATCAATCGTAAAAGAATCAAGAACCGGACTGTGGGAACACAGACAAACGTCACCGTAGAACACAGAGAGTAAAAATGTTAACAATGAAGAACCAAGTGTCACCTCAAATAAGTAATACAAAGCCTCCATTAAGAATTTAGAAGTAAATTTTCAAAAAAGGATATTTTTTTAAAAATATCCTTTTCTGATAAAGATATTTATATCCTTTTGATTGTTATATTTTTTAAATATTAAATTAAATTAAACTCTTGACTTAATGTTTCACGATTATATTTTACAACATGAATTTGTCAACATGTTTCGAGCGTGAACTCATTTTCAAGACTGAAAGCTCATGTTCATGTTGTTAAATATAATCGTGAAACATTAAGCCAAGAGTTTAATTTAATTTAATATTTAATTATGTTTCACCAAGAGTTAACGAGAATTCAATCTAAGTCGTTATATTTTTTGATTGTTATATTTTTGATTGTTATATTTTCATAACAATAAATTAAAATTAACACACTTGACTAAAGTTTCACTGAATATATTAAAAACTCTACATATGTTTCAGGTGAGGTTAACACATTATCAAGAGTATACAATATTACTCTTAAGGAGTAATATTGTATACTCTATTAGTAGAATAGTAGTAGTAAAATAGTAATAGAGTAGAATAGAATATTACTCTACAGTATACAATATTACTTAAGGAGTAATATTGTTTACTCTTGATAATGGGTTAACCACCCGAAACATATGTAGAGTTTTCAATATATTCATTGAAACTTAAGTCAAGTATGTTAATTTTATTTATTGCTTTTAACATAATGTTACACCAAGAGATAAGCGAAACCTCTGTGTCATTTAATTCTTTTAAGATTGTTAGGTTACCCCTATTTTCAGTAAACTGCATACACTGCCTCTTACAGCTTGGTCAAACATTCAGCCTAGTTATGCATAAGATGATACAATTTTCGTGACATTTTATTTAAGATCTGTATTTTCTAGAGTCCTGATGAAGAATATAAACATATTCCAAATATAGACCAGGTTAACAAAGTGGTTATTGTTATAGTTATCTGTTTTAGTGGCCCTATTTTTACCTAGAACTCATCAATTTTCGATTTATATATAGAGATAGAGAGAAAGAGAGATATTTTGTTCATTGGTGTATGCAGCAAACAGTAAATAACTGTCATTGTTTGTCTTTCGTTTACAATCGCGAAAAATGAAAATTAAAGTTGCATTTTCTCACTAATTTTAACCCTTAATATTCTAATCCTCATGAAGAAGTCAATGGCTTCGAAATCTTGATGTAAAATGAAATAGTACATCGAACTTAGCCGTTTTTTACTGTTGGATCATACGCCAATAAACAAAATCTTCAATTATAATTTAGCAAATAGTCCTCCTCTATATATATTCATACATATATATTTTGTGATAATAAACATTTTTTCGTTTTTAAAATTCGAGTAACCGTTAAAAATATGCATACAAAAGATGTTCATGAGATATAAACTTAATAATGCGCAAAGTATATCGATTGGTTATGAATAGTAATTTGAAATTCTCAAAAATGATTGAAAACGATAATTTGTTCCAGTTGTTCTAAAAGCAAACTCACCATTTATTTTTATATCGTTCATAAACCATTAGTCATATCCTTAAGTAGAATATTCTCAAGCATAATTTAATTCAAAATTCTCGTTTATTACATCGGTTATAACGATGTAGACGTAATTTTTCACCTTGTTGAGTACCATCACCTTAACCACTAGCAAATATGTCCTTTTTTGGCATCCTCAAAAAGTATCAGACACGGTTGAGGTGTACTTAACTATGATAATAGTAATAATCAGTTTTGAGTCTGATTTTCCATTCAGCTCTCGAACAAGCGAGATTAAATTCTCGCTTAACTCTTGGTGAAACATAAAAAATTTCAAATTAAATTAAACACTTGGCTCAATGTTTCACGACTATATTCAACAATATCAAATAGTCAACATGTTTCGAGTTCGAGTTAAAAAGGAGGTTGACGATAAAATGACATCATAAAATGTTGATTGAGACAACAAATTTCTTCTGTTTATGCTATCATATGAGCAAGAATATCCATAGACGACACCACGTTTGAGGTGGAATCAACAGAGTATTATTATACGTATCCAGTTTGACAAAAAGGTAGGGATCGGTAAAGTTAATCAGATAATGATGCCATTCAATCGAAATATCAAATCAAAAGATGCCCTGAATATCTCTTCAGATTTGGTTTATAAGAATTGCTGTGTAAGTTGCATATAAAAACTGCAAACCATGGGAATGTCAACAATCTCTTGGGCGTCTATTGATGGAGATGGGAGCCCATCCCACACACGAAGCAAGGAACTTCACGTGCAGAAAGTGGCATACCTGGCCGCCATCAGAGTTGGGCAGTATTGGATTTGGTTGTATAAAATTGAATATACCTACATATTAATCTAATATATATTGAATCATTTCTTCTTATTATTAAAATCAATAGATGTGCATATAACAATTTGCAAAAGAAATTGGAAATACAGCTAAAATGGATACAAAAAATAATATATAAGTTAGATATTGGGTTTTCGGCTACCCAATTTTGCGAACTTTCCAACGTATGGGATTTACGAGAACCGTAATTTATATCACTTTTGAATTTCATAAAAGAAAATATGAATTGAAATGTTATTGATGAGTGATGAGACCGATACTCGGAGAAAATTAATATCCATAATGAAACAATTTTCTGATAATTTAATACAAATACGCATGACGACGTTTCGAAATACAACTTCTTTATCAAATGCTGTATTAATACTAGGTAAAATTTTTCAAACTCAATACTTATTTATATTGAGCTATATATAGCAATACTTTAGCTATTTTCACAGAACATACCAGGTATGTTCTATGACTAACTTGGAATGAGGACCATAGAATACAACTGATATTTAAAAAAAAAGGATCGTGTACCTGGAACTGAACACAGAAAATCAATTCCTTAAGTCTGGTATACGAAGTAAATGTAGAAAAGATTCAAATATACAACTAAGATTTCTAAGAACAAATAAAGGAAAGTTAAAATTTTTGACTTGAAACATAAAATTGAAAATAAATTAACTAAAACCTAGGTAATCAATCTGATCTGCTACCTGGAATATTCTTATTGAACATATTAAGTAGAGGGCTAGTGTTAACCTCTAACTGGCTATTATGAGTAAAAGTCGAGAATTTTTCAATTTATTAATATGTGATGATTGTATAAGATTTAGCTTGGAACCTTTATTCTCTCTATTAGTATTTCAAACTCTGAACTAAATATATGACTTTCCTCTTATAAATGATTAGCATAATGAGAATCTGTTTTCTGTTTCTCGAAACTTTTTATGTACATAAATTCAAAAACTAATTTATGTACATAAATTCAAAAATTCGGGACTTTTACTCAATAGCCAGTTATAGGTTAACACTAGCCCTCTACTTAATATGTTCAATAAGAATATTCCAGGTAGCAGATCAGTTTGATTACCTGGGCTTTAGTTGATTTACATTCAATTTTATTTTTCATGTCAAAAAAAATAACTTTCCTTTATTTGTTCTTAGAAATCTTAGTTGTATACTTGTATCTTTCCGACATGTACCTACTTGGTATACCTGACTTAAGATATTGATTTTCTGTGTTCAGTTCCAGGTATACGATCCTTTTTTTGTTGAATATCAGTGGTATTTTATGGTCCTCATTCCAAGTTAGTCATAGAACATACCTGTATGTTCTGTGAAAATAGCTATAAGTAAAATTTATAAAGAAGTAAAAATTATAAAGTAAATTTATAAATTAAAAAGCTATAATTAAAAATTTGTAAAATTACACCTAGTGTTCCAGCATTTGATAAAGAAGTAGTACTTCGAAATGTCGTCATGCATATTTGTATTAAATTATGAGAAAATTCTAGATATTGTTTCATTATAGAAAGATTATACGTACCCAAATTTAAAGGACAACTGTTTGTTTTAGCAGCTACTCCTTCGTCGTGCCAGGAATATATAACAAAAACTACAAAACAACTTAAAACAATTCAAAATTGAAACCGAAAAATTTGTGTGAAAAAAAGTCGATTCTAACATTTATAAATTGATAAATTTCAAAATTTTATTTCGAACATTTGAATTAATTTTATTCCTAGTATTGGCTATTCATTGCATGTCCATTGTAAATATCAACAATTTCAATCACGGTATCATACAGTTCACAATAAAATTAATCATTTATCTTAATCTTTATCACTTATTTTAAGACCAGCTTACTCCGAACAATTTTGAAAAAATCGAAATTCTTGTTTTCATAAATTACTACCATATACTCGTAGAAATAGTATAGAATTAGTCCCGGAGGTCAGAAAGACCGAGAAGTAGGTATAAAAGATTAGGGAGCGCTGCAGTAAATCCGACCGCTCGAACGCCTTCGGTGGCGGCAGCTGCTACATGCCTTCGGGTCGTCTTATTGTTTTGTTCTTTGTTTTATTGTTATTGTCTTGTTATTTTGTTGAACTGCTATGAGAAATGCAATAATTCTTCAGAATGATGCTTACGAAAACCAGGAAAGAGTTGCGTATGAAGCTGGAATGGATATGTGGGTAAAATTCCCTTTTTTCACGATTTTTCACGAATAAAAACTTTGAACTGATTTTTCTCCGAACCACGTTTTTTCGCATGAATTACACCCTCATTTCAAAACTATTGCACTTATCGATATGAACCAAACGGAATTTCACTCCTTAGATGTCTGGCTATGGCCTCAAGCAGAACCAGAAATATTCATTAATATTTAAGAAAGTTATAAACAATTAAATGTGAAAAAAAGGTAAAAAAAATCAAAAGACTGCCATTTCGTTTTTTTTTCATTGAAAATGTTTAATTCTGCTTGAGGTCATAGCCAATTCGATACAGAACATGAAACCATTTTGTTTTTTGCTTTCACTCAATTCTTTTCCAAGAAATGATGTCATTCGTCTCCGATTCAGATGAGTTTCAGCAGCCATTTTCAGGACCGCCATTTTGAAAAAAAAAATTTTTCAAGTAATTTCATATATGTGCTTTCATATGTGAATAAATTGATTACTCAACATGTTTTGTTCTATAAATAAAATATATTGAAAAAAATTACGTTTTTTTGGAGTGAGCTGGCCTTAAGTTTATATTGAAATATATTCAATAGATTATGACTTAATATAGTTCATTGTATTTTCCACTTTTCAATTTTTGTATTTATATTTGTATTACAAAACATTATAAACATTTAAAGTAGGAAAATGTTTTGAAAGACTCTCCCATAATTATAGAAGAAAAAGTTAATCAATAAAGAATATCGATTTCTGGCTACAATACCGAAAAGAACACAATAATAAAATACAACAATATCAAAACAATCACCTACTAAAGCTCAAACTTAATCAACTTAATCAAAAACAATATCTATATATTTTTTATCTAAATCGATGATAATCAGATGAATAATTTAAAAAACACGTTATCAGTACTGCTTTCAGAAAATTATAAACTGGTAAAAAAGAAACAGAACAAATTCCTTATCCAATTAGAGACAAAAACTATAAATCAGTTGATACACTTATATTTGTTGATTTTAACGTTCCCACTTTGCTTAGTATATGTATATCACTGAAGATTCCTAATAAGAATGAAATAATTGTTTGGTATTTCCATTCAACAAGTTCGGTGATTTTTCGAAACGCACTTAATATTCACTATCGAAAGTGATAGGTTGTGTTTCCTTTGACATTTGTGTGGACAGATCTCTGGGAGTTGCATAGGGAATGAATTGCAACGAGAAGCTGAGTGCCATTCTTACACATTTTCAGCCAAAGTTCTGAGATGTTTGAATGAAATGTCTACAAAGCCTCTACGTACTCCCACTGATCTTGTCACGAGAATAGAATCTAGAGTGCCCGGGGTCATTTCTTCGATGGAGTGAGCTCACGTGATTAGTTCACGAATGAATGAACTCCTCATTCTGAAGATGGGACCTTGGTTGCGATTTAAAAACCATCGAAACGTGATTATTTGGATTAATATCACTGAAGATGCCCAATAAGGATGAACCAATTGTATGATATTTCCATTCAACAAGTTCGATGAATTTTTGGAACAACTTTGATATTCACTCTCGAAAGTGAAAGGTTATGTTTCCGTTAACAACATGTGTGTAGACTGCTGCCTGAAAATTTTTTCGAAATATTTCCATATTTCGATTATGAATCTCAGTTTTATAATAATGATACGTTTATTCTCAACACCTACACTACACTTCTAATAACAGGGGAAAAATAAAGAGAAAAAACAGAGTATAGGCGAATATATACAACAAAACTAATATAGTAATAAACAATAACTAAATGGAACTAAATATTATATATTACAAAGTCTATGAAAAAAGACTATCAAAAGCTGAATTTCTAGGTTTTTGATGTCGCTTCTGATAGGATAAACAGAGACTCCGAGGTTAAGTGTTAAAAAGGTTGAAACAATCTTTACACGTGCTCTAGAGCAAAACGACTTTGCTATATTATAACCAGCTTTTTCACTAATGAAGCGTGTTCCATCCTTCAGTTACCCGTGACCAAATCAAATTTCAGGAGAAAAAACCCTTGCTTTCCTGAAACAAGTTTATCAATATCTACTACAAGGTTTCAAGTTCTATTCCAATTGGTACTATATTACTTTATCTGCAAATTTTAAGATCTTCACAATAGTTTCTTCCAAAAATCGGTCACTTGAAAAGGAGTTATTTCTGCAACCTTTTTGATATTTACATTGTTGAACGTTGTCAGAAAAGTATACCAATTCTCACAAATATGAAATGTGTGAAAATATTTCACGCATGATCAGTTTCATGATTTAACGTTATTTTCATATAGGAGGAGGTATATGTTTAGTGTTGATTGCGCTTCCTTTTCATTAAGAAGTTGTACGACATCTCACAGTGTAAAAAAACTGATTACTTGATCGAATAAAAGCCGAAAGAAAATTTCGATTGTTATGTGCCTACTGTTTTTTGTCCCCACTTAAATAGCTCATGTCATCACGTCCTCGACTTGTCCGATAGTCTGCAGACCACCCCGTTTGTTATAGCGTTGAGTTTCAGTACATCATAAGCAGTCCAATAAATAACAGAATGCTATTGCTTTGATTGGAAGACTAAAATACCATTCGCAACTGCATACGGGAAAAATAATAATTCGAGGCAATTTTCACTGCCACAAAATGAAGTATAAAAAATTCATACTGGAGTTTAAAAATTGTTAAATACACTTGTTTGCAGATGACACTATAATTTATATAACAAGCAGTGAAAGTAATATCATAAATAAACTACAAGAGGATATTGACAAATTAGTTATCTGGCTGAATAGTAATAAGCTTAAATTGAATGTGCAGAAAACCAAAACAATGATATTAGGTAAAAGAAATATTACAGAGAAAATACTAGGTGACTTAAACAGGACAAATCTGAAAATTAGCAATGACAAAATAGAAATAGTTGAAACAATAAAATATTTAGGCATTATAGTAGACAGTAAACTAAAATTTGAAAATCACCGAGAATATGTTTGCAGAAAAATATTTAAAAAATTAGGAGTGCTCTATAGATGTAGTAAGTACTTGACATGTTGGGCTCGAAAAACAGTATATAATATTATTATATTACCTCATTATCTCTTTTCCAGTATTATTCTCTACTTTAGTAATAATGATGGAACTAAGCGATTACAGTTACTACAAAACAGAGCTATGAGAATAATTTTAAAGCGTAATAGGTATGCAGCTATCGACAATATGTTGCAAGACCTAAATTGGATTAATATAGAACAATTTTTGGAGATGCAAGCTTTAATATTCATCCATAAAATTAAAACAGGAATTAAATGCCAAATTAATTTGATGGAATTTTAGTACCGTTTCAGAAAGTACCCAATTACAACACAAAGAATAAGATGGGATTTATCCTACAATCTGCAAGTAGCGCAGCACATAACTCAGGTTTTGTAAAGGGCGTGGTAAAATATAATAAATTAATACCTATCTTTGTCAAGACTGCAACATTTACGCAGTTGAGAAAAAAATTAAGGGAGTACTATAATGAGTGTGATTACTAAATATGAAAATTTATAAAAATTTATTAATTTATTTAGATAAGAAAAATATCATTAATCATTGCAAAATGAAAATTAATTTGTAAGATTTAAATATGATAATTGTAAGATAGGTTGTAGTTTGTAAAAGATTTGTAAATATTCGTTTATAACTTAGATTGTGGGATTAATGAAACATGTACAGTCTTGTATAGCATTTTATTGCTAAATAAATGGATTATTATTAGTATATTATTAGTTGTGATAGTATTCAAATGATATTCACGTTCAAAATTTATCATTATGTATCATTTGTTCAAAACGAAATTAGCTAACTTAAGCTTCAAAACCTTAAGTTAACTTATTGTTTTTATGGAGCTAGGCTATTCGTTGAATCCTTCATAAAATATACTATTTCTAGATTTAAAAGGCATACATACTTATGTGTAGAAACTGTCGGCATTCAGTGGCGGATTTACCAATAGGCCAAGTAGGCCGGTAACTACGGCGGCAGATTTAGAGGGGCGGCAAATTTAGCAAATTTTCTTTTTACAGATTTTTTTTTATAATTATACGTGTACACAATCTATACTTTAATAAAATCGTAAACCTAAAATAGTCTGTACATTAAAGATATTCGAAAAAAAATTAGCTAGGATGGCTTAAGATGAGTAACTGAGTAGAATTAGATTTTTTTTTAATTTCTTGTTTGTCTGTCTGTCTGTCCGTTTGTTTGAATGAACATCACGCAAAAACTACTGGGCACTTTTACATGAATCTCCTTGAATTGTGTAGTCTGAAGTCCGGTTTAACATTTAGCATAAAATATTTATCAAAATTGTAACCTTAAGGGGGTCAAAGTTTGTATGGAACTACGTGATTCCGTGGTCCAAAGTCTATCTTTGTTTCTGCGAAAACAGAATTTGGAGCATATTTATCGAAACTTGGATATAGCACTTCGTATGGCTCTGTGCACAGCGGTGACAAATTGTTCAGGTGAGAGAAGCTTTTCTTGCTTAAAACGGGTTAAAAACTATCTACGATCTACTTTAAGTCAAGAAAAGCTTAATGCTTTATCTCTTTTGTGCATAGAGTCAGAACTTATGAAAAAGATTTCATACGACGATATAATTGATGATTTTGCAAATTTGAAATGTCGCAAGAAAATAATGTAAAACTTATTTGATCTCATTGTCTGTCACCATTAACTGATTGTTAACATGTTATATTTTAATAGAAATTGTTTGTATTGTTTTTAAACTGTTAAGTGCAATAAAAAAGATGTAACAAAAACAATGATTTCTTGCCACTCATTATTTTGTCAGTGTTCATATAGTGTAGGTATTTTTAAGTCATGCCTTTCCCCACCTTATTATTAGTACATGCTGCTGTTTTTAACCCCCGACGCAAAAAGAGGGGTGTTATAAGTTTGACGTATCTGTCTGTCTGTGTGTGGCATCATAGCACCCGAACGCATGAACCGATTTCAATTTAGTTTTTTTGTATTACAGGTGTTTTACGGGCGAGTGTTCTTAGACATGTTTGATGAAAATCGATTGAGCCGTTTAAAAGTTACAGAGGTTTTACGCTTTAAAGTCGGGGTTTTTTTGTTTTGCCTGTCAAATAAACTTGTTATTTCAACATTAAACTCTTCAGTACATAGCGGGTGCAAAAATAATCTAGTAACTGACAAAAATATCATTAAGTTCACAATCATACTAATAACGGGATTAAACTAACGTATTGAATTCCAAAAGTCAGTAGGGGCGGGAAAAATTGAATGGCCTACTAGCGGCAAATTTGTAAATCCGCCACCGTCGGCATTTATTGTATTATGAGCCTGCACATCAATGATACATGTTACATTTTCATAACTCTTTACCTATAGGTACCATTTCTTAATAATTTTGAATATAAATATTTATGTAGCAAAAGGTATTCTCCGTTTAACTAACATTAGTTCTAAGCAATTAAACAAAAGCTCCTTATTCGCGCTTCCTTTATTCGCGTTTTAACTATTAGCGGATTGAAAAATGCAACCCAATTTCCATATTCGCGGCAAAAAATTTCTTTATTTGCGGATCTAATAGCTCTTTTTCGTAAGTGGTTCCGGAATTTTTTTCGGAAGTTGAAACTTATTTAAAAAAAAAAGAGTATAGACTTTAAGCAGATCAAATTTAGGATAATGCACCAGGTCAATCTCGCGAACTTATGCATCCAAATATAAAGTGACAAATTTTCCTCCCATGACGGCTTGCTTCAACCTATGAAGCAAGAGATATTCCAGGCCTTGAAGCTCTATTACATTAGACGCACCTTCAAAATCATATTTGATGATGTGGAATGTGATCTTGATAGGATGTAATGGAATGCTGGAAGGATTTTGACATATCAAAGTAAGCATAAAGAAATCATTGGAAGAACTGAACCCATACACATAGAATTCATGGTGGAAAAACTGTGGCCTACTCCGACTGCAGGAAATGACGTTGAATCTGTGCAATTTCAAACTTTGACTGCAAAAATAGCTGAAATTGGGAATGCAATAGGACGAGATGGGTTTGAGCGGATGGAATCAAGTGACATTCAGATGATGCTTCAATCGCAAGATGAAGATTTGACTGAAAGCAACTTGACTGAGAGGAAATGTTACATTCACAGCCTATTGAGGAAGCGGCTTCAACGATCACGGGAAAGGTGATATTTAATTCGAAAATTTTTAGTGAAGATTTAAGAATGGCTTATAAGTATTGTGATTTTATTTATGAAAATTGATCCATCTATGGAATTTAATTGATCCATCTATTTATTTTAAAGACAAATAGAGTGAACATAACAATGACTAAAGTCATTGCTTAATATCAGTCTGAATTGAAAGAACCTTTGAAAACTGCCAAATAAGAAAAAGTTACGAAATTTTTTAAACCATTGACTAAGCCTGAACATAATAATTAAGGAATATGATCAAAAACTCCATTTAAATTAATTTTTTATATACTCTTTTCATTTGTCACCAACAACTTTTTCAAAGTAACAACTTCACATATATCGTAAGATTTTTTCCAATTCTCTTCAGAAAGATGATTTTCTTGGAGATTTTAGGCGATATGAAGTCGACGTAATCATTTAAATCCAATTTCTCATCTGACATAATTGCTAAATGTTTAACAACTTTTGCCCTCTCAGTGTTCTGGTTTTCAATTTTAATTGTTATATTTTCGTTAATACTCACCTTCAGAATTTCACTTGTACATGAAACTATGAATTTACATTTGAGCGACAAACTGTTGTCGCTTAGCCATTCATTTAATGCTGCTGAATTTCTATTGATTCATTCTGTCATAGTCTGGATATTTTTACCACTAACGTAACAGCATTGTACCATCTAGCATTTTTTCACATGAAACACAATATCATTGGAATATAAGGAGAATTGCAGTGGACCTAAGACCGTACAGTGAGGTACGCCAAAATCGACCCCAGTACTGTCCAAAAGGACACCAGTGAATTCTGATTCAGAAAGTTCAAGATACAAAGTTCAAGATAAAAAACAAAAGATACAAAAATGGCAAAACAAAAAAAGTACAAATAATAATTATAATAAAATGAATTTATTGAGAAACATTCTTTATATTGTAGAATTACATTCATTTCGATTGATACAATAATTACAATTAGAAAGAATGCTATCAAAAGGACTGAATTCAGTTTTGAGTCTGATCCTCCATTCAGCCCTCGAGCAAAAATATTGATTCAAACAAAAATATTGGTTGAATTTATATTTACAATAATATACAACTTTATTTGAAAAGAAAATGAAAAAAATTACCTCAGAAATATTAAACATTTTAGACAATTTCACATGGTGAAGAACATTTGTGTTAAAGAAATATAAAAACATATGTTCCTTGTTGAATACTCATGATTACAATTCAATTTAATAAACCTATCTTCATTTTCTTCAACATATAACAAACATCTATAAATATATAAACACGGTAAGGTGAGTATGTAATTATTAATGAAGATAGGTTTACAAGATGATCGTTGATGGATATTGAATATTAATCGAAGCATTTGCTTCTGTGTAATAAAAACTCTATTTATTTCTTTAGAGCAGCCCCTCAGCAGAATATTATAATTCAGATGACTATATACAATCTAGAGATTGCAAAAAATGAGTTACTCAATTATTTGTGTAAGACCTAAATGTGTGATGTCCATCTCAAATTTCTGTCTACATATATTCCAAGAAACTTTGTTGATTGGGATAATGATATAGTGTTTTCCCGATATTTAACTTCCAAGGTACTAATTCCATTGCCCTTCAGACAACAAAAATGAACACATACAGTTTTGTCAACGTTCACCATCAGATTGTTCATTCGACACCGACTTACAAACTCCCTCGCAATGCATTAACATGCCTCCAGACGTTCTTCAGGAGTCCTGCCAGAAACGACCACCGATGAATCACCGGCATATAGTGTCACCAAAACCCGGGACAACTTCGCAGGCAGATCGTTTATAAACAATATGAAAAGAAGAGGTACGAGCACAGAGACTTGCGGCACCCCAAGAGCAATGTCATGTCTCTGAGAATAACTCTCGCCTATTTTCACTACCATTGTTCTTTCTTCAAGATAACTACGTAACCAATTCAGAAAAACACCTCTAAAACCTAAATTGTAGCATTAATCAAGTATAAATTCAAAGGATAGTGAATCAAATAATATAACCAATCAATAAATATAATCAATAAGTAACTGAATTAAACATAAATAATTACGATTGAAAATAACCCAATAAATCTCAATAATATAAATAATAAATTCAGATATAGTCGATCTTCTGAGTAACAGAAGTTCAATAATTTATGTCAAGGTATTTCAAGGTTCATAGAGTTAAAATCTATTAAGTACTTATCATGAATACAATGTGTTGACAACAGAAAACACAACGACATATTCTACAACAGTAGAATTCCCATTATGTAATATGGAGAATTTATATTCTTTTATTCTGGTTTGAATGTTTCGTACAATTTGATCTACGTAGTATGCGTCACAAACAGCACAATAAATCAAATAAACTTCACTTTTTTCGTATAATTTTTGTGTTTCTTCATTATAAACTAAAAATGAACTCATATTTCTTCTGTTTGTGTTGTTAGTTTCAATAGTGTGTATTCAATATTTATTTTGGGCTTATGTGTGTGAAATTGATGGTAGATCCGGAAAGAATGAGTTTTGAGATATGTTGTTTGATCATTGTTGTGAATTGGTTCTATGATATGTATATTAGTTTATTAGGTATATACCTAATACCTAACGCAATTGTTCCTATCATAATACATAAAAAACTGGAACATTTCGAAAAATTTCACTTAATTCCAAAAAATGAATATATGGAAGCAGTAAAATACACTTAAATGAATAAAATGTAACGAATGACTCAGAAGAATATATTTTATTACTAGCTGACCCGGTGAACTTTGTACGCCCATTTACTTTTATCTGAATATTTTTCAAAACCCAGAAAGACATATTCGACTATTTTTGCTAAACTATCTTGTTTTTAATATTTATCCCGTGTGGAGCTAGGGGCTTACTTACGAAGAGACTGCAATACTTCCTGTTATTTCAAATCAGTCGAATTATCAAAAAATTCCTATATTAACACGATTGAGGTATTGAAAGTTATTAACCTGTCGGTTCTATAGTTGAACGTCATATTCCTACTTTCGTATCCAGTACTTACTTATTTGCTGGATATAAGTCACAAAATGTTCAGAATTTAGTCCATTCCCGGAAACAAATGAATATAGTGGCTTTGGTGGCTGTACCAATAGCATCTATTTGAATTGACTCTTCGCAAAATATTTTGTCGTATCATTGGAAATATTTTCCTATCAATAACAATTAAACTTTGCCTAGCAATATTTACACATACCGTTCATTGGTCCAATAGCAATGAACTGTTATCTATTTCAACGTTAAAAAATTTTATATTGAATTGAAGTTTTAATATTAGTCGTGATAGCTCTAAATTAACCGAATTAACGGTGTAATAGGATATTCAGTTCTTTTACATCCTCTTTTTGAGAATTAATAATTATTTCTTACATGTGTTAGTTAATTACTAATTAAGTAATTAATAATTACCTAATAATTACTAATTAAGTAATTAGTAGTATCATTATTAATTAAGTAATACTAGATTTTCTAATTTTACACGCAATTTTTTCAATTTTTTCCCTGACAATAACAAACACAAAAAAATAGTGAAATCAGTCCAGCCGTTGACTCTACATTTTAGTTTGAAAAATGTTTGTGTGGGACAAAGAAATAGGCTGTTTTGAGGTTTTTCTCAGCAATTATTCGAATTTTTCTCGCTGTGAGAACAATCCTTGGACTTCAACAAATATTTTAAAAAAAGAATTGGCAAATTTGGTCCAGGCGTTGTTGAGTTATGCGTTTACCAACACATTTTGCGGTTCATTTTTATATTATAGATATAAAAAATATGTGAGGATTGTTTAATCATAGCAAATAAAGATCATATTCATATTAAACTAGAACGTTTCAATAATTTTCATAATAAATAACAATTCACACTTGAAGAACAAACAGATGACAAATTGAATTTTCTTACTATAACAGTTACGAGAAAAGAGAACAAAATTTCAAAAATGTGGTATAGAAGAAATGTTCTCAACTAACATTTAATTATTATTTATAAAAACCATCATTTTTCCCCAAATGTTATTTGTTGTGTTATTTGTCACAGACCGAAGCCTGTTAATCTTTCTTGATAATATATATATATATATATATATATATATATATATATATATATATATATATATATATATATATATATAGAGCTAGATATGTGAACGTGTACGATGTGATGTCTCCATTATCCTTCAAGGGATAAATGTTAGAGAAATATTGAAATTGACGCCACACCTCGATCGATGGAAGTGAGAGACATATATGTTTCGTTCTGCAAGGAACTCGTCAGTCGCACCACGTCCATCGAAGTGAGGCAACGATTTCAACCTCCAAGCTTCTTCTTGTGACTTCAAGTGGAAGATCGTAGAGTAATGAATACTCTACAGTTCCATCTATAGATATCAGTAGAAAACACCTCTCTCAGATTACAGACACACCAAGCATCGAAATTTCACATATCTTCTATACCCGTAAGTATCTACTAAATTGCATTGTCTATTTGACAAATATCATCGAACGATGTTTTTAAATGTCAATAGGTTACGTTAGTAGTATGCTCGCGTTTATTCCCGTATTTCAGGGGCCTATTCGGCGATATTTTTAAGGAAATGAAATTTTTTGTGCTTATGGCACTGAATGAAATATTTAAGAAAATGAACACTAGATCATTCATTTGAAAAATTGAAATTAACCAAAAGAATGTTATAGCAGAGCTAAATATGTGAACGTGTACGATGTGATGTCTCTATTATCCTTAAAGGGATGAATATTGAAATCGACGCCACACCTGATGGAAGTGCGAGACATATATGAGAGAGATGTTTTCTACTGATTTCTATAGATGGAACTGTAGAGTATTCAGTACTCTACGATCTTCCACTTGAAGTCACAAGAAGATGCTTGGAGGTTGAAATCGTTGCCTCACTTCGATGGACGTGGTGCGACTGACGAGTTCCTTGCAGAACGAAACATATATGTCTCGCACTTCCATCAGGTGTGGCATCGATTTCAATATTTCTCTAACATTTATCCCTTGAAGGATGATGGGACATCACATCGTACACGTTCACATATCTAGCTCTACTATAACATTTTCTTGATTAATTTCAATTTTTCAAATGAATGATCTAGTGTTCATTTTCTTAAATATTTCATTCAGTGTCATAAGCACAAAAAAATTTCATTTCCTTATATATATATATATATATATATATATATATATATATATATATATAATTTTTTCTAAGCCATCAGCCTATCGTCCCTTTGAGTGCAACTCAAACATCCCCATTGAATAACAGCAAAAATACAGACGATTTTTGAATGTTGCTCTCATCCGCACTAAGCATCACTAGGAAGTGCATAAAAAATTATGAAAAAAGACTATAAACAAATGAACGAAAAGTGAGGCTCCGAATATGCTGCCCTTTAGAACTCCTATTTTTGGAAACTATTGATCATGTAGCAATTAGGTACCGTTTTCAGTAAAGGAAAACATTTTGCCTTTTTTCAGTCAAGTAGCACTTTATCCCATGTTGTTTATCTCTGATACCAAATATTGACAATAATTTCCACAGTTATATTTCATATCCTACAGTCAAAGGTTCCTTAATCATCCAAGATTAGAGCCAGCTCCAAAGCTTCAAACAGTAAGTTTCAGTTCGAAAATTGCTGCTTTCGTATTCTTGTGTTTGAAAAAACTACTGACATTTTCCTGAAATATGACATTTTAAAAAACCGGTTTTCGAATAGTAATCTTTCCAGAAAACCGGTTTCGAATGTTTATAAAAAAAATTTTAGTTCGAATATTCTGTAATTCGACAAAAAATTTTAACAGATAATTCAGAGTGATTAAAAGCAGTTTTTGACTGAAATTATTCAATATTACTGTTCAATTTTATTTATAGTAAAATTTTTTATGCAATTTAGTAGAACAATGAAATAATAGTTCACCTGAATTAAATAACTTTAAAAACAATTATTTATGCATAATTTTCACATATAAAGATGTAAATATTTTTATAATAGTGAAACGACTTGAAAGGGTTCGAATAAATAAAAACAATATATTTTCATATCAACATATTTTTCAAAAAAAAAAACAATGTTATTAGATACAGATGGATACTTATTAAAAACAATTACAAAATATATAACTCCTTATTATATAATGTAAATTATAATGAGAGCCGAAAGACAAGAGTAAATAAAGTTTATGCATACATACTTATTAAAATCAATTTTAGTTTTAAAGACAATTAAGCAAAGTACCGAGTATTTTTTATTCCGGGCAATTTTAATACAAATTTAAATATTCTATTTATTTTTTTGTTCAATGAAATATGATTTTAGAAAACAGAGGACGTCCATCGATTTGCTATTCAGCCGTGTTTTTAGTTTATTCACAATAAATAGAAAGTAGTCTCTCACTAGCAACCGTACTAGGCTTAATCGTTTTTAAAGCCTGATATAATAATTCTAAATGTTTTGTCCTTTTATTTGCGGCTTCCAGGCCCAAAAACTCTTTTCTTAGAGTTTGAGTAGAAGAAGCCACTTCTTCCGGTTCCTTTAAATATTTATTAACTGCCTCTTCCATAGCATTTTTCAATAAAACTGTCTGGCTCTTGAATATCATGTTCATCGCGTTTTTGAATATCACATTCTTCTCCTGTAGAGTAATCTTTATATAATCTTGATAATATTTGTCCGGATAACTTAATAATGCCACTTTTTGTGTTTAAGTGTTATTCATACATTGAAAACCGATATTTTTACTAAAAAGGTGGTTTTCGAATTTAATAATTTTCTCCAAAAAGCCGGTTTTTAAAAACCGACAAACCCTAGTAAAAACCCCTGAAACCCAAGTTCAAGCGTTGTTCTGCAAAGATTTAGTAAAACAATTTTCAGAGAAACACGGAATTTGTTATAAATAAACAAATTGATCATAAAAAGAATTTGAAAAACACATGAAAACGAAAAAATGCATTTAAATTTAATATATTGAATATATATATTGCGTTTCGAAAAACAAAAAAGAGCGATTAATTCACTCTCGAAAGATGGGTTCGTTCTCGTTGACAACATTTATGTAGACAGCGTCCTGAGAGTTTTATTTGAAATATTTCGATATTTCGATTAAGAGTCTCAGTATTTACTAGTATTGAATGATCTGTGAATCTTGAAACTAGCTACACTTTTGCCCGGCTGGGCGTGATCTGGAGCGATTAGGCACGGGATTACTCGTACACATTTCGGACAATTTTCTGTAGTGTTCGAATGAAATATCTACAAAGCCTTGCACTCACGCTACTGTTGTCATGAGTGGGAATCTTGAACGCTAGGGGGAGTTTATACGTCCTTTCTCCGATAGAGGGAGCCTACGTGAATATTTCACTAGGTAAAATTCCCTTCAATTTGGTATAGGACCTAAGTACGTTTTGAAAGTCATCGATTCTTGATTGATAGATTAAATATGGACTGATGATTCATAATAATGATGAAACAATTGTATCCTATTATCATTCAACAAGATTGATGAATTTTTCGAAACGCTCTTAATATTCACTCTCGAAAGTGATCGATTCTTGATTGATAGATTAAATATGGGCTGATGATTCATAATAATGATGAAACAATTGTATCCTATTATCATTCAACAAGATCGATGAATTTTTCGAAACGCTCTTGATATTCACTCTCGAAAGTGATGGGTTCGTTCTTGTTGACAACATTTGTGTAGACAGCTCCCTGAGAGTTTTATTTGAAATATTTCTATCAAAAGTCTCAGTATTTACTAGTATTGAATGACCTGTGAATCTTGAGACTATATATATATATATATATATATATATATATATATATATATATATATATATATATATATATATATATATATATATATATATATATATGTAGAATTTAGGTAACGGGAATAATCGGTCTTGTGAAGTGTTTGAAAACTCATATTTATTCATTACAATTCTCGATATTTTGACACCTTTTTGTGTCTTCTTCAGGAGAAAAAACAAGCTGCAAAGTAATTACTACAATGATAAATTTCAATATGTAAAAAATAAAATTACTTACAATTAGAGTTTATGCAGTGAAGATATGCTAACTAACATTTTTTTATAACAAACGTCTCTTATTTTGTTGCCACTTAATCACTACATGTTGCCAAACTGAATGGTCAAAAAACACCCTAGAAGGCTGAAGGCCAGGTAATTGTTTATAATTGATTTGAGGTTATAGGATTAGATTATAATTTTGAATTGATTTATCATGAAAATCGTATATGCAGAATTTCGAATACTCTCGCTTAGGATATCTAATTACACAATAATGGCAACTACCAAACCGGATTTTTTTGATCTCGACAAAAATTATTTGATTTAATTTTTAGACCACACTAGAAATTAATACAAATCAATCACATTAAAAGAAAGTTTGCTAAAAAAGCAATATGTTTTTGGTTTTTATTGCCCATGCATTCTACTTTTACTGATGTCATGTGTGTAATATTGAAAGAATGAAAATTTTTTATAGTTAGCAATGTTGAAAATAATTATATACCGCATACAGATACTCTGCTCATACATCATACAACTTCAATTAAATACGGTGTGAAATGCGTCAGTAGAGTGTGTTAATGAATACAATGTTGATATACCAAACAGTTGTAGACCGATGCTCATAAAAACAATAACGTATTGTTCGCCTTAATCCTTAAGGATATGTAGAGCCGTGGGAGATTTGAGTTATATGAACATGGAGGTAATTATTTGTTTTCAGAAAGGTCTTTTAAAATCAACATTAATTCTCAAAATCTCAATTTTAAAACTTTTTCAATTTCAGTCCGTAGACCCTAGCGCATTTCCGGACTATCCGACATTCATAATTTATTATACGCACACGTATGTATTATGTTGGAATAAAAATGGATTTACTTATTTAAAACAAAATATGAAAAATCAAGTACAGTAACACTTATATAATAGATAATAGAAAATGAAAAAAAATAAGATAAGTACCGAAGTATTTATAAACTTACAAAATGCGCTCTGGACTCATATTGAATTATGGTGGCAGCGACCAGTAGAATATCATTTTTACAAAGACAATTCTCTTGGAACAAAAGTACCTACTCCGAACTATTTCTTACACAGTGGCTATTAGAGTAACTTTTCCCAAAATGTGTCAACTAATAAGTTTTGATGAAAAAATTTTTTCGCATTTTTGTTCCTTTAAATAATAATAAGCTTTATTTCCAAATATGCATGTTACAAGAACAAGGTCAGAAAAACATACACTACAAACAGAAATAGGGTCGAAATAAAGTCTCTACTTACAATAATTGATGAATTCATTTATATTATATGACTCAATCCAGAGGTATTTATAGATATTAGCTTTATATGTAATGAGATTTTTGTCCCTTCTAATATTGGATGGTAGTTTATTAAAGTACTTTGAGACTGTTTCAAACTTTTTGAGGAATTCCGTTGCATTTACCGGAGGGGAATAAATGGAAAGTATTGCATAGGTTATTTTACCGAATCTTATATCTACTGCAGAAATCTCTATAATACCCTCAACTGACATTTCAACTATATCCAGTCTTTCTTGAAAGTTGCTTCCCAGTTTTAAGTATATAGCACTCCCATCGTATTTGCCTTGGTTCCTACATTATGAGCTTGCTATCGTAAATTCACTTATGCCGTAGTTTTTTAACTGATCCTTTGATTTCCAGTGTTCCGTGAAACAGAAGCCATGAAGTGATTTCGTTGACAATTCATTAGCTATTATCTCTTCAATTTGATCTATTGAATTTCCAATTGATTGCAAATTTTAATGTAAGGATATTTTTCTTACACATTTATGCTTTGGGGTGAGAGTTTTTTGATAGTATTCTGCCCTTATATGAGGTGCCGCTTTACCGTTACCTATTTCATTTGACTCAAGTATCCTGTTGGTGATTTTTGCATTCATTTCTGACTGTGAAGTTCCTTCTCCTCTGCATTTTGTCCAAAAAAATATTGGCCACGGTACCGGCCAAAACTCCACACTGTATACTGTCTCCTTCGTATCAAGTGGAACACCCTCCAAGAAGCACCTTGAGTTAACTTTGATTGATTTTGTGTCTAGGGCTGACACTGTATATATATATATATATATATATATATATATATATATATATATATATATATATATATATATATATATATATATATATATATATATATATATATATATATATATATGTATATATATATATATATATATATATATATATATATATATATATATATATATATGTATATATATATATGTGAGAGAATTGTGTAATATAAACATGGAGGTAATTCTTTGGTTTCACAAACATCTCTTAAAATCGAAATACAGAATATATATAGTACAGAAATTTTTTCGTGTTAACCTTATAACCAATTATTCATATATATATATATATATATATATATATATATATATATATATATATATATATATATATATATATATATATATATATATATATATATATATATATATATATATATATATAGTTGAATATTTCACGACTGTAGGTATGTATTTTCAGTATTTAATTAAGATTGCAATCCAGGACGGGAAAATAAGTTAACTCTTTAGTATTTTCAAAGCTTTCGAAAATGTTTATTTTTGTCTTCAGGGCTAAAATATTACAATATTAACAGTTTATATAACAAGGCACTATTGAAATTTTTTTTTTGCAATTACTGTGAAGTTAGTCCGAAAGTACATTTGTTTCTTGAATTTTGAAGATAACAACGAGTATTCCCAAATGCATTAGGTTCGAATATTATTGCATTCTACGTGTTTATTATTATTATTACATGCAGTCGGATTAATGTACGTTATACAAGTCAATTGATACAATAAAAATTAAATTTCAATAATATTTAAAATCACAATTGGACACAATTAACATAATAAAATCAGTATCAACTAGGTAATAAACAGGAACAAACTAATGAAATTAAGCTGATACATCACAAAACAAACTATCCGATGCATGTTAAAACACCATCAAGTTTACATGGCTTGTCATGTTAAAAAGATTGTTTACACAGCGTATTCTCAATCAGGATTTTCTTTACGTTCTTAGAGAATGCTGGTGGTGGCATTAATTTAATGTGGTCCGGTAGTTTATTATAAAGTTTTATGACTGTATGCTTTATTGGTTGCTGTGCCTTTACAATCTAGAATATGGGATGGAAATTTTCTTTCTCTCTCTTGTATTATGTTGGTGGAAATCTTGGTTCCTGGTGAATTTATGCTGCTGGCGATGAACATGATTCAAGCAGGTAAGTATGAACATTGATGTGATGGTAAGTATCTTTTCACGTTTGAAAACTTCTCTGCAGCTCTCGGCATTTGCCGAGACAATAGCTTGTCCTTATCGCCCGCTTTTGTAGCACAAGGATTCTCTTCGCCTCGGCGCTCTGACCCCAAAGGATTATACCGTATGTGGCTTGGCTTTGGAAAGTAGAATAGTAAGTGAGCTTTGCTGATTCCACTCCCGCTACCTGCCTACTAGTAGAAATACTGCGGTTGACAATTTATTGCTTAGTGTATCGATATGGTTTCGCCAGCTTAAGGAGGAGTGAAATTCAATGCCAAGGTATGTCAGAGATTGATCTTTGTTTTCTCTGTTTGTAAACAGAAGTCTTTGGATTTTCTGGTTGTTCATAAGAAGATCGTTTGCGAAAAACCAGTTTGATGCGTCTTTCTCTGATTTTGTGGACTTTCTGAACTGGTGGCATAGCTCACCATCCTGTCTGACGAAATGTTGTAGGGCAGGTCATTTGTGTAAAGTATAAATAGAACCGGACCGAGAACAGAACCCTGCGGTACTCCTACGTTATCCTGCTAAAGCCACTGAGTGTATTGTTCCATTTGGTACGCTGGAATCTGTTAGGTAGGAAAGGAAGTAAATAAATTATGTGCAATCCCTCGAATTCCATAGTTGTAAAGTTTTTTTAGCAGGATTTCGTGGTGGACACTATCAAACGCCTTACTCAGGTCAACACAGATTTGTTCCAGGTCTTCATTGTTATTGTACGCTTCGATTATAGTTTCAAGAACGGCTAGCACCGCAGACCTACCTCGCCTGAATCCATGTTGCGACTCGTGGAAGCTATTATGTTTTTCCAAAAATTTAACCAGTCTGTGTATCAAGACCATTTCGAACACTTTTGAGACTGTAGGCAGGATCGAAATTGGTCTGTAATTGGAACATTGCTCTGGGTCTCCTCTTTTATGAATTGGAGTAACCACTGCCAGCTTCAGTACGTTCGGGAATATGCCCTGGTCGATACAATCGTTAATATAAGAATTTGACAGAGGACATGTGATATATGCGGAATAATTTGTTGAAGTAGTCGAAGGAAGCAACAACACTTAACCGTATTTGTCAATTCCCTGGAATCTGGAACAATCTGATTAAAAAGGGGAATTGAAAAATACAGTTAGTGTCGTTGCTTACTTCATCTACTAAACACATAGAATGCAATAACATTCGAACCCAATGCATTTGGGAATACTCGTACAAAATTCAAGAAGCAAATGTACTTTAGAACTTCAGAGCAATTGTAAGAAAAAATTTTCAATAGCGCCTTGTTATATGAAGTTTATATAATGAAATATATTATAAAATATTATACTATTTTAGTCCTGAAGATGAAAATAAACATATTGGAAAGCTTGGAAAATACTACAAAGATAACTAATTTTCCTGTCCTGGACTGCACAATCCAAATTGAACACTGAAAAAAATTATATATATATATATATATATATATATATATATATATATATATATATATATATATATATATATATATATATATATATATATATATATATATATATATATTCTTATATAAATAAAAAATATCTGTAGAGTAAAGCATTTTAATTAAATAAATCACAGAACAAACACATCTTTATGACACAAAGCTCCTTTAAGTCAAACTAGAAGTGAACTGACAATTTTAAATAACATCCTACTTTTTGACAATTTTTAAAATTTTCACCTTAATACTATACAATTAGTTATATATTTCAGACATTTGATTAGAAGCTTCGGGTTCAGTTATTTCAAACATTTCTTGCTCAACAGGTTTCGATACCCAAGTTCCGAGGCCTGCTTTCAGGAATGCATCATATAACGCCTTCTTTGCAATCTACAAAATGAAATTTAAATTATTTGTACTTGTGTAAGTTGTTTATTACAAAAATTATTCATCAAATATGGATGTTCAGCCAAAGACCTCAGATTCTTAAAAATTTTGTTAACAGTAAAATATGATCAAAGCAGAACAAAAAATCTTCTTTAATCTCATTTTTATAAACAGGAACATACATATCTAAAAACATTCCGACAAGAAAATTATATATTCTATGTGGTTCTAGATAGAACACATTTATTGGCCTTGGAATGTCTTTGGAAGGAGAAACAGGTTGTTTTATGGATTTTGATCAATTCTTTCTTGGATCAGAACCAACCAACTGTATATTTTCTTTATGTCCAGCACACATGTTTCTTATTCAGAGCACAAATGAATCAGCTAATGAGCTCATGTGAAATGCAGGTTACGGTTAACAAAAAAATAATACTAGAGCTTTTTACAAAACTTTTAGGGAAAACTTATGAGGATACCAAGTGCCCAGTCTGTGCTTCAAAAAATCCCGATGGCACGTTGGAAACTAACACAAAAAGTAACTACCAACCACTCCAAGAAAAAATTACGTTGAACTTTTCGGTGTTTACACATGCAGACTCGTGGGCCCCTGATATGTAAGAGATTACGGAGATTATGAATCAACTGAAAAACAACAAAGCAGCTGGAAAGATGCGATCATCGCGGATGATTGGAAATGCCTGCTAATGCAAAATACTGTCTAAAGCACACCTAAACACCTTCAGAAAAAGCATATCATATGCTGAACAGGTCTGGACTTAAGAAACCCAAAAATAGAGTGATTACATTCATCGACTTCAAGAAAGAATTTGATTCGGTAGACTCGAAACCCTTTTCAAACTCATGAAAGAATTTGAGACTGATCGAAAGATCCGAAAAATTATAGAACAGACACTAACAAGTACAACTGACAAAGAAAAATTCATGGGTGAAGTATCAGATCCCTTTGAAATCAAAACCGGTGTGCGACAGGGTTTCACCAATCTTTTTCAACATTGTTTTAGAAAAAATCATTGGGTAATGGGAATCTCATATAAAAGACATGCAAGTAGCGATCAAAAAAGAAAATCGAATAAATGTCAAATGTCTCGCTTTCGCAGACGATATCGTTATTATCACAGACGGCAGAACTGAGGCGATGCTAGTAATAGAAAAACTACATGAAAATTTGCGGAAACCCGACTTGCGGAATTCTTATGATAAAAGCAAATACCTGGAAAGATAACCAAAAAAAAGACTCCTCTAATCACAAAACATGGTGAAATTCTACAAGTCAGTAATTACCTTGGACAAATTAGTCCTCAGGTTTAAACTGAATAGCCCACGAACAAAGAATTACCAAGATCCAAAGGACCTACAAGCTAACATGGGCATGGGTAGTATAATAAAAAGTGCATTTCGAGATGCGTAAAATTAAGGCATTATAACACAATTCTTCCAGAAGTAATCCACGCAGCTGAAACAATGGTTATTGACGGTCATTCAAGAATTAGAGAAATCGAAAAACAAGAACGAAAAATTCACATAAAGATTTACGGTTCAATCAATGGAAAGGGCATTGGGATAAATAGAATAAATACAAAAACATTAACGGAAGATATTAGAAAACGACGAGTCCTATGCATATGTAACAGTCCAGAATACCGAAAAAACTACTGGATATAATTATAAAGAGTAAATTATAAAAAGTTTAATTTGTTTGTTCCGATATTTTATTTTTGATATTTTAAGCAATAACATCTTAAAAAAATTTTATCTTGTTAACGTTTCGTTGATAATTGCAACTTTCAAATTTTTTTTTCCAGTTGCAATTGTCAACAAAACAACAAAAAAAAAAGATTTTTTCAATTAAAAAGAGACTGTTATTGCTAAAATACTATATAATATATACGTACGTCCATTACAAATGGACCAAATTTACCTGATAATTCGGATTAGCCTCTTTGGCTTCTATATACAAGGGAGACAAATACTTCATATTATCACTTCTTAAACGCAAATTGTGAACCAAATTCCAATATTTTCGCATGAGTGTACTCTTGCACAATTTTGATATGCCTCCTCCTTCCAATTTACCATTCTCGGTATTGACTATTTCATAGGTGCTATCTCCAATAATCCAGTTAAGCCCAAAGCTGGGTGCCTTTGTGGGATACCTCACTTCTGAAGATGTTATAAGATATGCAGGAGGTCTATTTAAAAGAAATGGTGGCGGCAAACCCTGCAGTGTATTTTCTACACGTCCACATATTGCTCTGAAAAACACATAGATTACATTAATAATTTATGACGATACTTAGAGCAAATTAATACCAAGGTAAAGTAAAATAATGTTTAAATTTTACTCATGTATTGAAATAAATACGTTATGCTGCGATAAGGAAAATGTTTCTGCAAATGCAACTAAGATAAATAATATTCTAAGAAGTAGATATAACTGAAAATAATATCCTCCACTATGGTGTAAAGTTGCATTAAAGCTTCACACAATAAACATTATTGTGTGAAACTGTGATGCAATAACATATTTGTTGCTTAAGTGAAGGAAATGTTTTTTTTTGCAATATGATTCAGCAAAAGTAATAATAATTTCGTTTTTGCTTCCATACTCATCAAGTTCCAATTTGATAAGATGAAATCATATATTTATAACAACCAAATTATTCAGCAATACTCTAAAAATATATTCATCAAATGATCATACACACTTCATATATACATCAATTTGTATCAATTCATCTAGAAGTGTAAATTTAATGAAACACGAGGAAATAAATACTGGAAATTCGAAGATATATACTCTTTTCTTTTTCAAGCTACATAATTATAATTATAAAAAAAAGAATGATTTTATTCTTCAATTTTTTTCTATTGATATTTCATAATTTTATGATCATTTCATTGATATTTTACATTAAAATATAAAACAACTAATAAATTATTATTATGTTCGTTTCAGAATAAAGTGCAATATGACAACTAGAACTTTCTTGTCGATACAACTAAACGCAATAAACAATTTCATGCAAAATGCCACCATAAAAAGGTTTTCAAAATATTTACCTTTGTAAATGGGTTTCATGCAGTAAACTTCCCAAGACGATACTTTTAAAATATATTGGTTCAATAATATTTGAAAGAAGAGCGCCTTGAACTCCCAGAACGTTCCACTTGCATATTTTATCAGAGCAGGACATTGTGAGCAATCTTTCCCCCTAGAAAAATTATCATCAGTTAAGGGGAAATTCTCAAATTATTCCAATTTAACACAAAAAATTCAATTAAAGCCATACAAATACAATAAATGTTGAAAATTGAGTGAAAAATTATTATGTACTACATTTAAACTAGAGATGCCACGAATAGTAATTTGACCAAATACCGAATATTCGTAGAGTAACTTGGCCAAAGCTCTGAATATTTATTCGGCATCAAATGCAGCGTATTTATCTAGTTTTAACTAGTAGTTCTTTCGCCAGTGAAAAATCCTGGCTTGCGAGTTTAAACCATAAGATATTACAGATAGAGTGGACATTCTATAGGCGCATGTGTAAGCGGGAGCGTCCGGTCTTTAGAAAGAGAAAGAGAGAGAGTGAAATTGGTATTGCTGTCTTTGTCTACATTATTAATACATTCATGTCAAGGCTGCCGATCGCAACACTTTGCGTCAATGTTTTGCCAAGGTCGTCGGTACAATTTTCAAACATATTTCAAACAAGAAACTTATTCCCTAAGCTCAATATACTTGAGTACACCCCAAGTAATTAATCCCAAGTACCCTAAATCCTTCCCCCCAAGCCCCTCCGGATGAACATATGCAACATCCGAATCGCATACGATAGCCGTGATGGCTAAGGCTTGTGTTTCGTTTTGCCAAAGTCGCCGGTTCAAGCCCAGTCGGTGCCGAATAAAAATTTTTTTCGTTTTGTACATTACTTCGTTGTTTTTTAAGTTTCTAAAAATAATCAATAATACAATTTTTTTGTTCCAAGCGGGCATTCAAAAATCTTTGCTTGCTTCGTTACAACAAAAATCTAAAAAGCACTTTCATTTATAATTTATCTGAAAAAAAAAAATTTCAAAACAGTAAGCAATCACATCCACGTACTTATAAGTTTACTAATAAAGTCCTTAAACATTTATTAATATTATTATTGTTTATTTTATAGGCTGCAACAATACTATGTCCGAGCAGTTTTTTTATCAGTAGAGGGAAGCATATTAACAGTCACATTGACACTCGATATACTTGTACATTTGTTTTTGTAAATTCGTTTCTGTTTGATTTTCTGTATCTGAGTTTTTGACAACTTCAACTTGTTCTGTTGATCTACAAGGAACTGCTTCTGTACGTAACCGCCTACTACTTGTGTAGCCATCAGAGTCAACAAATGCATTTTCATCAAAATGATCACTACACAATTTTGTATACTTAGTAACTTTAGTCACTCCAGTAGCTTCAATCCATTTCTCTTTAAGAACAGGATTATCTGGAAACCTGTTATAAACATAACACATGTTCATTAAAAATCATTATAAAGATAGTACTTATTACATCCATTTGTGGATATTTCAGCAATCAAAACATTTGTTTAACCACATTTTTTTTTGTATCACTCACATCTAAATTACTTGTGAAAACTGCGACTTCTGTCTCCGGGTATCGCTTCTTTTTTACATTTAACACAGTAGATAGTCATATTGAATGAAATTTGTTAATCTATTCATTTCACATTCATAATATTCCTATTGTGCTAAAGGTTATAACAGCAACCAAGCTCAGGCCGCAATTGTGATAGTAATTGTGTTCAACTATGACTTCGTAGTAGCCATTGACATGGCATAATTAGGGAAATAATTAAATACGAGGGTTTAGGAGCACATAACTGATTTGTTTCAAATTCCAGGCGTTTTGAACGGTTGTACGGATCGTGGCCGAACTGCCATAGCGATGATATTTTGTAGTGTGGTAGGTAGATTCGTCTTGTTCTATCCTCGACGTGTCACCCCCACCCACACTAAGAGTTTTCATTTTCGTGTTTAGGGATATTAAAACTATTGATTCTAATTTAAAACAAATCAGGTATGTACGCGTTAATTATTATTGTATTTATTAAATTTTTTCAATTTCAAATGGATCTCCACACATTTTATTTATTATAATACCTAAATCTAATTTAAAACAAATTAAGTATGCGCGCGTTAATTATTATTGCATATACTCAATTTTTTCAATTCTTCTTCACTCTTCACACATTTTATTTATTATAATACCTAAATCTAATTTAAAACAAATTAAGCATGTGCGCGTTAATTATTATTGTATATACTCAATTTTTTCAATTTCAAATAGATCTCCACACATTATATTTATTATAATACCAACTTATGCATTCATTTTCTAAAGCATTGAAAAGAGTTTATTTTACCATACCGATTTATTTCGATCACTGGATTGATACTTTGATTTTTTAAGTGAATTCTCAATAATCACAATCTCCTTTCCCCCAGGCCCATTGTATGGTATTTTATCCCTGTGTAGAAATCAGCATCAAACATTATTTTGAATTATTGTTAGTTTTTTGCTTCTAGCTGCTTCTTAGAAGCGCCATCTTCAAAATTAACATTCTCGCTAGTACGCTATTTTGATTGCAAATTCGTAAGCAAGTGGAAGCAAAATTGACGTACTCTCTCTTCCATTGATTCTTCTAGGATACTGAACAGTTAACTTTGTTGGAGACAACCGAAAGGAAAATTCTTTGAGTTATATTAATATTAATGATCCGAAATCAATAAAATATCATTATTCAATTGGTAAAATCTTTGCCTAAGATAACAAACCATTGACACTTTTCGAACGACTCAGCTTCAACAGGCTTATGGAAACAGCAGTTCTCGAATACAAAATGCATGGCCATATTTATATGAGAAAAATTATTCCAGATATATCTATTGTATGATTTGGGTATCATTTAGAAAATGATATTTTAATATTACTAATGTATGTATCAATCAAATACGAAATCCACACTTGAAAAAGTATTATTAATTATCGTCATTAACACGATTCTTATTATATTTTCTATTTCACATATAATTAGTCCAAGATCCTCACATGTTACTTGTTTTCTGAAAATCTTCTAACAATATATGGGTAATAAAATGTCAATAACTTGAGCCAATAGTTAATCTAGAGACACCACCTCATGCCAATGTTAGACAATAAAACGATACAATTTTGGCAGTCTGAGGGAAGATTTTCACTTTTCAAAAATTATTGTGAAACTTAATAATCAACACTGCTAAAAAAAATTAAATCTAACTTACATGTTGATCCTTCAATTTTATGTAGGGAGTTTTTAAAATTCCATCAATCTCCCACCTTTACTGATAGCATCTATATCAACGCGCATGAGAGAAGCTTGCAGCAATTATATAAAAATTAACATTGACAATATAAGTGAAATTCCAATATATCTTTGGAAATTTCTGAATGTCTGGCAGAGATTATCATTGACGGAAAGTCTAGTAATAATGAATATTGTTTTCTTAGATATTTTTTAAAACATCCCTAAAAACACCTATGACCGCTTGAGAAAAGGAAATAAAATTTTGCTTCACCTTAAACATTTGGTGTCTCTAGATTAGTTTCACAAGTTAGGAGATTTCCACAGAATAAAAGTTGTACAAACAGCGTTATCCCACACATACTATTTTTGAGATAATGAGAGGCCTCGGATCTTGCCTAAAAGGAATTGTTTTAGATCTAACCAATTCAGAAAAATACAACACGAACATACATTTCGACATGCACAAATCTAAAAGACCACATTCTCACCTGTAGAACACCATCCCATGTTTGTATTGCAGAGTGAGGTTTAACAGGTATAGTTCCTTCCCCAGATTCAATTTTAGTCCTCAACTGACCTCTAGATATTCTGTTGGGATGTTTATCGCCCCCATTTTCATCTTCGTGCGGACTGAATATACGAGCATCTCCACAAGGCGCAGTATTAATGTAAAGATGAAATTCAATTTCTGGCTTTAAACAATAACCTCCTACACCGTTTGGTATGAAAATTGAATTCCGATCGGTTTCTGTAACGATGTTAGTCGCAACATCAATTTAATATCATTTTCTAATGTGAACTTATAATTAAAAGTCTGCAATGTCGAATTATGCATATTATGGAATATGGATAATTATGAAATATGCACAAATGGTGCGTGTCTATGTATTTCTACCTTTAAGAGCAAGTTGAAATCTCCATAAAAGACAGAAACAGTTGCAATGTTACTACTGTGATACTGGAGGAGATGATGCTGCCTACAGCAGGTTTGTCCTCGATCTGCGATGGCACCCAGAACAGAAACAATGAGCAAGGAAAGACTAGATGGAGGTCATGGACTGACGTAAAACGGAAGCCACAAAGATACATAATTCCGTAGCAGCTCACAGATCTCCACTATACTATCTTAGTACTATACTACTTGAAACAAAAGGTCCTATTTGCAAGTTTTGTAAAATTGGATTTAAAGTATATACAGTATACCTCACTGAGCCAGGATATTTATTCCCTCGAGGCAAATTATTTAGGTATTGAATCAATACGTAAATAAACAGATAGGGCTTTCGAATTATGGAGTATACCTATAGAAAAAATGTGGATGTATGTTATAAAAAAAAAACAGCTTCACAAAACTTTCACATAGGACCTTTTGTTTCATTATGGCACTATAAGGCTCTAATAATACAGTATCCCACTACTCGAGTATGCAGGTAAGTATCTGTTTTTTGGATGAAACTAAGTTTATATTAATGCTTAGTATCTAAGCATGCAACGCATTAGCGATGGGTTTTCTATAGAAAGTAGCAGCAATTACCGGTAATTAAATTCAGTGCAGTTAATATCCTTATATGAATTGCAACTATATATTTTTTGATCGATTTTACATAAAAAAGAAATTATGTGAAGAATTTTTAAGAGTGGTTGCCAGCTCTAGGTTAGATGACACAACACTAGGACTGCCAAATATAAACAGGTTTTTTTACCAAATTCTAATCCAAAATTGAAGTTTTATATTAACTTTTTAGGATAACCCATAGTAGGTGGATGTTGCTGACTGCAGCCAGATAACATAAAACAGAAATGAAGTGGAAGGTTTCTTGAATTCTAGTACACAAATAGAAAAGCTCAGTGTTTAAACGTTTTTCCACAAAGGGTCATAACCTTAATTAACTTAGCAGGTGATTATGATATTAAATTTACATTAAAATCATCTGAACTGGGTATGTACATTGATCTTATGTATGGTTTTAAACAACAAATTTTAAACATAACCCAGAGATACCATTTTATGAACAATGTGTTGGTGAGTTCAGATGTTGTACCTGGGTTTTGCAAGGTAACTAGTGAGGATCCACATTTGTCTGATCACTTGGCTCAGATTGTTGAACTTCCTGCTTCTCTTTTAGATTCAGAATGATTAAATATCACCATCCCTAAAGAATTGCAGACAAACTAAGGTATCTGGATACATTTTTTCTGGTTTAGTTGAGTACATCGCTTGGGATTTTATTAATGATGGTAGTTTTCACTTTGAAAAGAAAATGACCATTTTTACAGAAAAAGATTTTTTTATACAGCGTAACTTCAAAACATATAGAACTAGCTATATAAAAATGGTCACTGTATTTTGCTTTTATGACCTCACAAATTAGAGTGAATGGGTACATTTTTTTTCAATGATTATTATAGACAAATCTCTTTGGGGGAGCTGCGCAAACCTTGAAGTCATTGTGAATAGGTATCAGAAAGACTTACACATATCTGAAAGACATATGATCGTCGACTGAGCAATGTTATAATCCAAATAAGGAAGTATGCGAAATAGTATAAAAAAAAAATCGTGAAAAGATGCCAAATGGCCAGTAGATGCCCCTAATTATTACTTAGTTAATTGTCACCTAACACAATATTAATCAGAAAATTGGAAATTCCTCCTTTGAAATATGTTATGGAAATCATAATATATCCACTGACAAAACTTACTAATATGTGTATCTAAGAGAGGTTGTTTTCCTATATCCCTTCAAAAGAGCTACTTTACCTTCCATCTACAAAGATACGGGAAATTTTCGTGATTTTGAGAACTAAAAGCTAATATCTCTCCTTCCCGCGTTATTGCAATGAATTGGTGATATGTTTCACTGGTTAAACATTACAATATTTCGAAAGTAATAATCTTTTCATGGAAGTCTAATACGGTTTTTGGGTGGAGGTAGCACAACCTCGTGCACTGTTGATTTTGTGGAGTGGTTTTGAGAATCTTCTATACACTAACACAACTTTCTGTTCTCTAAATAAAGCATTTAACTATGTATCACAGCTATTCTGCCTGAAATACTTGAGCCTCACAATTTCAATGCTTGAATACTACTTATGAAGTCCTATTTTGAAGTTGTGGCCCATTATATTTTCAAACTATAATTCAAATCGTAGTACCCCAATAATGAGGAAACATTATAACTTTTTTTTGGTTGAAAAAGTGCCTAAAACGTTCAAATCTTTTGGAAGACAAAGATAAAGTTTATAAAAAGGCTTTCATTTGAAGTACAGAACCTACAGCTGACATATTCAAGAATAATATGGTTGTCAATGAGTAAGGCTTTTTATGATTCAAAGAATTTTTCAAGATGTGACATACATCTCCCTTGAATTCGTATCTTTTTAAACGCGACTGTAAATTTTACGTATTTATGGTGATTTAATTACCTTGTTATCAATAAACAATTTGACTTTGATTTAGTTGCACTTTAGAATAAAAACGAATACTTTGTAAATGTCAGAGGAAAGCATATTTCTTTTTCTCATCTGAAATAAATTTTATGGCAAGTTAATCAGTAAATTTGAGAGTTCATATTCTCTGATGCCACAGAACTATACTAAACACTGGAAAACAGAAGGTGAATGCAAAATATTTTGAAATTTCAACCGTTTTTGTAGAGAAGTGTTTTTACCTGTTCCATTTATATTCAGTCTTAAGAGTACTTCTTACGTGATACTTTATTGAAAGCACACGATTATCGTTTATCCACTAAATGTACAACTTTTACCAATTATGCACCCAGTAACTGCTGCACAATTAAGGTAGCTACGGTTGTTGCAGCAGCAATAAGTAGACACAAAATCGAATTATTAAATTTCAAATATAATCGCTTTCATTGTCTTAATAGATACATATCTGTCAAAGCGATTGATTAAGACAAATGATGTGATAAGATTTCCGATAACTACGAATAACAACATTTAAAGTGTCATGTGAAATCCACTTTAGAATATTTAACTTGACTTACCGGGATTAAGCAGCATACCAAGCTGATCGTAGAGATAATTTATCAAGCATCTTCTGGCGACAATTTCTGCATGCAGATCATTCAATGATGTGCCATTCATGCTCATGTAGCTGCCAGATATACACTTGGTGCCAGTAGTAACAGCTATGACTTGTGCGCTATCCAGATCATCGCCATGCATTTGCACGATTCCAGCGAGTACTTTTCGCTTCGCGTGCATCAAATCCTCGGCCACTAAAGCTGAGAACTTTTCGTTTATCAACCTAAAGTTAAATAATAGTTTGAAGCACTATAACGGATATAAAGTTGCAGATTAGCAAAACATGAGTAAATTAGTAACATCAATATATCAACGCAATATTAACGAAATCAATATAAGCGATGTCCTAAAACTTCAACATGTAAAGTTTTTACTGAACCCAATATGTTAATTAAGAATGCTTATCAATGAAACCATCAAAAGATTGTTAAAAAGCGGGACATATTCGATGACAGTATAGAAATATAATGTATATTTTAGTTTAACAGTGTTGGAGCATGTAGTTTATGGACTTCCATTTCCTATTAATTCAAACTCTAAAACGGACAATCGTGCAATACATAAAATCTGCAACATATTAGATCAAAAGGGAGCTCAGAATATTGAGATAGTATGATTTAAATTAATTAGAGTATCTCAAAATATGAAACATTGATTGAATGGTACTGGCAATAATCAATGAGTGAAGAGGAAAGCAATTTTGAAAATAAAAATATATACCAAAATATAATGCACATAAACAAAACAATAAAATAATATCCAAACGTCAATTTCTACTCAACTTTTCCACCAAAAACATCCACTGGTCAGCAACTTGTAGAAAACTGAATTTACTCTAGTACAAAATGAATTATTCAACCACATTTGTATGTATACCTCCAAAAATCCAACATGATCAATATAGCAATAAAGTAGCTATAATATGTTGTGAGCTGCCTCAACACATTTTAGAATTCCCCCTCAATGCAGTATATACACAGGAAAAATAGCTGCTATTATATTATGAGAATATGGGATTTGACGAGATGAAACTTATTATAACGAAATATCTCAGTATTCTGCTCACTCTTACTCCTCTTTATCCATACAATGCACCTTTCCATAAACTTATGAAGCAAGTATAAGTTGTTATAGCATCAGTAAATTACAGTAAAATTTCATGAACTCCATCTCATGTTAGACGGGAATGAAGAAGTCGACGAATTAACATCAGGCTTCATAAAAAGTCTTCCAAGAAATTATTACAACCTCTCAGAGAAAATCATCGATAGATTGTGGCAAAATAAGTAAAATGAAAAAATACATGTAAACTGTACTTTATGATACCACTAGAAATAAAAAACATGAACACAATTCAACGAAGAAAAAGAAGAGATTAAATAATCGTCAATCGAGAATAGGAAATATCAAGCCAAGTTAATAACATATATTAGAAAGAGGGGTAGTAATCCGGTCAAAATAGACATTCAAGGTTACATTAATTCGCACCCAGCTAAAAATTGGCATGAATATTGGGGACCCTAAAACACACAATTTGTTAATTATCCTCATCAAATCCACCGTGTGGAAAAAAATTTATTCAACGTCAAATGTTGCAAAAATCGGTTTCTTGAGTTTTCCAGCTGAACGGTAAATTTTATTATAAAAATAGGTGAGACAAAAATTAGTCATCATCCAATTATCTATAAAAATTGTTCATACACTTTTATTCCTAAGAATCATCATTTCGGAGATATAGCGATGCAAAATGTTGAAAAAGTTGTGTTACTCATAATATGCACACGTTTCCGCGCCACCCGTGAGGTAGTGTACATGGCGCGTTTTTTTACGTGGTTTCTCCGGTAGGCCTATTCCACGATCTATTGTGGTTCTATTGAGTTAAAAGCTATTGTATTAAATTGAAAATGGTACTATTATTGTAATGGCGAGAGCGGTGTAGTAATGCGTAATTTGAGAAAATTATTCGTCTGATTAATACTCTTCTAATGGAACATGATCTTCTTTTCCTTCTTCCTGCTGGGTACAAATAAATTGTTCAAAGAGCGATGCATCAGATGTCTCCTCGCATCTATCGTGAGAATCCTTTTCAACTGGCGATTGAACATTGGAGCACGATTGGCCTCGACAACTGATACATGCTAATGAGAAAAACAACCCAACTTTTTTACAGCAGCATTTAGCATTACACTCCGTTTTGCATTTGCAAAATATTGAATCGAGGAGTTTTTCCGGTGCAGGAGGGAGTAAAGTTTTAACTGGTTCCAATATATTGTCAATTAACTTCCAACCCCAGTCTTCTGGGTTTAGTTTATTACCGAGCCATACTTGAACTTAATAATATACCCGAAATAGATGTTGCTGAGCAGAAGCAGAGGTTGGAGGAAGAGAAGCTAATTGTACTTGTTTTTTTATGCGTATTTGTAGCAAGAGATAAGAATCGAAACTTATCTAAGCACGTAATTTTTTTTGGAGCTCCGTAAACGGAAAGAAGAAAACGAATTCCGTTGGTGATTACAGCTTGTGGAGTAGAGGTAAATTTTGTCTCTTAAACAATTTCAAAACTGTTCTTTTACCTCTCCTGAAAAATGCTGATGTCGTGTTGCAACCAGTTACTGCATGTACAAATAAGATATGATTTTGGCATTTTGAATAGCAGATAAACTCTTGGGATAAATATATTTTTGATTGTTGTTGAGCCTTCCCAGGTGTTGAAAAATAAATAATTTTTTCGGTTGGCGTTCGAGCAGTGAGCAATACCAACAAATCAACATCTTCACCAACAAGTTGGATTTGTCGAAGTAAATTGTTCTATTACTGTTTCAACTATCATGACATCAGCAACATTATCAGCTTGCTTTACAGAGATATTTTCAGACATACATTTATACAAATTTAGACAACGAAAACTAATATTTTTACTTATATTATCGTTCTGTAACCTTTAAAACGGTAATTGACATACATATTATGACACAACTTTTTCAACATTTTACATCGCTATATCTCCGAAATGGTGACTCTTGGTGACAAAACGATTTTTGCAACATTTGACCTTGAATAAATTTTTTCCACACGTTGGATTGATGAGGATAATTGACAAATTGTGTGTAATATGGTCCCCAATATCCATACCAATTTTTAGCTGGGTGCGAATTAATGTAGCCTTACCCCTATTTTTGGAGCTAATTTGACCGGATCATAGCGCCAGATTGTGATACTTGAAAGCTAACGACCCTTAATGACAGAATGATCTATTCAAACTTTAACATAATGAAATAAATTCGAATAAATCCACAAAAAACTATTAAATACTCACAGATATCAATTATACAAATCAATCTGATGATATCAAACTAGACATAACTCTCATCTTATAACCATTGTAATTAATTGATGCAGTTGTTTATTGTTAAAAATAAAAAATGAATTCCTATTTTTTTATGTTGGAAATGAAAGGTTGGAACTATTCAGAAAATGAATGCACACAACATTTTTGAGTATTAAGTATCTCTAATTGTTTACTTACTTATTATCTTGAAAAGAGAAATACTCTAAAACTGCGCAACTATTAATAAAATTCGTGTGTATCAACTTCCTGAGTAGTTTCAGTCCTGGGAATTTGTTATTTTATGATATTTTGTTTATTATTTTAATGTCATTTATTGTTTGTTTAGAATTCTCCTATTAATTTTAATTTGTAGTTATCATAATTTATTAACTTCTCAACGAATTCAACTTCTTTCAGATTTTTACTTGAAATTGCAATATTTTAAATTTTAGAATCTAAAATTAATAGCGATGGATGCCAGACCAACCTCTGAAGGTTGTAATATAATTATTTTATGCTCTCTACAATAATTATACTCAGTTATTGTAACTTCAGGATGTAATGAATAAAAATTCATCATTCAGAATTCACCTACTGGTATGTTACAAAATCCCTTCAGCAACTGGAAGCAATATTTTTAGTTAAGTGCAGTATGAAGTAACCAATCACCCTAAAGAAATTCTTTAATGGTCTATTTTAACATAAAATTCATATATTTATCTCAATTTTGAACTTTTTATTTCTAAATACAAGTTAATAAATATACAATGAATATTGACAAATTGGTTGAGGCTTTCGCGGCCAGTCGTTGAACTAGTGTTTTGTCCTGGTTCGGGCCTACGGGCCGTTGTCGGTTGGAATTTCTTCCTAAAATTTCGCTAGCACTAGTGACGAGTTTCTTCAGAGGTCGTTCTATTTTTGATTCTGGACAGTTTACTTCCAGAAACATAAATGGAACGACCTCTGAAGAAGCTCGACACTCGTGCTAGCGAAACGCTAGGAAGAAATTCCAACCGACGACGGCCCTTAGACCCGAACCAGGACAACACTAGCACAATGAATATTGTCTTTCAAAATTAAGAATCTTAAAATTCCAGATGAAAACTAATTCTTACCACATCCAAGTTCTACTAGATCTGCATCTCCTTAGTAATGGGCTTCAGCTGCCATCTAAAAATTAAAAAGATATATAAAACAGGTCAGAGCCTCCTTCCCTTTCATTCAAATAAAGCCTAGTTTTGAAACTTTTCTCCGTATCATTTGAGAGTAGAGAAAGGCTAAATTTGAAAAATAAGAAAGAAGGCAGTGACTAATTCTATATTTCTTTTTAATTTTCCCATTGGGTCATTCCACGTCAACTCATCCAGGCCGTTTCACCCACTGACTCAGATTTTTATGAAACTTGGTCCAGGTGTTCTATGTATAGGTATGTAAAACACCACCAAATTTTAATTTTTTATCTCACATAGTTTTTGAGTAATGGCACTTTGAAATTTTGACGTTTTTAAATTTCCGAGCCTCGAATAAGTCCAGATAAAACGAGTATTGGAGTAGAAAATAATTTCCCATTCAATTATTTAAACTCCTATCTTGTTGAAATTTTTAAGGCATGTTCTTATAACTATGATGAATTGCAAAAAAAATGTAACAGAACCCCAAGTGAAACACAAAATATTTTAAAAAAATTATATGTTGGACATTATGAAGTTTTAAAATTACAAATAAGGTTTAGCGTAAAATGTAATATCTCGACAAGGGAATGAGATAATCAAGAACTTTTTTTTTCTTAAATTATCTACATGGAATGGGCTTTAATTTAATAATATAAAAGCTTTGTGTATTTACTTCCTTCTATTTACTAAGACCACTGCAAGTTACAACACATTAATTATGAGCAATATGAGGTTGTACCAGTCTCAATGGCTGAATATTGTTAATAATTAGACATTTTAATATCAAATAAAATATTTTTACCTAAGAAACTGTGCATGAAAAGCATAAATTAATAATGTCTAAAATTTAACAGAAAAAAACATTTTATTAAAAACAATTATATCTTTTAATTTAGTTCAATATTAAATGATCCCATATAAGCTTAGTTGAACTTGTCAAAAGTCAACAATCATGTTGTAATGGATTAGGAATCAGAAATAGACAGGCAGAAACTCTGCCTCCTATTCTGAACAAGTTGTATCATGAGATTTTCATGTGTTGACAGGCAACTGCTTTGCCATGCAGTGTGTATCTATCAGAGACTGAATATGAGCCAGTCAGTTACAATTGTCCCTTGAATTAACAGTGTCATTAGTGTGGAACTTTTTTTAAGATATTCTTTATATATTGTAATGGTGTGTGTGTATGAATTATGCACTTGTAAAAGAAGAAAAATTTATCTTCCTTTGAAATACAATTTTATCAGAAATGGACAATAAGTGCTGTGTAGGGCTTTTAAAACAGACATAATGTCAGAAATTAACTTATGTTAACTATGAGGAAAAAGATAGGATCGAATTCAAACAGTAGGTAGCTACAGACAGGACACAGATGATAACTCAAACTTCAACCATTGATGAATTTATTGATGAACTAACAACAAAAATAGAAAAATTGATCCTACATTCTTATATTGCAAAAAGTCAGTCGAGCTATTTCAAAAGTCTAAAGGATAACTTCGCGCCAAATCAAGCCATTATATCAATGGACTTCAGCGAGAATTTCTCTTTTGTGATTCAAGATGAGATACAGGGTTATCATTGGACCTCAGACTCCTGCACTGTTCACCCAGTAATAATTAACATGTATGTTGATGACAAAAAAATAGTCTCATCACATTGTATAATTTCCGATGACTTAAATCATGATGTTTGTATGGTTTATAAGATTCAAGAAACCCTGTTAGAATTTGTTAAGGAACATTTTCCAATTTTCAATGTCACGGATTTTCACCATTTCAGTGACGGGGGCGCAGGACAGTACAAAAAAGAATGTAACTTTATGAATCTTTGACTTCATGAAAAAGACTTTAAAATCAAAGCCCAGTGGTCATTCTTCGCTACAAGCCATGGGAAAACGGAATGTGACGGTATTGGAGGAACTGTTAAAAGGTTGGCGAGAAAAGCAAGTCTCCAAAGGCCTCTTCAAGATCAAATACTGACTGCAACTACCTTTTATCAGTTCTGCATATCCACCATTTGAAAAATAAATTTCCACTTCATCTCTAAAGATTCAACAGATCTCATTCGCCGCCAGCTTGAAAAACGCTCTGAAAACTTGAATACACTTCCAGGTACAAGAAGTTTTCACAACTATAGACCACTGGGCTCTTCTGGAACATTAGAAGCAAGGAGAATCAGTACTGATGAAGAGCCTAGTCTAACATACAATTTAAGAAGAGGGTTGACTTCAAATGTAAAAGAAGATTTGTACCCCTCTCGCTACATCGCTTGCAAATACAATAATCTCTGGTACTTTGGAATAATAACGAATGTTTCCAAAGAAGATAGGGACGTAACAGTGAAGTTTCTTCGCCTAGCAGGACCATCCTCCTCATTTACTTGCCAAAACGAGATGATATCTGTGATGTGCCGATTCCTCACATCCTTGCAGTAGTAGAGCCACCTCATACCTCAACGGGAAGGACATATCAATTTTCAAAGGAGTGTATAGTATTAATTGAAAAGCTGACGATTCATTAACAATGCCTTCACAGAGAACTATGTTTTCCACATATTTAAGTGTAGTTTATTCATAATTAAACAGCTGTACCCATTTACTGTAAGCAGGAGAACCTCATAATATGCGTAAGTATTATATTGTAACTTATAATGTTCTTAATAAATAGAAGGAGGCAAATACACAAAACTTTTATATTATTAAATTAAAGCCCATTTCATGTAGATAATTTAGGAAAAAAAGTTCTTGATTATCTCATTCCCTTGTCGAGATATTACATTTTACGCTAAACCTTGTTTGTAATTTTAAAACTTCATAATGTCCAACATATAATTTTTTTTAAATATTTTGTATTTTACTTGGGGTTCTGTCACATTTTTTTTACAATTCCTCATAGTTATAAGAACATGCCTTAAAAATTTCAACAAGATAGGAGGTTAAATAAGTGGATGAGAAATTATTTTCTACTCCAATACACGTTTTATCTGGCCTTATCCGAGGCTCGGAAATTTAAAAACGCCAAAACTTTGAAGTGCCATAACTCAAAAACTATGTGTGATAAAAAATTAAAATTTAGTGGTGTTTTTCATGTTCATAAATAGAACATATTTACCAATTTTCATAAAAATCTGAGGTGGTTGGTGAAAAAATCATTATTTTCTGGTTGAATTGACGTGGAATGACCCTTCAACGATTTTCCATTAATGATGAGGTGAAGATGGCAGTAGATAGCATTTCTCACTATAAAGGGAGTTTAGAGGCTATCATTGTCAGAAGTGTATTAAGTTGAGAGGAGATTATATTGAAAATTGTTGGTTTTTCAGTGTTAGGCTAGGTACTTTTGGAACTACCCTCGTATATCCCTCTACTGATAAATGCCTTCTATCAAAACTATCTCCTCTTGAGAAAATAGAAAGTCCTGCAGTTGAATATGCGTTGCGTAAAACGCTTAAGTTCACTGAATCTTCTACCCTCAAACCAAGAATGATCTTTCTGCAATGAAACATTAAGAAAACAGCACAAAATGCTATCTTTAATGATATTCTGAAAACTACGTAATTTCCCATATCACTTGTTCATATAGTTTCGAAAAATCTTACATAAAAAGCGCAGTTAATCATTTTTCAAAAACTCAGCCATCCTCTGATGCAACAGCGAAATAGAATATATCATCAGTGAAATGATATTCATAACATCAAATTATTATCAAATCATAGATTTTTGAAAGCATTGATTTTCTCTCTTACCTTCCAATTAAATCAGCCTTTTCCTGCTCCTTTGACGAAATATTACTTCTCCTAAACCCAGGCGAATTATTATTTATGACCGGTGTGAAAATATTTAAAAGTTTCATAAGAGCAGTAGCCGCTGCAGCTTTCTTCGCGAACTTTTTACTAGAACCTAAAAGGAGGAAGAACTCAATACAATACAAATCAAAGACAGTAAAGTCATACCTAAGCCAACAAATTGCTGTAATTCAATATGGACGATAACCTTGTATCTTGTATGAATATCACCTTCGGTATCTACGCATTCGTATTCGGCGTTTGGAAACGCTTCATTTAATTGCATCACCGGACCTTTGTAACCTGTTGGTGCCTTTTTTACAGGTTTCTTTTTCGGCTCGAATTGGTCCAAACTAAAATCACATTTGCTGTTTACCGGAGCATGTTTTATTCGTTTGTTGTTGGGTAATTGTATGAAAGATTTTAGAGCTTCTTCGGCGGCTGAGCATTTAGCAAGTTTCTTTGAACGTCCAGTTCCGTAATAAATCTGTCCATCGACTTCCACAGATACCTTGAAAGATGGTGCGTGTGAAGGTCCGTGCTGTTCGAGAACATTATATTTTAAGCCTGAGCGAAGTTCATTTAATACTGATACTGGATTTTTCTCGCCTATTCTGTCGAATTCGTTTTCTGAAAAAATTTACTTAGTAATTTAAGTTATGTTGCTATACACAAAGTCTTCTACATTAAAGTCATCAGGAGGTTATTTTACATAAATTTCATCAATAAATTGGTCAGCAGCTCAAAACAAGTGCCTAGTATAAAATAATTATTGTTAAATTTAGGCAATTTTTTAATTGGAGAGAAACTCTATTGAATGAATATTCAAAGGGCTATCAATCTAGGGTTCCTGCTTACTCAAAAAAGAAAAAATATATATTCAAGTCTGTGTAAGAGTGTAAAAGAGAGAGTTTAGGTAATTAGAGTAAAGAGAACAGGTGTTCAAACAGTGGTCTTACTGGTAGCTTTCTTTTCTATCTGTTTTTGACTTAGTTAATTTGATTTGCTATATGCTTATTTAAAACTTGAGAGTTCTGCTACCTGCTTTAGAATTAACATTATGTCATTCTATACTACATATATTATGAATACTACAGGATTCATATATTAAGTATTACAACACTCACCAGGTGCTGAACCATCTGAATTTGAATTATTAGCTGCATCACTTGAAGGTACATCTGCATAAATTTTAGAGGGATCGAGAATTTCCAAAATTTTTTTTGCAACACAATGTTTAGCCAAAGCTTTTGATCTAGCTTGAGCTGAATGTTTTACATCATTAAGTTCCACCTCAACAGTGAAAATTGGATTATTGGAAGGACCTTTCTGTTGTATAAAATTATATTTCAAACCCTTGTGCATTTCATTCAAAACTGAAACTGGATTTTTCACGGACTGTGTAGTGGTTTTAACTTTCTTAACTCTGAAGGTTTTAACAGATTCTGTTTCAATTCCATCTGAAAACAACAACAAATTTACAAAAATCACATACAAGTAGAAGGTTATTGGTCAAACCCTCATTAAATCAGTATAACAATGATTTCTACGATTGTGTTGATCATTTCCAGTGATACAGTTATTTGAACACTCTAATTCTTTTCTTACATAATTTCACGGAAACACAAAAAAACTCTCTGAATACTGGAGAGTCTAAGTAGAAATCAAAAAGAGCAATTCTTTTTATGAAGGATGTTATTTGTTTGTTCAATACATGACCCTTCTTCATCAAATTTGTTCAACTGGATTCACTACACCTCCAGATGAAAGTGAACAAACTCGAACGTCCAGATGAATGTGAAGTTTCAGGATAATATCATATACCTAAATGATAGATATATATATATAATTCTCAATTGATAGATATATATATATAGTTCTCAATTAATTGCTTCAAATGATTTTTCGGTCCGTTTTTTCAATTTATTACCATTAATTCAATGAGTTATTTTTTTGATACAATGAGTAGGCTTTTTTTGTAAGAGCTAAGATGACCTTTAAATCTCTAGTGCATTTTTCAGGCATTACAGTTAAGTTTAAATGCACAAAAAGTATGAAAATAAAATTGATGAAGTGAGTAATATAATCAGTTAATTACAATTTTCAATGGTTTCAGCTTGCACTGAGCAAACCTTTGTAAAAACTCAGATTTTCTCAGAGTGTAAAATTGATAAAATGAAACATTCAATATTGAAAGAATAAGATGGGCTCGTAATATACGTCATTCAGGTAATAACGCGTATAGATTTTTGATAATTTTCAGTAACAATTTATTGAATTTAAATCATTAAGAAGAAAACTTACCATCAACAGTTTCAAAGTTTCTCTTTCGTTGTCCATCAACACCATTTGTTTGGGATTCAGCTACACACTCGGATTTGGTATCAGCGTTATTCTCTCCCATTTTTCGTTTAGTTTTTTGTCGAAAAAAGACTCAAATCAACACACTCAATGTTGAAGTGAATATTTGAAGAATAGTTCACTCTAACATTCAATACAACTAAAATTTAGCGTTCTAAAAAATAGGAGTCAAGAAGTAACGAAGATGCCTAATCAAACGGACAACGGACACAACTTGTAGTATTCAATTAGCAGACTTAAATCGAACAATTCAAATATTCACCAACATTCAGCATATGTATTATTTTTTTCATTCATTTTTTTGACTAATTGACACATGAACAATGAATATGACAAGCAGGAGCTGGTGAGTCCATCATCCACGAAGTATGTGCAATAATCGATGGACGGCTGTTGGAACCACAGAACATTGTCTATCGTTAGCATTATTAGGGGCGTGTTCCGTAATTTTCACCAGTGTACTGGCCAGTACTTATGACGTCAGAAATAGACGCAATACTGGTGAATCGTTCCGAAATATTGTGGCCAGTGCGTGACGTCATAAACTGACGCCATATTAGAAAACAGTGTTTGTTTACGTTTGTGCTCCAAAAGTTATTAGAAGTTTTATAAGAGACAATATCAATTGTCTCAATGTTGCATACATTGGTAGTGTAAGAATAAAATGGACTTTCAGATTTTTTCATGAACAATAAATAAATAAATAAATAAATTTCTTGCACAAACACCCGGTGAACACATGTACACTGTCATTTCCGTTTTACCAGTACAATATGGCGTAGTATACCAGTACAATATGGCGTCTATTTCTGACGTCATGAGTACTGGTCAGAATACTGGTGAATATTACGGAACACACCCTAGATATTAGAATTAGGTAGAGCTCCTTTAGAGATTCGTTGGAATGCAGTTTTCTGCAAACTTCAATATCACAAATTCAGTATTACAAATTCAAAGTAAAAACCAATTTCAACTGATAAATTTAACAAATATTTCTTCAATTACGAATAGTTATCCTAATGACCGGATATCTACCATATAGTTACACTGCCTTTCTCAATGTTAAGAAGATAAAGCTTCAATATATTTTATTTGTGTCTTATTATGTTGAAGACTTAATAAGACTAACTGTATCCCTGCTATACAGAAGAAAAATACGACATTGGTTCAGGTGTGTAATCCAGGGTAGTTCTCAAAGGCACATCGCAGTAGGAACCGCATTCCAGTATTTTCAAAGCATTCAAATAAATTTTAGTTATTCTTTCAGAAACACTCTGTGCTTCTACGAAAGTATATAAATCAGAGTTTCCTTCCCAATCTTTTTCAGCCTGTTGCGCATTTACTACTAGTTTACTATTTTGTCACGATGTCCTACCCGAACTAGCTGAGTATTTGAATCAGTAATATTAACTTATAATACTAATTCGAATTAGTAATAGTTATTATTAAGTTATATAAGTAATATAAATTATTAAGTTTAACTAGTTGAATTTAAAATATCCACAAAATAAATTTTAGCTTATTATTACATTTTCAAGAATTCAGAATTATTGAAAGAAATAACAACAAAAAACTTAAGAACAACTAAAATAAAATAGTTACTCATTCAAACAGAAGTGACGGGAAAGGAGGGTAATCCCCAAAATGTTTTTCAAAAAGGTGAATGAGAGTACTAATCTCATTTCTTGCTTCTCATTGATTCTTAAGAAATATTTGTTCTTGATTACAGCTACTGATGAAAATCCAGCTACACAAATATGATGTTGCAAAGAGAACAAATATTTCCAAAGGCTTCGAATTAAATTTTTTTCACTTTGAACCGATATCAAAACTCCACCAAACCGAAACTGGTGAATCTAGTTTCAAGACTACTGTTACAAGAGTTCAATGGGACTGTCTTTTTGTTGTAATGTATATCCTGGCGGAGCTTCTGCATAGAAAGACTATTGGATACACGTATATTTTTCAACCATATCATATGCAAAGTACTACGAAAACCATTCAATGTGTTTCGAAAGGTGTGCCGTGAATACGGTCATCAGTACCTACATTTGAAACAACCAGCTCATTAAATGTCTCATATTTATACATTGCGGAAGACAATCTTGACATCTTCATTGATTTTTTTTCATCCACAACTGCATTTTCCTTTTAAACGCCTCAAACTTCTCCAAAAGTTTCAGAATGTGCGTGTTGTTGCCTTAAAATGAAAGATTCAATTTATTCAGTTTCTTGAATCTTGAAAGTAGTTATTGCACAACTATGCTGGAATTTTAGTGAATCTGGATCATCAAAGTATCCAGCGGTTTCATGAGATTCTTTATGCGAAACAGTGGAATTTCTTCATGTGTATCGAACATATTCAATAATATAATTTGAAATATATCGTTACGAATTTATGAGTACTTCAAGTAATTTGATAATGCCAATATTCCAAAAATAATTTATCAACAGTAAACAACTATAAACACTTTTTTTTTTCATTTAATAGTGTTGGCGTTTACTTGATGTAAATCCATTATAATTGAATATGAACTTAAATTCAAACACTTGAACTTATGATTTACACTTTATTGACTACATAGCATGACGCGTTTCGTCGTTACGAACGACTTCTTCAGATGCTTACAGAATAATAAAAACATTATTCTGTAAGCATCTGAAGAAGTCGTTTGTAACGACGAAACGCGTCATCCTATGTAGTCAATAAAGTGTAAATCATAAGATCAAGTGTTTGAATTTAAGTTTATATTCAACTATAAACACTTTATAACGGTTGTGATATATTTATTATTCTATGAGTGAAAATATTCAACGACACTAGTATTTTGACTTATATTAATCCTTATTTGCAAAGAACCAACTATTCTACACGTGGTTGTTGCGTTCTCGAGCGAAGACAGAAGCAGCGAGAGCCACAGAGGAAGTGACAGATCCCTGAACATCGAAAATGAACATTCGAGAAGAGCTCTCTGGTCGTGCCTACGACGGTTTTCAACAGTCTCATCATTTCTCGAAACCATAGATGCGGCAACAGGGCAAGTCTGTAACAATATTATTAACAGCATATGTCTGTGTAGGAATCACAGAACATATGTTCTGTAACAAGAATACAGCAGACCCACGGCCACCTTTAATACAGGCCATGAAGAGCGTAGTCCCTCGGTGTTGCCAAATTGTGTTTAGTGGTGTACTACCCTTGCCGGATGTTCCCAAGGTTTCAAGCATTATTTCAACTCTTTTTGTATATTGCGAACAAACAGGAAATAATAATAGCATTTATAATATATAGAATATTATATTGGGTATTGTTAGCACATATTGCTGTAACAGAAAAATATAAAACATTTATTATTGCAAGAAAACAACGATGCTTTCGATAAAGCCCCACTGCGTAAAAAATACTTCTATTAGTCAGTGGGATTTATTTACATGAAAAGTTGCCTAAACAAATTTATTCAATTATTTGAGAGAATAGGAACCTTGAAAGAAACGCTGTAGGAATTACTCAAATTGAATTATATACCTAAGTATAAATAAATATTATATTTCTGATAAGCGCAACCAGCAAACTACTTTATGAAAGCATTGAGCTTTCTTCGTTAATTTTTTGATTCAGTTTTCTCGTGTCCGGCTTCATTATTTTGTTTTGTGTGGTCATTCAAAAAGAAATTCGAAAAAATGGAACACAGCATGTTCAGAATATTTTCATTGTCTTCACCACATAAACAGCAACTGTAAAAATCTTTCAAGGACTCATCCAATGACTCGCTTAAAATAGTGAGATTACACAAAATTGCTTTCTGGTGTATATAATTCAAAAAGGCCCGTTCGACAGAAATGTCATTAATAATTTTTTCAAATATGGCACACATGTGAAATAAGACATTTTTAAATGCAAAGAAAATGCAAGGCAAAAACAACTGAATATTTTGTTGGAGTCCAATTATCTCGAGGTATACCATTTCATCCATTCACTCTTTAAAAATGCATTTTTAGGGAAACTGAAAGTCGATACTAGTTGCCCACCCGCCCGCAGGGTGCTGTTATAATTTGATTTACGACCAGGAATTCAACAAGTTTTCGTCATTTTAAGAAAATATACTTATTAGAAACTCACCTATTCCAAGCTCGAAACCTACTGAATCATTTACGGAATACCTACCTGCTACACTATATTTCACAAAAAAATCATTTGTAAGTAATCGAAAAAAACACAAATTCGATTCGATTAAATCGGTACACACAAAACATTTCGTTTTTATAATTTGATGTTGTTATCCACAAACTATCAACACTAGCACCTAAATAATACTATAGAAAATTGATGAATAGAGGATTATAACTGAAATCGTAAAATATTCAACTTCAAACTACGAAAGTCTTAAACAATACAACATTGATTTCGTTTCTCTGAAATTTGTGAACATACTAAACGCTTTGTTTTTTATAGTTTGATGTTGAGATTTCAACAAATTATCAACAGACCACTCTCTGACATATGACAGATATTCATTTTATGGCATTTATTAAAAGTGCCTTATATTTAGCTCCCATATCTAGGAATAGTTTTTTGGAACTTCTAACCTTGAACGGACTAGTTCTGACCCTGAAGCAAGAACTTTTCTATGGATAGGCACAGATCATTCGGTGCTTTTTATTTATTTATTTACAATACTTGCCTCACAGGTTACATAAACCCAATTTTGAGGAATAATCAGCATCTAAACAGCGACCAAAGTCACCGGTTTGCGATAGTTGGGTTGCCCGTAGCAACCGATAGCCATTATATTTTCATCTGCCTCGAAAATATATGGATTATATGCAATGGCAAATATTTTAAGAATTCCTCAACATTCATAGGACTATTAATTCAATACCCTAATCCGTAGAAAGTTGGAGAATGGCAGCATGATCTGGCATCCCATTTACACTTGCCGTCAACGCCATCTTGAGGCTATTCAGAGAAGGTTCTTAAAATTCTTAGTTTGGAAGAAACAAAGAGGAGTCAATCATAAGGAATTATTGAGATGATTTAGTTTAATCTCATTGCAGAGCAGGACGGAAACGTTATCACTCAAATGTTTGTACAAATTACTGCACAATAGTATTGATTGCCCTTCTCTCTTGCCCGCTTTGAAATTTCATGTTCCTAGGCAAAATTCTCGTCCTACATAATTATTCCACCTAGAGCCTCTAAGGACCAACTCGCTAATTCAATCCCCAATTTGGTTTATGGAGTCTACATTTAATAGAGTGACATTCACTTTGACTCCATAGAAAATATTAGAAGTTATATGAACAAAGAAAATTGACTAAAATTAATTTATTTAGATCGAGTTCTTTGTAATATTTCATTGAATGCTATAATGTAGTTATTAGTTACTATTCTTTAGATTAGATTGAGCTCTTTGTTAAATCTTTTTCATTTGAATTATTTAGTTAGTATTCAACATTATGTTATTATTTCCTGTAATTGGGTATTATACCTGTTGAGAATAAGGAACTTATAATTATTATTATCAGTAAGTCGTCGATTAAAAGTCACCGCTATAAAAATATTACCATCGCCATTCAATACAGCAAGACTGCTATAGATTTATAAAGGGAGCTGATTGGAAAACAAGTAGTAAAGCATTTTCAGCACATAAGGGTTGAACCACTAAAAGTTTATGAAATAATCCTCAGTTTTGTATTAATTTTCTCTCCTGCTTATTGAATTTGAAAATTACTTAAGCAACAATCTTCACACAGTATTGAACTAAATTGAAATTTTCGAAAAATACCAAACATATTATAGTTTATCTAATTTTGAGATTTCAAACAGAAAATTATGAAGTTTTAAAAGGTTCGTTTCATTATGGATGCCACTGAAAAGAAACTTAGCTAATGGTGCCAGTCCTCTAAAAAAAAATTAAAGCTTTGGTAAGCACAAATTTTCAGAAATGTTCAAATTTATTATTAGAACTCACTCCCAAAACAAAGTAGTATATTTTTGTGTGTATAATTTGTATTTATTATATAATCAATAAACACAGACTACATTACATTGCATAATATTAACTTCAATTTATTATGTCCAATGAAAAGTTTCATGATACTCTTTTAGCTGTTTCTAAAATTGTTGTTAGTTTTTCATCCATTTCAGAAACTTTTCTAGGTGTTTTTTTCTGTGATTGTACGAAGGATTTCGATTGAAAGTGTTTACTATCTGCTATTTCTTTACTTGTTATCAGAGGTTGAGTGAAGTACATCAAATTGCTGAAAACATCGGTGAATGAGTAACTTAGAATAAATACAAATATTCGACTCTAAAAATGGGAATACTACTCAATTATCAGATTGTTATTACCTGGTCGTTTTCCTGAAATTGTCATTAACATGTTTCTTGGATTTGTCTAGAGAAGGCGAACTTGATGTTATCGCATTCAGCACTTTAGGGGACTTAGATTCAGTTTTCTTCGACATGTTGGTCTTTTTATTTTCACCTGGTGGAATCATGTTAACAAGTGTCTTTGAAGCACTTAAGGAAGTTTTTTTCGAACTATTTGATTCTCTTGCTTTGCTTGGTTCTCGTTTAATTCCTTTACTACAGGAAGTTGTCCGTTGTCCACATTTTTCCTGAGCCTTTAATGTATAAAAATATTAATCGAAATCGTTAGAAAATATATAGTTTCAAATTAAAGTCTTGCTTTTCAAAATGTGGTAACATCACGAAAGAATCATTCTGAAACTAAGCCAAGTTTTTTTCAATATATTTAACAATGTTTCACCTAGAGATCAGGGAACATTCATTCAATTTTTTTCAGTTTATACCGAATAAGGTGATTTATTTAAGGTTTACATATAACACATTTATTTTACATTTTGTCATATAAAAAACGTAAATAACCTATATAACAACTGTAGCTACATTGTAGATCCATTCGATGAAAGAGGAGAACAATGAAGATATATGAAGATATATATGTGTAAAAGCCATCAAATTGATCTCTTGTTAAAATTATCCGGTTATACATTTCAATACATCCAATGATATATCAAAGATCCAGTTATAAAACACCTATTTACAAGACAGGGAAGGTGAATGATGTTCGTAATTATCGACCGAACAGCATCTTGAGTGATATTCCTAAGGTTTTTGAGAGCATTGTGTTAAACAAAAGTTCCTTCAGTATAGGGCAAATAATTGTTCCTCAGCAACGGATTTATGAAGAAGAAATCAAGCTCAACCAATCTGGTTGGATATGTTCAGTTTATTTTCGACGAATTTAAGGGAAGCCGCCAGGTGGATAGTTGTTATACCGACATATTCAAAATTTTTGACCAAGTGAACCACGCTATCTTGGACCTTGTTGTTGAATCGGTGGGTTTTACGGGTAGTCTTTTAAAATGGATTAAGAGTTATTACAAAAATAGAACTCAGATTGTAAAAATTAAAAACCTCAGGTCCAGGACGGTTTTGGTTACGTCAGGTGTTCCACAAGATAGTCATCTCAGTCCTTCTTTATTTTCTCTCTTTATTAATGATATCACTTTAGTTATTAAGCATTCTAAAGTTTTGTTGTTTGCCGATGACTTGAAAATATATAAGTCCATCTCTTCAGTTGGTGATGCTGCTGATCTTCAATCCGACTTGCTAGCTGTGGTGGGATGGCTTTCGAGTCGCCAGATCAATGTCAATTTTGTTAAGTGTAAATGTATAACCTTCCATAGAACCAATGATCCAATATTGTATCCATATTCAATTGGTGGTGCAAAGCTTGAACGTATTAATCTCATTAATGATCTTGGAATAAACTTGAACTATCAACTCGAGTTCAAGGAACATATTAGAATAATTACCAACCGTGCATTGGTTGCACAGTGATTGGTTTCATTCTTCGGAATTCTGCTGAATTTTCTGACGAATCAACTATAAAATTACTCTATTTTGCTTTTTGTAGACCATTATTGAATATGGGTCAATTATATGGTCACCTCATTATGAGGTGGACTCGAAGTTATTGAACGAGTAAGAATAAATTTCTTTAATATATATATATATATATATATATATATATATATATATATATATATATATATATATATATATATATATATATGTGTGTGTGTGTGTGTGTGTGTCTTTCAGGAGGTCAATACCTCGTATAAATTTTTCGGCAACTTTTATTCGCATTCAATTAGGTATACCAACCTTGGCTTCAAGAAGAATTATATTTCATTTGGTCTTTTTGTTCAAATGTTTGAATAATTTTATAGAATAGCTTTATGACCATTGCTTGGTCGAATTGGCTTTCACGTTCCTTTCAGAAGAGCTAACTGACTTATTATTTACCACCAATTAATAGAATGTTTTATTATGGTAATCGCTATGTAATGCTGACCTATGTTTTTACATCACTTAGGGCGTTTCGCTGTGTAATTAAGGACTTACTTAATTAAATTTAGGTATTATATGTTTTTTTCTCAATATTTGTAAATGGGATTTTCCGTAAGTAAATAAATAATAAGATTCATAAATAAAAATTAATACATACACTGGATTGAACTGCCAACGTTTTCCGTGTATCTGATGATCCCCTAGAATTTTGATCCAGTTTTACTCTGCTTAGGTAAGAAAGATGTTCTGAACTTTCCTCGCCAAATCTATCATATAAAATAAAAAAAAATTAAAAATAAAACATCAATAAGAATTTGACATATTTATGGTCATATATTTAAATGAGCTTCTTTATCTGAAAGAACTTTATAACAGATATAAATCAAAATTTTAATTTACTAACTGAAATTTCGATAAGTTTCTTAATTCACTATCAAAAAATTTTCTAACTGAAGTTTATTGGTTATTATTTCATAAAAAATATTACATTGTAACTTCCAATATTCCCTCATTATAAACGAAGGATTGAATATGTGTATTGAATACACCTAGGAAAGCTTATAGCTACACAGGATACTATGTTTAACGATATTGACAGAAGAATTGTCAACAGGTCGAACAAATGTTCGATGCTTAGAGGTCTTATGAAAAAGAAAGACATGCCAATTAAAAATGAGAAAAAAGTTTTCAATATATGCATTTAGCTAAAGATTAACACAGAAATTAAGTGACAAAGTGATCATATACAAAAATAGAATAGAAAGAAACGTAATCAAAGCAGAAAGACAAGGGAAAATAAGATTCTAAATTTGAAAATGCCTATAGAGTATATAAAACAATCAAATGAAAATTACCATGACTTACCATAAGATACAGTAAACTGAGAAATGGTGTAGAATATTATCAAAGAGATGACGGAGAGACAAAGACATAAACGTAGACGAATGTAACATCGGAAATATGATGTCAAAAAAGTCGTCGATCAAAAACGAATCGAAATTAACCATGTTGATCGAAGATTGAATCAGAGCGGAGCCAATCATATGGGCGAAGTGTGCGGTGGGGCCAAGAAAATGGGGTGCCGCAACCGAAACATAGAAGACAACTTAAGTTGCCTGTTTACCTTAGCGCTAACTTGCGATTCTTCAAACAAATATACGATCATAAAATCACAGCTGGAAATGATTTTTATGGTGACAACTGTAAGAGTACACGAGCTCTCAATTTCAAAACTAGGACGTTCTTAGTATATCGAGTAGAGGATTGGATATATGATATATCATTTAAAGTAAATATATATCCGCAATATATCCCTATCCTTAATCTATCAAGGTCCTGCGCATGCTCGCCAAGAAAAATTCCGAATCATTCTGAATGAGAATGAAGGATATATTTCGTAAGTAACTCCGATTGCAGTATATACACAAAAGATATATACACGAGAAAAAGATATATAACCACTAAAGATATATATCCATTCCGAGTTAGTAGGAGTTGAATGTAGTTATTTCATGGAATAGGAATGAAGGATATATATCCACTAAAAGATATATATCCGAGGATATAGTTGTGTCCGGAGTTACCCAACCTAATTCTAACTATTCAAGAGGACTTGAATATTCAAAGGACTGCCTGTGATCATTGAAAATTCTAATAATTATGAGACATTTAAGAACTGGTGGTACCAATTTGTGATAAATAACTTAATACCATATGTCGAGATTAATAACGAAATGATACGACCGGATAAAGAGGATTTGCTTCAAGTTTCAATCTTTATTTTGTAGATAGTATACACCAAATAAGTAATACATACTCTAATTCCATTTCATGATCACGAATATGTCATAGAATCTATTCCAAAAATGGTGAAAAAGCGAAATTTTGAGAAGGTATATATGACGTATTTGAAAAATATCGTGAGTGGTTTGAAAAATACAGGGAGTAGCGAGATGAAACAAGAGTCAAGATACTCAAGGATGCTTATGACATTTCTGGAAATAGTTTTGGATTTAGTTATCACAACATTGACACATGGAGTATTTCCAAAAGATTGGAAATGTTCACTAATAATACATGTTCCATAAATTTATATTGTTCACTAGAGAAATTTCGACCTATAAATTCAATGCCACCAAATAAAAAAATTTCAGAAATAGTAGTAAAAAATCAGGTATTAGAATTATCTGAACATTTGTCTGTCATTTCCGAGTTTCAATCAAGATACAAAAGAAATTGCTCTTGTGAGACAACAATATTGAGCATATGTGAGGAATGGTATAGTGCTATAAAGGAGAAATAGTAATAGTAGTATTATTGGACTTCAAAAGAGCTTTTGAAACGTTATGTAGATCATTATTATTGGAAAAACTGAATAAACTTGGCTTTGAAGGAGTAGTAAATGTTTCAGGTCTTACTTGGATTTGAGAGAACAAACAGTTAAGCTTAATGGCAAGCTGTCAGATAGCATGAAAGTGAGTGTAGGTGTACCTCAAGGAACTGTCTTAGGTCCATTGTTGTTGTCCCTATATATGAACGATAAAGTATATCATATGAAAAAATGCTGTATACGTTTATTAGCTGATGATACTATACTTTATAAATGTGTCAAAGATATTAAGATTATAATAGAGTGGATCAATTGAGACCTTTCTGCAATTATCCATCATTGTCACATCATCCAATGGTTATGTGACAATAGCGTATCCCTAAATGTGCAAAAATCTAACTTCATAGTTTTGGCTACAAGAAAGACTCTTAAGGTGAATAAAAATGAGGATAGAACCATAAAGCTCAATGAACAGAATATTGGACGAGCAGAAACAGTAGAATATTCAGGCAATGTGCTAGACGAAAAATTGCGTTTCAATTATGTTGATTCATATCATATAATTAATCTAAGAAAATCAATTTTTTGAAGAGAATAGGAAAATATTTGTCGACTTATGTAAATTTATTTTTGTTCCAGTAATGCCTCACTTTGGATTACAGAATAGAACCATGCGAACGATTTTAGAGGTATACCTCAGATAAAATTATGATGAACTCTTTGGCACTAATGTCTGGTAAACAGAGAATACTCTTTGCTTCATATAAATATATTCATATTCAAAATAATCAGTTGCTTCCATGTAATGTAATAAAAAATGTAATATGTCAGTTATGTGCGTGGATATAATAATAAAAATACATATACTTTTATATCCAAAGTTATAAGCTTTCTAAATCTAAAAATGGTATATACTATGATGCATTCAATGCTTTCAATAATTTACCAGGTATCTTGAAAACTACTACTAGGTATGTAATTCAAAATATGTAATTTTTTTAAAACTATTCTAATCTCCTGTATTCTAGTTTAGCACAAGACTGACCTTATTGAATCGAAGTAGACACTTTGCAGCAATCTACGTGCATTAATGCGTTTATCCGGATCGTATTCCAACATGAGCCTCAACAGTCGTTTTGCATGCTCGCTGAAGTTTGTCATCAGGGGATAAATGCCAGTACCGGTAGTTTCTGGAAAACATGTGCAATTTCTAGACCTACAAAGTGACGATTATTTCTGTTGTACAACTCAAAATCCACACACTTATTCTTCAGCTTTTCCAACAGTTTTCCGCTAGGAGTTCCTAAGATTCCATGTATTTTATGTAGTTGGTCCAGCTCATTCGAACCCGGAAACAGAGGTTTCAATCTGTAAATCGATATGTAAAATTAATAATCGATTATTTAGGTACATGCATTAATTTAGTTGTCCAGTAGACACAGAAGGATATGGGTCTTATCACTTCCATAAGTAGAATTACATTCTTTTAAATTTATAATATTAAACATGATAAAGGCTGAAAATACATTAAATATCTCTTAGAAAACGGCGAAGTCATCAATTTTGAAGTGGCTGCAATGGTGCATAATGAATACCATCAAAACCATACCTTGTAAAAAATCAAGTCTCGCAACTCAGATCTTCTACGTAAAACGTTAAGAGATCCATGTAATATCAAGTCAGTTGATTTATTCGGTACCTACTTGAGATAACTTCTGTCTTAATTTATTAATCTGTTTCAATTAGTTAACCTAATATATTGTAGTGACCACATTATTATATTTTTTTTAATTAAGTTACAACATCATCAAATATTTGCATGCCAGGTCATACAAAATATATACTATATGCAGCCAGCACAAAAAAAATTATCGAAATTAAACAAAGTTCTACTTAATAACAAGTCATTAACTCTATTCCTCAACTTGGACCCTGATTTCATTTCCTGTCATTATACAGATTCGGTCCCCTATAATCAATTTCCTGCTGGGACTTTTTGTATGAAGGGATGTAAGTAGTCCTCCATTTTTGGCGTTGAAGTTATGGAATGTCATAATCAATGACACCCGTGTAGATTATTGTGGACATAAGTAACACAATCCAGTAAATGCAATGAAGGAACCGCTCGTATCCTCAGTTCTTTGAGTGCTGCTCTACAGCTTTCTCTCTGCTTCGAAAAAATAAAATTCTCAGCGTTTTTTCTGTAGTATCATCAAATCCGATGAATAACTTGATGTTCCCTATAGAAGAATTCCATATGAAATCATTGAATGAAAATACGCAAAGTAGGTTTTTAAGGCCGCATTTTTATAGTTCTTGATGAACACAGCACTTCTTGTTAATTTTTTTTTGTTTCTTTTACATTATCTTCCCATCATAGAGTACCATCAAAATTTACTTCAAGGAATTTCAAGTTGGATGCTCTATTATTTTTTGCGAATACGAGGTGTTGCACCTTGTCCGAATTCAATTGTACAGAGTTATATCTGAACCATTCTTCACACTATAGAGCTACTTCATCTTCTATTAATTCTAACTGGGTTACTGTTTTTCCGTTTAGCAGATAGATAATCATCAGCAAATAAATGTGTTAGAGCTTGACCAGTTTTCATCGCTGATATTTATGTTCATATCATTTATGAAGATGATGAACAATTGTAGTCCTAATATAGAGCCCTGAGGCACACCAAAGTCTACATTTCTCTTTTCAGAAATGTCATTTTTCCAAGTCACTGTTTGTTGTCTATTGTATAGATAAGATGATATTAACTTGAGAGCCAAATCTTGAATAACATACTGTTTGTTTTTCTTTAATATTAAGTTATGGCTTATACTATCAAACGCTTTAGTGGTTGTTCGGCTTGATATTTTCGCTGCCCAATTATCATCCATCACAGAGAGAATGACGTTCACCATTCCACTCATTGCTGTTGTTGTTATTTTCTACTTTCTGCATCCGTACTGTTGGTTTCCCATTACTTTATTTGATTCATAATTGTCACCAGCTGGTTAGCTATGATTTTCAAATCGTCTGGTGAAACAGAAGGTTCCTTAATAATGGGCTGAATAATTGAATCGACTCGATTATATATGGTTTTCACATTTTACGGTAAAAGATCTGAGCTGCGTTTTTTAACTAGGTTTTTTTAAGTTTCGATCTCAATGGCATCTCATTTCTTTTTGTTTCAGTCCTATTATACATATACAGATACACTGCTTCATTCACTGAAAATGTAACTTTCTGATCCTGTATATTTATATGGGATTTCAAAGTTATATATGCACTTGGTGTATCTATAAAACTTGACCGAAATTACGAAATATTTTAGTTTTCACTAATGGTATTCTAAATTTAAAACTTAACTCTCGGATTAATGTTCCACGAATGTGTTGAAACATGTTTCGGGCGGTTAAAGAGTTTTATTTAATCATGTTTCACCAAGAGGCAAGTGAGAATTCTATGTTAGTTACTCAAATTTTTATCACTGAAAAACTGTTATGTCCGCGGCTTTATCTTGCAATTAATAACGGCTACGTTGATAATAATGTTTACAATATAAGCAAAAACAGGCCTTCTTGAAAATAACTGGGCACACTTTCATTTAATATTTATACTCAATACTATTCGAATAATACCTATTTCAAGCGTAAATGAACATTTTTTTTATAGAAACTATCTGTCCAAATTTTAATGTGGTTTGTAATCTAAAGCTGATTTGTAATCAGCTTACCAAAATTTCCACGAAATAAATAGTCGAAGCATTGAAAAATCCTCCACATATTCGTTTGTATCTACACTTTATGGTATTCTATGCTATTTAGGTTTGTTTCAAGAACTTGGTAATTAAGTTGATGAAATATAACAATCACTCCAATCCAATTATTGCAATATCAATACATTTATCAATTTCTGCCAATTCCTTAGACGAGAATTGACTTCTTGTATGGAAATTGAAATGAAGAAGTTTGGAATTTGAAATAACGGAACTTCTGAAATCTACAGAATTATTGAATATAAACTTAAATTCAAACACTTGAACTTATGAACTTACAAAACGCGTCATGCTATTCAATAAAGTGTAAATTATAAGTTCAAGTGTTTGAATTTAAGTTGTAATTTCGTGTTTAAAATTTAATTTACAGTTGAAATTTAACTTTTATTTAACTTAATTTATTTTTAGACAGTTTTAGTAGTGCTATCAAAATTTCGTGACAGTTGGCAGGACTTACGTCAACATCTCGTAAAATACACATCCTGTAGCCCAGACATCCATTTTGGGTCCATAGTTTCCTACAGTCAATAAACATTCAGGAGAACGGTACCATCGAGTTGATATATATTCTGTGTATGGTGGTTCGCTGTATATTCCTCTAACCGATCCCAAATCTGCGAGCTTAATCAGTTCTCCCTAAAACATCAGGTTTTTCCACATCAACAAATGTATATTTCAATGACAGCGAGGTGGAAAAAGTTTAGTCGATACGCAAGTAATGCCTATCATTATAAAATGTGTTTGTAATAAAAAACGAAAGTTTTAGTCTTTTGATCGTAAGTTTTTTATTAAATCATGAAGTACCTAGAATGAGGTTATTTATGATATAACACATAGGCAAATTGGCCACCACGGCTTTGCATACGCATATGCACTCGTTTGTCGAAATTGTCCATGACCATTCTGCATAAATGTATCCAGCTGAATTTTGTTGATGCAGTATTGAATCTCCTCCTTTAATGCACGCGTTGTCGTGGGCTTGTTGAAATAGGGCTGTGATTTTGAATAGCCTCATAAAAAATGTATTGGTGTTGAATCACACGATCTAGGGGGCCAATTTTGATCACCAAAACGAGAGAGTAAAAGATCCGGAAATGTCTCATGCATTGGTTGAAGCGTTTCACGAGATATGTGTCATGTGGCACCGTATTGTTGAAACCATATATTGGCTACATCAATATCATCCAATCTCAGCAAAAATGACGGTACTATCATGTCGCGATATCGAGAACCACTAACAGTTACTGCTACACCTGCCTCATTCTCAAAAAAGTATGGTCCAATTATGCCTCCAGCCCAAAATCCACACCAAACAGTGACACTTTGTGGATGAATTTGTTTTCCGACAATCACATGTGGGATCTCAGAACCCCAAAAGCGGAAGTTTTGGCGATTAACAAACCCATCAAGGTGAAAAGATGCTTCATCGCTTACTCGAAAAATCAGCATCCATTTGTTGATGCTCAATAACCCATTCTGCAAACTCTCTTTCTGTGCATGTTCATTAGGCTTCATTTGTTGTGTAAATTGAATTTTGTAAGCATGAAAACACAGATCTTTAGTAACTATTCTCTGTAGAGAGCGTCTTTAAATTTAAAATTCTTGCCCACGACGCCGAATTGACGTTGCTAGATTGTCACTGACACTCCAACGCACTGCTTTGATATTGACATTTGAACATTTTATTTTTGGACTACTAGTGTGTTTGGGTCTCCAACGGATGCTCTCTCCCGGAATTTTGGAATTAATCTCTTCACAGTTGACGAAGTTAAAACATCATTCAGAACATATTCCGTATGAAATTTTCGAACTTCGTCCGCCAAGCTACCATTATTTTTGAAATATCGTTCAATAATGGAAACACGTTGTTCTATAGTGTAACGCTTAATTTTTGATAACCCTAAACTGTCACCTGTCGATTAGTTTTTTAGGGTTGCCAACACTTCACTGCATATATGGCGGCAAATACAAATCTTGGGTTAATTGAGACACCTTTACATTGCAATGAATTGAAAAGATTTATTGAACGTCAACAACATTAACTGATCAATTCCTCAATTAATGAGCTCACCCCTTTCACCTTACATAAAGAGAAAATTTTCGGTTATAGGGACTGCTGATAGAAGTGAAAAGTTGGAACTTTTAGTATTAGTATTTAAGATTTCATAATGTTCAAATTAGAATTATCAACATCAATCTGGTTTTCACATCTATTAACACTGCGAGCTACAATTATGCGCATGTTTATACGGTTTACCAGGCAGGTGTATAGCTACATATACTGCTATACGCAAGTCGGTGACACTAACGCATGAAAATTTACTCATGCAAAACCGTAAAAACGCAGAGCACATTACCGCTACGCATGCTCCAGTCATGAGCATCAACCCATTAGATTTTCCCCTACCTAAAATCTAATTCGAAATACTCACCAAATTTGTCATTTTAATAAGAATATTTTCTGGTTTGACATCCCTATGAAAAAGTCCATGATTATGCAGGTGTGTTAGTCCCTTGAGTATTTGGTATAGAAAAACTTTAACACGTATCTCCGGAATTCTTCTGAAATAATCGAAAACTTATAGAAGAGTAAAGTTGAAAATTATATTACAATCATATGGAAACAATTATTGTTAATAATATTATGTCCATGACATTCATCATAATTAGGAAATGCAATCAAAGTATTTTCATTATTTCTGCAACTCGATGATAATTCTACAAACATGACCAATTAAAAACTAACAAAATTTATAGATGAATCGTGAGCTTTATATTAATTAATTTCAAATGATGCCATAATAGGCGAAACTAGTACAAAATAGACTTGTTTTATTCATTATTCGAAACTAAAAAAAATATGAATTGATCGTTGGTATAACGCATATATATACAAACAGAGACAGGAAATTGTTCTCAAGATTAATTGGTTCAAATTGACAACAGGTATATCTATTGAAAAATGATTCTCCTGAGAATACAGGAAAAGCGATTTCCTTATTTCTAATTGATTTAATTGAGCAGTTATTGAGGATTTATTCAAATTTCTTTAGGTTATTCAACATTTAAAACGATGATTTTCATGTCGACAATAAACAAGCCGGAGAAACCACCAAATTAGTGAGTATCGGACAAATCCATAAATAAATGACACGGAGGTTTCGCTTATCTCTTGTAGAAATATTATGTTAAAAACTATAAAATTAAAAATTAACACCCTTGACTGAAGTTTCACTGAATATATCAAAAACTCTACATATGTTTCGGGTGGTTAACCCATTATCAAGAGTATACAATATTACCCAATATTGTATACTCTTGATAATGGGTTAACCACCCGAAACATATGTAGAGTTTTTATATATATATTCAATGAAAGTCAAGTGAGTTAATTTTCAATTTTATAGTTTTTTACCATAAATAAATGTTGAAAAGTAAATTTATGAAGAAATTAGTTCATTCCTTTCAAAAAGCACCTTACAGACCCATCGTAAACCCTTCTCTATGCGTTATTGTAATTACCTATACGAGCATTGTTACCTGCTTATAATATATGATTTTTCCAATAAAGCACCGAGCACAGTGGACACTAGGGAATCGTTCCCGTTTTGAGATCAATCCCAAAACATAATATGACGAGATTTCGTTCGAGATGGATGAGATTGAGTAGCCGGTATTGAGCCAGAGAGGTCATTTTCGGCCACTTGGTACCAGAGGTGTAGCACTAATTCAAAAAATTAAAATTTCTCTACAAAAATAGGGAATGCCAAATTACCAGTAGGTGTAGTTTTATTGAATAGACTGCGAATTTGTGAATTGGAATTTATTAAAGACTTTTTATTAATATTTCGCAGAAGTGAAAAATATTGAATAAATTTAACGAAATTAGGTATATAATAAAAAATTGTTCCTAATTATTACTATCTTTTTGTCGTTCAATGTTAATTTATTTGCAGAGAATCATTCAGCCACACTTGAATATTTCATATTACCCAACTTCGTAGAGCAAGATAGATCTGTAATCGATACAGACAGAGTTGTGTCATCAGCTAACAGGATTACCAGCAAGAAATAGGGAAGATAGTGGATGAAAACCAAGAAAAGCAGAGGGCCGAGCAGTGAGCTCTAGGGAACCCCGATCTCCACCAACCCACACCCCGGATACTTTCTCTTCACTGCCACTTAGAAAAATGTATCTGCTAAATTCGACTGAATTGACCTCAAACTGCAATCAGTCAAACCAAACCTCTTCAGACTGCTCAGCAAAATCGAGTGGAAGATGCAGTTCGTCAAATCTAAAACCGATTACTTCCAATGTAAACCCACGATCTTGTTTTTCAACTAGATTGTTGCGAAAATATTTCTTACTAGCCTTTCCTGTATTGAAAAATATTTCAATAATGGAAATTAAAACGAACAATAATTTATCAAGACACATTAAGAACAATAAAAACAAAATTAAAAGAGAAGACAAATCAGGTGTTTATCAATTAAATTGTGGAACATTTCCCGGTATAAATATATAGGTAAAACAAGTAGAAATATCGGTACTAGAATCCAGGAACATAAATATAGTTTCGCGCATAACAAAAGCAATTTGAATTATGCTAACCATTTATTAACAGAAAACCGTAAATTTGACACGAATTTCAAAATTTTACATAATATACAGAAAAGTAGTCAATTTTTGGGAAATAGTGGAAATAAATCGGCATAAAAATTCTGGAAATTTGCTCAATGTACAGATAGAATTGAACAATTCACCCTTATTAAACCTTTTCAGGTAATACAAATTAGATTTCAGAATGGAATATCTTAGGTAAAACCCAAATTCATAGAATCTCAAATTGCCTTCATATTAATACTCGTTTCTTCAAATTTGTTGTTATTCTGTCAGCATCTGAAGAAGTCGTTTGTAACGACGAAACGCGTCATGCTATGCAGTCAATAAAGTGTAAATCATAGGTTCAAGTGGTTGAATTAAAGTCTATATTCAACAATATTGAATTACTAACAAATAAAAATCCGGGACATTTATCGACTTTGACAATTCGTTTGAATGTAATAATCAGTTATTTTGCGATTGGCTATAGAAACATGAAATTTGTAGTCATCACTTTTTGAATGAGCGCATTTGTAGGATTTCCTGAAAGCGACTTCAAAAGATTTGATGCATTCCAACAGTGTTTTTCATTTTTCCCCTTGCGCAGGCACCTCACTATGTAAGCTGGCATGTGATTGTTATAAGAAGCAGGTTGAACACATTAATAATCGATATCTAGAATGTATGGGCAATGATATGAGCCTATTTGTTTTTCCATTTTTTAAAAGTTTAGATGAGGAAGAACTTGAGAACTAGAGAAGTTGCTTAAATGAGGTATAAGCAAATTGAAAATTCATTTCGGATTGAATTGAAGCTATATCATTATCATAGACTCAACTCAATTGAAAATTAAGTATAGATATCCATATGAAAATCATAATTACTCTTCTTCATTCATCTTTAATCGTTATTTCCAGTAATATATGAGAAAATACGAATTTTGTGTTTACAATAACACTGCGCAACAACAAAAAAAAGTTGAACGTTTCCTTTACTTCATGAGTCATTGTTACTAACGTTTCGCTTCAGTAAAACGAATATGACAAAGAAAAATTTATAAGGTCTACAGTTTTTGATACGTAAATGATGAAAATTAGTGTTTCTAAGAAATTGGTAAGTATGTATTACATATGCTGACAACATTTGAAGTGTGATTGCACTATCATTAATAACATTTCAATTAAATATTCTTCAAAAAACACTTGTCAGGTGTTTAGATCTACGGAGAATCATCTGATTCCTTTGATCGCGATCTTCAAGCTTTCCTCTTGCAAGTGACCTCTAGAGCATCTCTTTTTGAACTCTCATTTGAACCAGCAGTAATCTGTAAGCACAGTTTTATTCCGCGGTCCTGATATATTCGTTCGATCATGGAAATATCTTGAAGAAACCTTTCTCCATGCAGTGATGTGCAACATTTCCGCAATTAGGTGAGAAAAAACAATGAGATCACTCAACTCCGATCGACTCAATTTGTGCGGTGATCATCTTTTTCTTCTTCAAAATCAGGATCAAAAGGTGTTGAAGGGTCGTTGAGTTCTCCTTCTACACTGTCTTCTGAATTCTATTCTGAATGTAGAATAGTTCTAGTAGCTAATGGAAGATCCGGGGATTTAACAGTTTTTATGTTTTTCATTGAAACTTCTGCTGTTATAGACGGAGTCAAGCAAAAATAGCAATCGTCTATGTAGTTAGTGGGCTCCCGCCGAATCATAAGCACAGCAAAAATCATGGATCGTTTTTTATTTTCCTTTATATCTTTTATATCATAAATTTTTACTTATAACTGAACACGAATTGCCACATATGTGTGGAGCCCATGGCTTATTTTGATTCCCTATCTTCATGCCAAAATAATGTTGATTTACGTCTTGGGTTAATTTGACGTCTCTTTACAACAGACGTCAAATTGCGTTTTTGTAAAGCAAACGTTATTTCACCACAAACGGAACAAAAATTATAAACTAAATTTACACATCTACGTGGCATAATTTTTTTTTTTTTTAAACACTAACAAGATGATATGCACGAAATCCTATAAATTTCACAGTTGCCGCAATAGCATCACATTTAGTAATCTTCTGAAAGTCAAATTATGATTTGACAAATAAAATTTATGTCTATTTTTACAATTGACAATGTTGCCAATTTCGATAAACAAATTTTCCTCAAATTGCAATAAGTAAACGACAAGACAGGACAGTACTCGTACTAATTTTGAGACCGAAACAACTAGAGCTAATCAGTTCTTTTAATGGCCGGCTTTGCATTCAGTAAACGACATCCGATTTTGAGACCGAAAAAAATTTCGTTCTTGTGCAGTGTGATTGAACTACTATTAATTCAAAATTGATGGATGAATAAAAAAAATAGATACCTTATAAAAATATACAAGTCTAGATTATTTATCTAATTGTGTATTTTTCAATTATTATGTGTTTCATATTGAATAAAAAACAAAAACACTTGGGTTGGTTCCGCTAAAATTATGATATACTAGCGGACCCGACAGACGTTGTCCTGCCATTCCAAGCTATCATGATAAACGAATTAATGCATATACAAAAATTCACTCAAGTCGATCCAGCCGTTGAGTTGCAGTATATTAATAATAAATTGAAATCAAAATACTATTAACTCTACGTAAGTTTCAGGTGGCTAGTCCCTTATGATGAATAATACCTAAATTTCTGATTTAATTTTTGAATTAACGTAAAATCAATATGAATTATTTCTAATTGTAAATTCCTGATTTCAATTTATTTCAAAATTAAATCAGAACTTCCTCAATTTCTGAAATAATTTTGAAATGTCAGAAGGCATAATTTCTACTTGAAGTCAGAAATTTCCAAATAGAAATGATGCATTTTGATATTTCGTCCATTTCAAAATTGATTTAGAAATTAAGTTATCACTCTTAATAATGGGATAACCGCCCAGAACATACTCGTTTAGTTAATATGTTAAGTTTCACTCAGTGAAACTTAATCTGAATGTTATATAATATATTATATCGTTAGGTAGCTCTTTGCACATTTGATTGACTGCCACGGCCTGTCAGGTCGTCTTCTCCTCGGCATTGTAAATTGTAATCAATATAAATGAGAAAAGATCTCGCGCACTTAGAGGTAAATTGTCACTATCACAAAAGGTCAAAAAAAAAAGAGCACATAATTTGAAATGTCACTATCACAAAAGATCACCAAAGTAAAGAAAGTTCTCGCGCACGTAGCGGTAATCGCCACTCACGAATATAGAAGGATGCACTCTTTGTATGAGGTATCGATCGACATAGACTCTATGTCATAGAGGATAGATCGATTCATTAGTTGGTTGTCAAATGTCAAATATTATGGTAGCTTTCAGAATTTAAATTTGTGAACAACCTTAGGATTTATCAATCTATATGAAAATAATCTGATAGATATTAAACAACTGTAGTTCGCTAAAATTTAGTTCATTTTTTACCCCCTAAGAATAAATATGTAGTAACAAAGATATAAAAATTCTAACTGGTTATTCATTTTAAACTATTCTCTCAATTTGATTTCTGAACGACGGCGGACACATATTTAATTCCGAGGTGAATTGTTACCGATTTGTCGGCACAATAATCAATTGCCGGATCATAGTGGAATGCAGCTCGTTCAAGAATCACAGAAGCACTGCGTCTGCGGATTCGCTCAATTTCATTATGTCGTGCTTGCTGTTGTTGTGATTGATGTGCACGAACTTGTTGCATTCTGAGCCTATTTACTTCATTGCCACTCACTAAAGCACGGAATTCTGACATAGCAATACGACTATTTTCTTGATCTGTCTCTCTCTGGTCATCAGTGCGGTTAACACGTGAGGTAGCTCTTCGTACATTTGACTGACTGCGACGACCTAAGTCAGGTCGTCTTCTCCTCGGCATCGTAACGTAATATAATAAATTAAAGTGAAGAAAATTCGCGCTCACTTAACAGTAAAGTGTCACTATCACCAAAATATTGTTACAGATTTGCCCCCAATGGTTTATGGATGTTTGGGAGAAATGATGAGACTGTTGAGAATCGCCGTAGACACGACCACAGAGCTCATCTAGTGATGCAGTGTCGATGTTCAGGACATCGAACTGCCTCTGCCATTCCAGTTTGAGATCGTCAGAGAAGAACAAGAGTAGCAAGGCATTCCGGTCGGAGATCGTGAGAGAAGAACATAGAGTAGTAACCACGTGTCGGCATAGTAGAGTTCTTTGCAAATAAGGGTTATACATAAGTGACATTGACATTGTTGTATTTATAATTTCAGTTGTTAATAAAGGATATTTATTGTTTGTTAAAAGTTATTGGAACTTATCCGTCGAAACCTATAATTCGTAACACTGGTGTCAGAAGTGGGATGCCAATAACTAGGAATACAATAAAAATGGAGTCAATGTTGGAAAAACTTTTGCAAAAATTTGCCGAGCAAGAACAACGTGAACTGGAAAAAGAAAAACGTCAGCTGGAGAACGAAGAAAAACGTCAGCTGGAGAGGTTAGAAGATAGGCAACATTTACTGAATTTTGTTGCAAATTTGGGAAAGGACAAAGGGAAACTACAGGTTGAATTGGAATGTGAAATGAGTGCAGTAAGCGATGAACTCATGTGTCCAGGAGATGTGATTTCTAATGAAACAGGTAAAAGGATTCCAGGTAATGTAGACAATGTAATGGGATTGGATCAAAATATGCTGAGTTATGACAGACAGGGAATAGACATACAGAATCGAGAGGAGGAAGGTCCAGAAAAGGTAGATTCTGATGTGATAGATAAGGTAGTAGAAGTAATGTCTAATAACGATAGAAAAGTGACTAATCCCCAGCAATGGAAGGATTACAAGGTTTCCTCTGACAGTTGTCCCAACACGCAGTGTGATAAAATTATTAATAAGGAAGCTATGAAGGACCAAAGTAAAAGTAAAGGTAGGAAAAAAAGAAAGAATAAATCACTTAAGGAAATTGAAATGTCCAATGGATTGGGCTATGTGTTGGCTCCAGAAGGAATGAGGGCACAACGGAATAAAAGACCTGTTAAAGGGTTGAGGGACAGTCAATTCAGGGGACATCGGAAACTGAGAAGAGCAGTAACAGGACATGATGCTTCGGTGAGAGCCCCGAAATCTGAAGTAGTTAAAATGTCAAGTACAAAGGTATTCGATCTGTATGATAAAAGACCCATTCTGAACGGTGAATGGAAGGGAATTATTGAAGATTTCGCAAATAATGGAGAGTCCTTTAAAGGAAAGACTTATTCCTGCATTAAAGGTTTTGACAAGAAGTTATGGTTCAGTATATGGGAATAAGACAAGGATTCGGATTGTAGAATATGGAGAAGTATTCCATATTCTAGTAAGCACTTGTGTCATAACCAATTTATTTGTTTTAGACTTGAAAATGATCCTAGGCGGTGTGTTGGAATTGTGGACCAAATTTAGACTTGTATACCATGTTGGACAAGGTAGAAGAACTTCTCAAGGAAATGCATGGGGGAACGTCCAGTGCACATTTTGGTGTCAATTGCAAGAATCAGAGAAAAGTTTTACTGGGTGTATTGCCGTGATGACGTAGAAGCCTGGTGCAGGAAATGTACCACATGTGCAGCTACAAAGGGACCACCGAAGAAAACCCATGGGAAAATGGAGAAGTACAATGTCGGATTACCGTTTGAGAGGATTGCTGTCGATGTTGCCGGGCCTTTCCCCACCACCAACGATGGCAACAAGTACATACTGGTTGCTATGGATTATTTCAGCAAGTGGCCAGAAGCCTATGCCCTACCGAATCAAGAAACTCAGACTATTGCACGTACATTGGTAGATCAGTTCATATCACGATACGGAGTTCCATTGGAATTACATTCAGACCAGGGACGAAATTTTGAAAGCGATGTCTTCAAGAAAGTTATGGAGATACTGAACATCCGAAAGACAAGAACAACTCCTTTACACCCACAGTCTGATGGAATGGTAGAGAGATTTAATCGTACAATGGAACAGTATTTGTCAAAGGTAGTAGCTGATCATGAAAAAGATTGGGACAAACATTTACCAGTACTGCTGATGGCTTATCGAGGATCAGTTCATGACACTACAGGTTACACTCCGGCAAAGGTACTCTTTGGAATAGAATTACAATTGCAATGTGATCTATTGTTTGGTAGCCCCTTAGAAGTACGCTTGGAAGTAGGCACATATGCAGATGAGCTGAGACTGCATTTGAATCGGATACATGAACTAGTTCGAGATAAGATTGAAGCAAACACTGATCAAATGAAAACCAGATACGATCTAAAAGCAAATTCAGTTCGATTTAAAGAAGGGGACTTGGTGTGGTGGTACAACCCACAACGGAAGAAAGGTTTATCTCCGGAATTAACACAGGCCTAGGAAGGAGCATATAAGGTTATGAAACGAATCAATGATGTGGTTTACAGAATCCAAGGCACTCCAAGATCGAAGCCGGACGTTGTACATTTGGATAGGTTGGAAAAATACTAGGAAGGGAGCGTAGTAGAGAATTGTGACGTTGATCGGGACGATCAAAGCTAAGAGGGGGGCAGTGTTACAGATTTGCCCCCAATGGTTTATGGATGTTTGGGAGAAATGATGAGACTGTTGAGAATCGTCGTAGACACGACCACAGAGCTCATCTAGTGATGCAGTGTCGATGTTCAGGACATCGAACTGCCTCTGCCATTCCAGTTTGAGATCGTCAGAGAAGAACAAGAGTAGCAAGGCATTCCAGTCTGAGATCGTGAGAGAAGAACATAGAGTAGTAACCACGTGTCGGCATAGTAGAGTTCTTTGCAAATAAGGGTTATACATAAGTGACATTGACATTGTTGTATTTATATTTTCAGTTGTTAATAAAGGATATTTATTGTTTGTTAAAAGTTATTGGAACTTATCCGTCGAAACCTATAATTCGTAACAATATCAACAAAAAAAGAGCACACTACTTGGAATGTCACTACCACAAAGCATCACAAAAGCAAAAAAATTCTCGCGCACGTAGCGGTAATCGTCACTTACAAACATAGATGTACTCATAAAATATCGCAACCATGATAGTAACACAATTTTGTTAATAGGAAAACTTTTTTCCGTGTTTTGAGGTTAGCTCCGTGGTTGTCAAATATTATGGTTGCGTTCTGAAACTCAAGTTGTGACCAAACTTAAAGATTTATCAAACTTAAAAAAATTGTCTGATACGGTAACAACTGAAGTTAGCTAAAATAAAGTTACGCAAATTTGAAAATTGATTGAAAATCAGTACTACTGATGATTTATTACATTTTGTGACTATCCGATTCTGTCACGTTCCCTATTTACTTTTGTTTAGTTTCGGAACGCGACATCAAATCCTCCAAAGCGCACGCGAATAATTTAATATGAACTTTATCGGATAGTAGTAAAGTTCAAATTGACTCCACATTTTATTTAGAAACGTTTGTATGGGAAATAGAAAAGTGCTGTTTTTAGAGTTTTCCCGGCAATTATTCGATTTTTTTCTCGCCTTTTAAACCTTTCGCCTCTTTATATATATATATATATATATATATATATATATATATATATATATATATATATATATATATATATATATATATATATATATATATATATATATATATATAGATGTACTAGCTGGAACTTTGTACGTCCATATATTCTTTTCGTGGATAATTCGAAAATCCTGAGGGACATGTTTTACTATTTGCGCTACACTTTTCATGTTTCTACGATTTATTCAGTGTGGAGCCAAGGGGGACATCCATGAACTAAGGAAACGCTTCCAGTCTTACATTATCGCCCAATCTATTTATAGATCACAGAGCAATTATTTATTTAAATACTAAAATTATGAAAAATATTTTAATGTATTCAAGTAACTAAAGCTATTTGGAGACTATTTATAATATACAATCTTATTTATGAAAATTAGTACGGAAGCCGATTAAATAGAGTATAATTTAATTACAGGTAAGAAGATTTTGTTTTGGTTTATATAAATCCTTGTAGCCCCACAGACTGGCATCGCCAAAGTTGGCAATAATTTACTTTATTATGTTCGTGATGAATAAGTAACAATTACACTGCGTTACACGATTTTGGTACCCTCTTAACTGTTAGCTAGAATGAATAGGTAATGAGTCATAGATTAAATGTTCCAAACATATGTGGTATCCATCACGTCTAGTTTTCGAGGTACACGTCAGCATATAATTTATGAGCGAGTTGAATATTCCTTACGAAACACAAGACTGGCATGGCGTTTATTTATTGATGGTTCAAAAACAAGTCTGAAGGCGGTATTGCGGCACAATGGCAACAAGTATGCGTCAGTACCAATAGCATATTCAACAGTTTTAAAAGGAACATATGAAAACATGAGAACAATATTAAATTTAATAAAATACAAAGACTACATACAGCTGGAAAGTATGCACTGATCTCAAAGTTATAGCTATTTTGCTCGGATTACAGGGCGGATTTACTAAATACTGTTGTTTTCTTTGTATGTGGGACAGCAGTCCACAGAAAAACACTACATCACAAAAGTATGGCCAGAAAGGTCAGAGTTTGTATGCGGAAAATATAATGTGAAACATGTACCATTGCTAGATCCTAAAAATGTTATTTTACCACCACTCCACATTAAACTTGGTTTGATGAAAAATTCTATGAAGGCTATAAATAAAGAGGGAGATGGCTTTTTATATTTGAAGACAGTATTTTCAAAGTTAAGTGACGCCAAACTCAAAAAAGGAATATTTGTGGGACCACAAATACGTACTTTGATAAACGACCCAAATTTTGACAAAAAGCTTACTAATACAGAACTTGATGCCTGGTTGTCACTGAAAGCAGTTATAAATGGGTTTTTAGGAAACCACAGAGCCGAAAATGCGGAACAGTTAGTGAACGACATGTTAAAAGCATACTAAAGTTGGGTTGCAGAATGTCATTAAAAATTCACTTTCTTCATTCTCATTTTTCTTTTTTTTTCATCTAATCTTGGTGCGGTTAGTGATGAGCAGGGTGAGAGGTTTCGCCAGGATGTAAAGAAGCTTGAAGAACGATTTCAAGGCCGTTGGGACACAACTTTGCTAGGTGATTATCGTTGACGTTTAAAACGAGAAGATCTTTCGAAGCACAAAAGAAAACGTTTTTGATATTTTTCATAAAAATTTCATAGGTAATATTTTTCTTGACTTTTCTTTTACTAAAATGATGAAATTAGGCTTAATTAATGTAAAAAAAAAAGGTTGATTTTATAAGATTTCTTCAAAGTATGTTTTGACGTTTTAATTTCTAATATAAAATGGCACTTTCTTGCGGAAAAAAATGAGACGTGATGGAAAGAAAATTTGTATGTATGTTTATTAAACGATACGTATATATAAAAAATCATGACATTTCAAAGCGGGTACTCAAATTTTTTGAAAATTTGTAACGCAGTGTTATTTCACAAATATATATTATTATTTATTTATTTAGGAAGCTCGATTTTATAATTGTCTCAAACCTAAAATACATAGGTCATTTACATCGTTTTTTATTTTTTTTTATTATGAAAAACCTAATATATTTTTTCGATGTTTATTTTGAAATATATGGTCTACATATATTGGTCAGTACAAGTGGTACTGACCAATATTTACTTTTATTTTGAACATGGCACTTATAAATGCATGGATTTGATATCAACATTTGCATGGCCGTACGAGTCTAAATTGCTTATAATTTTGCAGAGCCATTGCAGTTCCATATATGAAACTAACAGCCGGTTCAAAACGGCATACCAAAGCTGCAGGTGTCCAATTGGAAACGCGATTTGATGGCTTAAATCAATTAATAAAACACCACGATGGACAAAGAAGAAGTCAGCGGCAGGGTTTCAAGAGTAGACCAAAGAGCTATTGCTCATAATGTAAGGTTACACTTTGTGATCAGTATTTTAAACCATCAGAAAAAAATAAGTTTTTTTTTTGAAAAAAAGTATAATATATCTGTTTAGTTATTTACATAGTCTGTTCAATGCCACAATGTCCACAACCAACATAATTTCAACAATAATTATGAGATCCCACAAATAGAATACAAAGACCTGAAACTTCACTTCCTCGAAGGTCTCGAAATGAATAAATACAAGAAAACCAGTTCAGCACTTAATGAGCAACTTGAGGTTAACAACTCCCCACTACTAAACGTTAGATTTAGTAGGAGTATATAAACTATGTTAATTTATTTCTGTTTGTCATCTCAGTTTTCATCCACCTGATGAAGGTATTGTATACAGAAACAATACTGCAGTGGACAATATATGAAATATTATTGAAGATTTCAAAATGTGTTCAGTTTATTAATAAGTTCACATGAAATTTCAACACGTATCTTCCTCCTCAATCAACTATTTGTCATATTTTAAAAGACGTTTCTCACATGAACAAATGCTGTACGTAGCATGTTCAAGTGTGGAGAAATCGTCCGTAATTCACTTACAGTCAAAAAGATCGAAAATATTGTGTACCGAAAAGAACCTTGATACTGATAATATACCTACAACAAATGCCTGTTCTACTAAATATACCATTATTATAACTAACGCTTGATGGTGTCCTGATGTCTGTAAATAGCCCGGCATAGTACCGCTTGTAACGGGTATTTTTTTTAGGGGTATAGAAATTTAAGTTGGCATTACTGTTGAAGATGACGACCGATTTAACAGCTGAGAAGTGATTTATTCTCAGTTTGGTTTGGCAATTGATCATGAATAGACTCAAGCCTGAACAACGCTTGCAAACAGTGCAATTTTATTTCGAAAATAATGATTCTGTGCGGAATACGTATCGCGCACTACGTTCATTTCATCGTCGACAAAATCGTCCATCAGAGCAGTTAATTCGATTAACCATGGAACGTTTTCGCACCACGTTTACTCTTATTGATAAGTCGCATCCCCAGAGACGCCAAATACAAGGTGCGTACAGAAGAAACTATTGCTACTATCCGCCATCGAGCACAGGAATTGGATCTGTGTCCATCCACTTTATGGAAGATTTTGCGGAAGGATCTTGGTTTGCGTGCTTACAAAATCCAACTCGTGCAAGAATTGAAGCCAAAAGTTCATCAAGCAAAGGCATAGGTTCGTCGAATGGGCCCAAAACGAGATTGTCGTTGTTCCCGATTTTCAGAAGCGAATTTTGTTTAGCGATGAAGCGCACTTCTGGTTGAATGGCTACGTCAACAAACAAAACTGCCACATTTGGAGTGAAGATAATCCTCAGGTGTATGTCGAAACACCGTTACATCCAGAAAAAGTGACTGTTTGGTGCGCTTTATGGGCTGGTGGAATCATTGGTCCGTACTTCTTCAAAAAGGATGATGGCCAGAACGTTACAGTCAATGGTGATCGGTATAGAGCCATGATTACTAACTTTTTCATTCCTGAATTGAACAACGATGATGTCCAGGAGTTGTGGTTTCAACAAGACGGCGCAACATGTCACACAGCTAGTAGCACAATCGATTTATTGCAAGACACGTTTGGTGACCGCCTGATTTCACGTTTTGGACCTGTGAATTGACCTCTAAGATCTTGTGATTTAACACCGCTAGACTACTTTCTGTGGGGCTATGTGAAGTCATTGGTCTATGCGGATAAGCCACAAACGCTTGACCATTTGGAAGACAATATTCGCCGTGTTATTGCCGATATACGGCCACAAATGTTGGAAAAAGTCATCGAAAATTGGACGTCCAGATTGAACTACATCCGAGCCAGTCGTGGCGGTCATATGCCAGAAATCATATTTAAAATGTAATGCCACAAGAGTATTTTTCGAATAAAAAAAAATCTTGTCAATCGAATGATCCATCCTTGTTTTATTGCAATTTAAAGTTCTATACCTCTAAAAAGAACACCCATTATAAACAGACCAACTGATAATTTTAAATGTGTTTTACCGCTCGAAACATCAAATATTATTGTTTATTATATGAAGGAAGTATTGTCTTTCAATGACTGTTGCGTTTTGTGAAGACAACACGCAATAATAATCTTCACTCAAAATTGAATGAATCACTCGGCAGGCAGCCTCTTGGAATTGGATATAGAGCCACATAGTTCACAAAGCAGTCAAAACTGCCGCTGATTTTCTTCCTGTTTACTTCAAATGCATATAGTGAAATTTACTCCTTTTTCTTCGTCTAGAGAGGTTAAGTAGAAGCTCTAAAAGTTTTGTGATTCTAATGCGATAGAATATCACAAACTACTGGGCGAGAGTAAAACAAAGTGGATTACGTAAATGCCTGTAATTGAGAGAGTTATAATATGTTTCAGATTTTGGAATAATATTTTCTGAGAATCGCAAAATCCCCAAATATTTTAGAGGTGTTTCTCGAAAAACTTAGCTCATAATAGTTATCATAATTTTTGAGCGCACAATTAGCAACCTTTCATGAAACCATGTTGAAAGTCCAAGAGTAGAATATGTCGTAAATAGTGTCAGCAAAGAGAATAAACCGTCTCCGTGATAACCTAGCACTGAAAGAATCCGATTTTCTTTCCTTACATCAACTGTAGCAACTGAGTTTTATGAAACAAGTAGAGAATAATTGCAGCAGTGGTGTCAATTCAACACAGAACTAGAACTGTTTGAATGAGCAAATTTAACTAAAGTGTTCACGTAGAAAGAGGGACAGAGTGCTGTATTTACTGATCACACAAGGATTCACTACTAGCGATTAAATTATGAAAGTGTTTGACGAATTTAACCGAATTTCCATTTTTGCAACAAATGGAAAAAACTGTGGCTGAACTGCCGGAAATGTTTCCACGGAAAACCGTTGGATCAAATTAATCCAGCACTTTCGTACCAACAATCTACATTTAAAATTTTCAAAATATTCAAGATTTTCAATATGCCATTTTTTGATCGGAGATGAAAACAAATAAAGTTCACCTGTTTCTTGTAGATTTTTAAAGCGCCTGACAAAAGTTCTGGACCATAGTAAGTCTCTGACACTTATAGATACTACTTCAGAAAAATATTGTACAAAACATATATAAATATCAACTATACAAATTCAAGTTAAGTTACTCTTATTTTTGGTTACATTTCTGACCTGGTACTGTCCAGGTGTCACAAGGCGACCGTCACAAGCGCGCAGGTGTTCAAAGGACATGAGATGCTACTAAAACCTAAGATTTCAACCATGTGAAAATAAGTTATGTAAGATCGTTCTGGGACCTTACTCTATCACTTCAGCTCTTATTATAACACATACCGGGTACAGTTAGTTATGAATAAAATATTTCCAAGATACTTCGTACCTACCTTGAGCGATTCTTGAGTAAATCGTACATACTCATGTCCATCAACTCGAAAATAAAAACGGCTCTGCCTGTAAGATTTTCACTGAAAGTTCATCGAATAATAAAAATATCACTTGACAAATGTGTCCTCTAACGTACTTACTAATGAAATTCCAACAAATTCAAAACATTTTGGTGATAGGGAATCTTCTGGGCTGCTATGATTTCTGCACAATTCAGAACTCCTTCGTTACTGAAAAATAATGACACATTGTCCTAAAAAAGTGGGAAATGTAAGCGGCATGTTATAGAATTCTGATGAATCGGTTTTCATATTTATTCTAAATCCTAGTAGTTACAACTTAACATAAAGAAACTCAATTTTGCAAAAATACAATGATAATGAATTTGACCAATTAGCGTTTCATCAGATTGTATTGTAGACTGAAACTTATCTCCAGTGATTCTTTCGATTTTGAAAGAATTATGGATTTTCATTTATTATTTTGCCTTTCTTCCAGTGTTACTATGGCGAGAATATTTCGTTAAGTTCTCTAAACGTATAGTAGGGGAGCCCAAGCGGAGATTTTTGAAGTAACTCGAGCGTATCAGATAATTATATAGGGAGACTCCTTGCACCCTTTAATGTACCTCTACCCAATATGAATCCTTCATATGGCGGAATGTGTTGAGGAGAACCCCTCAGATTAGTAAAAAAAAATTGATCCTCAGAAAAACTCGAGTGCGTCAGATTAAGAAAAATTGGATTGATTACATTCAGAAGAGTGTATATTTCAATAATCTGACAATTTGAGCTGGACATTAAGAAATGAGGGAATCCTGATATTGTAAAAAAAAAACGTCCCCTCGAAATAGTCGAGAGCGTTTCTAATTTTTTTAAATTGAAGAAGACACTGATAGAATTATGAAGAACTAATAATCGGACGGTTTCCATGGGGCGATGTCTGTAGAATCGTGGAGAAAAGGTGACGCGTACAGCGGTTGAGAGCTGTGTTACGACCTCCTTTAATACAGGCCATGAAAAGCGTAGTCGCTCGGCGTTCCAAAGTTGAGTTAGTCGTCTACTCCCCTAGTCGCTTGTTTCGAGCATTATTTCAATTCTTTTTGTATATTTCGAAAAAACAAGAAATATTAATAGTATTTAGAACATATAGAACACTATATTGGGTATTGTGAGCACATATTTGTGTAACAGAAAAATGTAAAACATTTATTATTTCAAGAAAAAACGATGTTTTCGATAAAGCCCCACTGCGTAAAAAATACTTCTATTAGTCAGTGGGATTTATTTACATGAAAGTTGCCTAACCAAATTTATTGAATTATTTGAGAGTATAGGAACCTTGAAAGAAACGCTGTTGAAATTACTCAAATTGAATTATTTACCTAAGTATGAATAAATATTATATTTCTGATTAGCGCAACTAACAAACTACTTTATGAAAGTATTGAGCTTTCTTCGTTTATTTTTTGATTCAGTTTTCTTGTGCCCGGCTTAATTTTTTTTGTGTAGTCATTGAATAAGACATTCGAAAAATGGAACACAACATGTTCAGAATATTTTTATTGTCTTTACCACATAAACAGCAACAATAAAAATCTTTCAAAGACAAATTGCTTTCTGGTGCATATTATTCAAAAAGACAAAATTGTGAAATAATCACAGATATTATCAGCTAAATAAACTTTCTGCTTTTCAAAGTTATTAATAATATTTTTGAGTAAATGTACAAAATCATAGCTTACAAATATCCTGTTTTGAGGAAAGTTTGGGTTTTTAAAGAATGTGTTATTGTTAGTTAGATTTGTGAACAGCGATCTGTTTATTCGATGGTTATCGGTTATAATATCCAAAACAATGAAACCAGTATTTTGTACCGAAGTAATAATATTTTTTGTGATTGGTGTCATTTCTGAACCTTTTATATTATGAACTGGTAATAATTTTACCACTTTAGTGTGAAATTACCAAAAGCTGAAGAAATCATGAACCCTAAAATTGTTGTGGCTAACGAATTGTCATTACAAGCGACACCAATCAAACTATTTCCTCTATAATCTAGCTTTTTATTAATGTATATTTCATCTATTAATAAAACAACAACTTTTTCATGAGGTTTCAAAGACTCAGACAAATAATGTAAATAGTTTTCTATATTTTTGTCGCGAGCTGAAGCACTTGGGGCAACATTTAGATTTGCAGACAAATATTGAAGATATCTTTTTGTCGGAAAATTTATGTAATTCCGCATTAAATCATAAGCACAAGGGGAAAGAGTGTATAATGAATGACCTAATTATTGTATCAGACGAGTATCGTTTCTCCTTTGGAAGATCAACTTTAACCTCCTGCATAAAATTATGACTATTTTTTTTACATTTTTGAAAAGGTTTACACGCTCTACACCCCACTAAAAAAGAAAAATTGAAATAAACATATAAGATATGGCATCGATGCAGAATACATAATTTCAGAAATCCTCACCTCTAATACTTCTCCCACAGATCATGTAGAGCAGTTTAGAGTTCGAATTGGAAAAATTGAGTTGCCATATAAAAGAAGATGACTTATTATTCCATGTTCAGGATCCTGTTCAACGCCACTTGAAACCACTTAAAAAACTCAATACCAGTTGAAAAACCGAGAAAATTGAAAACACAACGTTTACTCAAAATAATAGTAGAGAGCACCAGCAGACCTCACAAAGAAAGCATCGAAACATAGTGTTGAATACCACATGAATAAACAAATATCTTAAAATACAACGTATTTACATCAGCAGTAGAGAACACCAGCAATCTTCACAAAGAAAGTCTTGATGACACCATGATTGAAAATATAATTTAAGTACCTAGATGGGTTCTAAAAGAAATATGAACTTATGCAATGTAAATAAACATGTAGGACTAATTTGACTCAGGCCGAAAGGTTACGTGTTGAGTAACCCTGCAACAATTATCTAATCATTTCAAATAGAATATTATTTTTTTTTAAACGAGAATCCTTTTTTTTTAATTCAGTGGATCTACAGTTTAACGCCGGTTCCAAAAGGCCAATGGGCTTGAAATGTAACCCAACTATTTTCATCATTAAACTAGTTAAATCATAGAAAAACACATACACCCATGCCTTCACCGGGGCTCGAACCCGAATCCATAGTCCGGCGTTCTTCCGATTAGCCACGGATATCGGCTACAAGAATACTCATCAGTTTTAGTGAATAATGCAATATGATGAACATACAAGCTTTTAATAGAAACTGATCAGGAATCAGTAAGTTTCATTTCTTCGCATTTATCAGGTTTTTTGAATATCCGCCGCGACGACTTAGAACATGGCAACAGAATTCTTTCTCAAGGTTTGTTATTGAGATAGTAGGTACGTACTTTATGGTCATAAAGGAGGGATGATCGATCGCAAAAACTTTTATGTTTGGATAGCACTGATACATATACTTTTAATGCATTACTTAGCTTTATATCTTCATCAATCAAATTATTACGATTCACTAAATCGATAAATTACTTATTCAAATATTTGATAAGAGTGTAGGAGTGAAAATTATATATATATATATATATATATATATATATATATATATATATATATATATATATATATATATATATATAATATGACTTTTGCCAATCCTTTTCAATATTGTTTTAGAAAACATCATTAGGGAATGGAAACTTCATGTAAAGGGCATGCAAGTGGGTATCAAAAAACAAAATAGAATAAATGTCAAATGTCTCGCGTTTGCAGACGATATTGCTATTATCACAGACAACAGAACTAAAGCCATCCTCGCCTTAGAAAAACTACATGAAATTGCGCAAAAAACCGGGTTACAAATTTCTTATGATGAAACCAAATACATGGAAAGAAAACCAAAAAATAACTCCTCTCTTACAAAACATGGTGAAATTCTGCAAGTCGGCCATTTTAAATATTTCGGGAAAGTTATAGTGTCCTCAGGTTTAAACCGAATCGCTAATGAACAGATAATTACCAAGCTCCAAAGGGCCTACAAACTAACATGGGCTCACAATATAACAAAAAGTGGATTTCGAGAAGCGCCAAATTGAGGCATTATGGCACAACGATTCTTCCAGATGCAATCTACGCATCTGAAACGATGGTTATTGACGGTCATTCAAGAATTAGAGAAACAAGAACGGAAATTCCTCAGCAAGATTTACAGGCCAATCAATAGAAACGGCATTTGGATGAAAAGACCTCAGAATGAACTGTATCGAAACACAAATACAATCACGGAAGAAATCAGAAAACGACGGGCAAAGTTCTATGCACATGTCTACAGAATGAAACAGTCCAGAATACCGAAGAAACTACTCGATATAATTATGAATAGTAAATGCGGAACAGAGTGGCTAAAAGAGGTCCAAAAGGATCTACAACAGATCAATATAAAAAATCTCGAAGATCGCACTGAATGTCGCTATAAAATCACACATGTGAAGTTTGAGCAAAAGTCAAATCGTCAACCTGGAGTAAAATGGACAGATGAACGAAAGAAAGAACATTCAGAGAGAATGAAGCATTTTTGGGAGGCAAAAAAGATGAAGCAAAAGTCCTAATAATTGCGAATTCAAGTTCAGTCGCTCTCCTCATAGGGAACAATCGTAATAATATATATATATATATATATATATATATATATATATATATATATATATATATATATATATATATATATATATATATATATATATATATATATATATATACCCATATATATATAATGCAATTAACATTATGAAGCTAGAAATCATGAAAACCGTCTGTGGCTTAATGAATCTCATTCAGTGCCAAATATTGCAAATGTATAAAAGCATATTTATTCAACATTAAATTACTTGGATTAAGCTAATATGTCTGAGAATGATGCTTACGTTTTATATGACTTCTTCAATCTTTTAGCGGCGAAGCATTCTCCTGTATCTCTATTTTGACATTTCAATACCTCTGAAAACGACCCCTCCCCTATTTTCTGCAACACTTTATATTCTGAAAAAAAGTTCAATATTATATACTCGGCAATTGAATGAAAACTCTCACTTAACTGTTTTGAAAATTTGACATTTTACCAAATTAAACTGATTAGTTGTATGTTTGTATAATTTAGAATGATGTTGAAATGTCAGTGTTGTGATAAACAAGCGAATAATGAATAATGAGATCAAGTAGTAATTAATTATACTGATTTTTGTTGAAGTACTTTTCATAAATGGAAATAGTTTTCATGAGAAGAACAAGCCACATTAAGTTTGAGTGGATATTTGGTGGACATATACCAATGTGAGAGAGATGATTCAAAGAAAAATGTTTAGAAACCAACATTTTACGAAAGCTATGAAAAAAATGTGTAACATCTATTAAAATTATTAACATTGAATTTTGATTAAAACAAACTGATAATATCAATGAATAAATAATGAAATGTATATTAATAACCAAGGCAAAATCAATCATTAATATACAACAAAGTAAAATATTAGATTTCAGCTATATATTTAGCGATAACTATCAAATACTTTTACCATATGACAGTTTTATGATATGAATATATCTGAAACTTCACAAGGATACAATCATTGCACAAATCAGGAATAATCGACGAATTGGGAAATCCTTAGAAAAAATATTCAGAAAGCCATTACACTAGGGCAACCTCCTCGCACCAGGAAACACCGCTGGTGGAACTTAATCTGCGACCAAGCAGTCGACAAGAGAATAACTGCATTGAAAAAATTTAACGGCCATAAAAATGAGGAAAACTGGGAGAATTTCCTTACAACTCAATAACAGGCCTCCAAAGTAATTAGAAGAGTAAAACGGAGATATGATAATAATAGGTGTCACGAAATACAGAAGGATTTCACCAATAATAATACTAGAGATTTTTACAAAACTCAGAGAAAACTTGCGAGGATACCAAGCGCCCACTCTTTGCTTCAAAAAATCCGATGGCGCGTTGGAAACTAACATAAAAAATATCTGCAAAATGTTAGCCGAATATTTCAGCACCCTTCTCAACTGCAATCCACCCCAAGAAAAACCTAAGTTCGAGCCGTTGACACATGTTTTCAGTTTATTGGCTCTCCAATAAACGAACAGGGTAGCAAGTTCAAGCTGTGTGAACATGGAGATGGAAAAACAAGAAAACCAAGAAAAACAGACTGTCCTCTAAAGGAAGTCGGCACACTTCAGGCCTACCGACTTTGTACTCTCCGGATTGAGAGATTTGGAAAATTACTTCGCCTTCAAAAAACTACTATTTATCCTTCAAGGCTACTATAAATCAAAAAATGAAACAATATATGAATAATGTTTGATGCGGGGGAAAATTCAAACAAATGTCAACATTGTCGGCGTGTCTCGCAATTAGGAGCAGCCGTTGACATGTGTTTGGAGCTTATTGAGTCACCTCAGAACGGCGTAGCCAAGTTCAAGTTGTACGCACCTTGAGGTGTAAAAATAAGAAAACCAAGAAAAACAGTCACTCCTCTAAAAGAAGTCAACACATTTCAAGTAACCACGTTTGTACTCTCGCCTCACGGGTGAAGTAGCTTTCCAAATCTCTCAATCCGGAGAGTACAAACGTGGTAGCCTGAAATGTGTCAATAAAAATCCCCTGGCGCCTGTTAAGTATCTGTCAGCCAATGGTCAGCGTCTGTTCCTCTAGTTGAGGCGGCTGTAGGTACTTCCATCTTAATGAACTCTAGAATCGAGTCGTATACCCCGTGGGCTCAACTGAGATATCACAAAATCTTTGTTCAACTTAAACGCATGATGGAAAAGGCGATCAAAGAATTATCACTCCAGGCACTAGTCTAAAGACTGTCTTCATGCCCTCAAAACTAAACACAAGAACTATATTGGTTCAATTGACAGTAATACACTCGCCTAAGAATCAGCTCACAAACACCACGAAAAAGTTTAACCTAAAAATCACTGCTCTCCAAAAAATGCGATTTGTGGGCGAGAGTTATTTTAATGGCGACAATTTCATAATCTACAAGGGGAAACCTGCCGTAAAAGTAAAAGACAAATTACCCTTGCTTTCTGTTGAATCAGCTAATAACGCGGACGCTTTGAATACTAGCGATGCTCGATATGTTGGAATGTTTACAACATTGCTTCAACCCTGCAGATATTTTGTATTGGTAACACGGATTATGTAAGCTCCTCTATGTCTCTAACTATACACAGTTGCAGTAACGCTCTCCATCTTGAATAAGTTAAGTTTAGAATAAATGTTGTATAAGTTAAGTGTTCCTTTTATTACCTCTAAAACGTACAAAGCTTCCAAAATAGAAGTTATATCTAACAGGTTATGGGACCAGGCAAAGTACGTAGTGAATTTTAAAAGTTACTAAATAACTGAGAGTGAAATTCGGTCAGTAAAGTCGTGTTGAGTAAAACGTGCACGTGCAACAAGTCAAAATGGCGGTATCGTATTTCAACAACATTCCCAAACTCTTAGGACGCGAGAACTATGATGAATGGAGTTTCGCAATTGAAAACGTAGCTGTATTGGAAGGATTAACTAACTGTTTAAACGGAACAGAACAGGACACAGTGTTAGTGGCCAAAGCCAAGGCAAAAGTGATCCTTACAATTGATCCCTCCTTGTACATTCACGTGAAAGAAACAAGAAACGTGAAGGAAGTATGTGATAAATTAAGAAACCTTTACGAAGATTCGGGCTTCTCACGCAAAATAGGACTATTGAGAACCCTAATCAACTTGCGTCTAAACAACTGCAATTCAATGGAATCGTACATCAATCAGGTTATTGAAACTTCTCAGAAATTAAGAAGAACAGGTTTCAAGATTGATGATGAATGGGTAGGATCGCTTCTTTTAGCTGGTCTTCCAGAAAAGTTTTCTCCAATGATAATGGCTATAGAAAACAGTGGTTTGGATATAACTACAGATTCTATCAAAACTAAACTGCTAGACATGCAGACAGATGGTAGTAGTAGCGGACCGTCAAATGGAGCATTCGTAGCTAAAGGAACTTTCCGGAAATATCCAAAAGAGGGTACCACAGGTAACAAGAAGTTCCAAAACAAAACAAATAAATATGACGTAATATGTTATGGTTGTAAAGAACGTGGTCATTTTGTAACAAAATGCCCAAACAGACAAAAACATAACCCTAAAAATTCGAAGTCTAAAACTTCAACTGTAGAAGACATGAATGCTTTTAATGCAATATTCATGAGTGGACAGTTCGATGATAGTGATATTTATGTAGATTCTGGAGCGAGTGTACATCTTACTGCTAGAAAGGATTGGTTACAGAACATCAAAACAGATGGAAAAGTAAAGGAAATAACAGTTGCTAATAAATCGAAAATGACAACTTCAATTTATGGTACTGTGTATATCAAAACAGTTATTGGGAAAGAAGAACATAGCATTAAGATTGATAATGTTTATTATTGCCCAGGTATAACAACCAATCTTTTGTCAGTAGGCCAAATTATCAAAAATGGCAATAAAGTGGAATTTACAGAAAATGGTTGTATCATCACCAATAAACTGGGAAAGGTAGTGGCTACTGCAGACTCTTTGGGTCATGTGTTCAAATTGAACTATGAGAAAGATACACTGCAAAGTTGTCCCAGTGCTTCTGTAAATCTAGCAGTTAATGATGAGACTTGGCATCGCAGGTTTGGACATATGAATTACAAAAACTTACAAATAATGAATGATAAAGATACTGTAGATGGTTTACAAATTAATGGAAAGGTATCAAGAAATTTTGTGAAGTTTGCTGTGAAGGTAAACAAACCAAATTACCATTCTCTAACAAAGGCCATAGAGCAACTGCTTTCTTAGAAATAATACATGCAGACTTATGTGGACCAATGGAAATGTTATCACTAGGAAAAAGTAAGTACTTTCTACTTTTAGAAGATGATTACAGTCGTATGGTTTTTGTGTACTTCCTAAAAAGCAAAGATGAAGCTTTCCAACGATTTAAAGAATTCAAAATGTTAGTGGAAAATCAGAAGAATGAAAAACTAAAAATTTTGAGAACTGATGGTGGAGGTGAATTTTGTAGTATTGAATTTGAAAATTTCCTGAGATACTGTGGAATTATTCATCAGCAGACAAATCCCTTCACGCCACAACAAAATGGATTAAGTGAAAGAATGAATCGTTCTATAATTGAAAAAAGTAGATGTTTGTTGTTTGATGCAGGCCTCGACAAATCTTTTTGGGCAGAAGCTGTTAACACAGCAGTATTTCTGATAAACAGGTCAGTAACATCATGTTTGGATAACAAAACACCTTATGAGGTTTGGCATAGTAGGAAACCAAATGTTGAAAAATTGAGAATTTTTGGTAGCAAAGCTATGGTCCATATACCTAAGGAGAAACGTCGAAAGTGGGACAAGAAAGCTACGAGCATGATATTTGTTGGCTATTCTGAAAACATAAAAGGCTTTCGTCTATATGATCCAACTACAAGAAAGATAGTAACCAGCAGAGATGTGACTATTGATGAGAGGCACCCTGAGGTTAAAGTGATCATCCAAGAACACAGTAATGAACTCTTCGAACATGAAGATTCAGTGGGGGATTCAAGCTCTGATGAAAGTAATCAAATCGATGCAGAGATAAATGACCAGTCAGATGCTGATTATATCCCTGAAGATGTCACACTTGATGTCGAACAAGTTAGACGATCAACTAGACAGCCTAAAACCAAAATATATCCTGATCATGTCACATATCTTTGTTCACCAGGTTATGTAGAGACAATCTTGGAAGATGTTCCTTTAACTGTACCAGAAGCATTATCAAGTCCCGATGCAGAAAAGTGGAAAGTGGCCATGCTTAACGAGATGCATTCCTTTGAAGAAAATGATACGTGGGAGTTAGTGAAACCACCGAAAGAAGGAACTGTTGTTGAGTGCAAGTGGGTATATAAATTAAAGAGTGGAAATGACAATAGTGTAGTGTATCGTGCGAGGTTAGTGGCGAAAGGTTACACACAGAAAGAAAACGTTGACTATAAAGAAACTTTTGCTCCTGTAGTGAGACACTCTACGTTGAAACTCCTTCTGAGTTTATCAGTTAAATTAGATTTAGATATTACTCACTTAGATGTAACTACTGCTTTTCTCAATGGTTTTCTTGAAGAAACTGTATATATGAGACAGCCAGAAGGTTTTGTCAAAAAGGGTTTTGAAAACCATGTATTCAAATTGAAAAAGCTATTTATGGCTTGAAGCAAGCTTCTAGAGCTTGGTACATGAGAGTAGATGAAATTTTATTGTCATTAGATTATTTAAAGTCTCAACATGAGCCATGTTTGTACTATAAAAGAAAAAAGGAGTCCATTACCATAATAGCTCTATATGTAGACGATTTTTTTGTTTTTTCAAATGATATCAATGAGTCTGTTAATTTGAAAAGTTGCTTAAAGTCAAAATTTAAGGTGAAAGATTTAGGACATGCTAAACAAATTTTAGGTGTAAAAATAACCAGAGACCAAGACAACAAATGTTTATATTTAGATCAAGAAAGTTACATTGATAGTCTATTGTCAAAATTTAAAATGACAGAATGTAAAGGGATGAAAACGCCCTTAGATACAAGTTTAGATTTCAATAAGGTTGATGAGAATATTTGTGATCCCAATATTCCATATCAGAACTTGATCGGAGGTCTCATGTACTTGGCTATTTTAACACGTCCAGATATTGCTTTCTCAGTTAGTTTCTTGAGTCAATACAATAACAAGTATACTAATGTACATTGGCAAAGTGCTAAAAGAATATTGAGATATTTGAAACAAACAAAGAAATTGAAATTGAAATATTTTAAGAATGATATCGATTTGCAGGGTTTTGCTGATGCGGATTGGGCAAATGATAAAAATGACAGACGGTCTTATACCGGTTTTGTATTCAGATTATCTGGAGGTGCCATTTCATGGCAAAGCACAAAACAAAAGACAGTTGCTTTATCGAGTACTGAGGCAGAGTACATGGCCTTAAGTGAAGCAGCTAAGGAGGCAATATATTTGAAAAATCTGCTTTTTGAACTTTTTCATTTCAAAGACAAGATTGTTGTTTTCAATGACAATCAAGCTGCCCAGAAATTGTCTGCCAACCAATCCAATCACTGCAGAACTAAGCACATTGATGTGAGACATCATTTTATTAGAGATTGTGTAGATCAAAAACTGATTGATGTCCAATATATAAGCACCAATGAGATGGTTGCTGATATTCTAACTAAAGGTTTAACCAATGTCAAAAATTCTTATTTTTGCAGCAAATTAGGTTTAGTATATGTTTAAGCAATGTCTCAACAGTGGGGGTGTTGGAATGTTTACAACATTGCTTCAACCCTGCAGATATTTTGTATTGGTAACACGGATTATGTAAGCTCCTCTATGTCTCTAACTATACACAGTTGCAGTAACGCTCTCCATCTTGAATAAGTTAAGTTTAGAATAAATGTTGTATAAGTTAAGTGTTCCTTTTATTACCTCTAAAACGTACAAAGCTTCCAAAATAGAAGTTATATCTAACACGATATACATCGATGCATCGAAAACATCGATATTTACCATTTGATACATCGGATCCATTCGATACATCGATAATATTCGATGTTTTACGATGCACCGATGTATTTAATTCAATACATCGAAGTCATTGACAATTGAATTTTTATTATTTAGAATAATATAATATCACATCACGTAATAATAAAATAATTTGCACTGACAAGGCTGTATATGACTTTATTCCTTTGCTTGCCAGACAATGTAAAATGTGAAACAAAATATAAGTATAGATTGACCAAGATATTTAGCCGTGTGGTGCAAAATGGAACTAACGCCTTTTCTATAAAGACGTCCTGTCACTCCAAACAAAAACGTCAAATATACTAGCGCCATCACTCGCACGTCAAAATATCTTGGTGTAACGTGTGACTTTAGTTCAATAATCTGTACAGCCGACTGCGTATGTGTTTGTTTTTGTTTCGAAATTTAACTTTCGTTGGAATACTTGGATTGCACTATTACAGGATATTATTTTGATTGTACTAGTAACTAGCTACTTAAATGACGATATAAAATACGTATAGTAAATAGAAAGAAACAATTATAAAGTTAATGTGTATAATTTCAACAATTTCCTCAATTATTTAAAATTGCTTATAAATATTCAACTATAGTGGCCAGCTCCGTACCATCCGAAAGGCTATTTTCTAAAGCTTCACAAGTTTTAAATCAACAACGCACCAGAATACAAGGAAAGCGAGTAAATAAAATTGTATTTCTCCAAAGTTTGGAAAGAAAGTACTGGGATATTCAAGTTAATTATAAATTCTAATTACCTACATGACTAAACTTGATTAAAATTGTAATATTTTCATGTTCTTCCTAAAAAAAGATTATTAAAATATCAATTTGTATTTCATTGACTGTCCTATATCTTGATCTCAAACGCGATTTTCGAAATGTGTACTTAGAGCTGTCAAAATTACTATGAATGTTGACAGATTCTCATACAAATTTTGATAAATCGAGGCACACTGTTACATCTGAATCCGTACTCAATATTATTGTTCCTTTATATTTTAAGCGATGCATCGAAAACATCGATGTTTCAATCCGATATATCGAATAACATCGATGCATCCTTTCCGATTGATGCATCGCAAAAAATATCGATGTATTTTTTAAATGAACACCCCTATTGAATACTAAATACCAAAAATTTTGACAGACGGCTTTAACGCCATTTTGGTAAGAAAAGGAAATTCAGAGATACTGCGGATACCCTTACTAAACACAAACGTACCAACCAGAATGGTGAAAGATGAATAGCGTTTTGTAGAAACTTCGGACTCAAAATCATGAGTACCAAAAAACGTGCATACAAGTTAACTACATGAAGATCGCCCAATACTAGGCAGAATGAATACCAAATTGAAATTGTCGCAATTTCCAAGAAAAACATTGAGGAAATTTTGAATGTCATAACTCGAAATGGCGTCTGCTATTCGAATCATTATCTTCTCCAAATAAAAACAAAATTTCAAAATAAAAATAATAATAATAAAAAATTTCCATCTGAAAAATTCAGGCCAGATCCTGAATATCTGAAACTCTACAAAGAGAGAATCATTGCACAAATCAATCAGGAAAAATCGATTGATTGGGAGATTCTTGCAAAAACATTCAGAAAGACATTACACTAGGCAACTTCATCGCACCAGAAAACATCGATGTTGAAAACCAATTTGGCGACCAAGCAGTCGACAAGCGAACAAAAAATACTTTCGAAACAAAAAATGTTTCAAAAATGCGATGGCGCATTGGGAACTAACACAAAAAATAACTGCAAAATGTCAACTACAAACCACCCCAAGAAAAATTTAAATTCGACTTCGTGTTTATGCATCTTGAATCGCAAGGCCTATATCTGTAATCTCTTCCATATCATATGGAAGAAATTACAGATATTATCAAGCAACTAAAAAACAACAAGCAGCAGGAGAAGGTGGGATTATTGCCGAACTCTGGAACGCAAAAACTTCATCATTTAACAGATACCAGATGATTCGAAATGCGCTCTAATACATCCATTGCACAAAGAGGTGCAAGATGGATTTCAGCAGTTACATAGGAATTTATTTACTCCCAGTTGGTTACAAATTTCTTTCTAAAGCACACCTAAACAGAGTAGAACACCAATTTAAAACTTCCAAAGAAAAATTAATGTATGAAGTATCATGCGGAAAGGGGGGCTAACTTTCATCAATACTTTTCAACATTGTTTTAGAAAAGATCATGAGGGAATGAAAACCTGATGTGAAGGGCATACAAGTGGGTATCAAAAAAGAAAATCGAATAAATGACTGAGATTGTATTCTCGCTTACCTCTTGATGAAACATAATTAAATATTAAATTGAATTAAACTCTTTGCTTAATGTTTCACGATTATATTTAACAACATGAATTAATCAGTCTTGAAAATGAGCTCACGCTCGAAACATGTTGTCAAATTCAAGTTGTTAAATATAATCGTGAAACATTAAACCAAGAGTTCAATTTAATATTTAAAATCTAATAAATGTAAAATCTCTCGCTTTTTCAGACATTATTACTATTACCACAGTCAACAGAACTGAAGCGATTCTCGCCGTAAAAAGCTATATGAGATTGCGCAGAAAACCGGGTTACAAATTTCTCATAATAAAAGATATGGAAGTACAACCAAAACATAAATCTCCTCTAATCACAAAATATGGTGAAATTCTAGAAATTGCAATTTAAGTTGCTTTTTAAAAAACCTCGGAGAAATTATACAGCTTTCCGGTTTAAACCGAATTGCTAACGATCAAAAAATTTCTAAGCTCCAAAGGAACCTTTTTGTTTGAAGGGCCTTCAAACTAACATGGGCGTACTATAATGAAAAGAGCATTTCGAGAAGTGCCTAATTGAGGCATTGTAACACAACGATTCTTCCAGTAGCAATCTACGCAGCTGAAACAATGACTGATCACTCAAAAGTTAGAGTAAAAGGAAAACAAGAACGAAAAATTCTCAGAAGATTCATGGGCCAATCAATAGAAACGACATTTGTGAAAAGACCCCAGAACCATCTTTATCAAAAGATAAATACAATAACGGAAGAAATCAGAAATATATATATATATATATATATATATATATATATATATATATATATATATATATATATATATATATATATATATAGATTATAGGAAAATGTTCCAATTACTGAAGGAAAGAAACATCCAATTTTACACCTATCAATGAAAAGTCAAAAACAGTTGAATGTGGTAATAAGGGGTGTTATGACTGTGAATACCGTGGAAGAAATCGCTGAAGACCTGAAAGAGCAGGGCTATCCAGTAACAAAAGTTGTCAGGATGAAGGGCAAAAAAGAGTTTCCAGCCCCACTAGCCCTTGTCGAGTTACCGAAACAATACAAGACCATCTACAATGACCTGAGATTCTGCTGCGGACTATATGTACAGGTAGAGAGTCTGAGGTTGAAATCCGAAATCGTTCAATGTTACAGGTGTCAACTCTTTGGACACGTGCAGAGTAACTGCCACGCTAATCCCAAATGTATGAAATGTGGAGACTCCCATAATTCATCGAATGTAAAAAAAGCAAAAATAACTAGCTACGCCTAGGTGTGCCAACTGCAGCGGTCAACATTTATCCACAAATGTTCACTGTGCCAAAAACCCTAATAATCCGAAAAACAAGAAAATGACAACTAGAAAAGTTGAACATACTGAACCCCCGGTCAATTACTGGCAGAAAAGGGCCGAAGAAGCTGAATGTCAGCAGAAACAAAGTACGGGGAATAAAGAAAAATCAAAAGCTGAACCAACGGCGGAAGATGATCTCGCTACAATTCTTGGTAGAACGTTAATTGCATTTTGTAACACAAACGCTACAAAAAAACGAAACATAGACTTCATCGACGAACAAGAAAAGATAATAAAATTGTATAGGCACAGAGCTTAAACAATAGGGTATTTGACTACAATAAAAATATTGATCAAAATGTTGTTAAGTTGATAGTAAATATTATTTTAAACCAATATAGCTATTACATCCTTTTGAAATACATATGATTTTCAAAAGAAATAATAAAATAATTAAAATTTCATATTTGATGAGGTGATTGAAAACACACTGTATTGGCTAAAGCGCGAGTGACGACACCGTGCAAGAAACAAAGCCAATATCCAACAAAGGCTAACGTTCATTTCTCTGATGTCTTTGTACGTGTGTGTTTGAGTATTTATTTCCAGGTTTTATTAGCTATTTTATTTGTTAGAGACAAAACAGAGAAATTATTTTGAATAATTATTATATAAGGTAGGATGGAGAGCAATTTTGTTAAAGCTAATAGCGGAAATCTCCCAAGAATAGACGCTATTATGGTTGGAAAATTTTTTAAAAAAATCCTGATTTTTATGCTACAGAATTAAAGAATGTAAAAACAGCACAGTAAGTATTACTCTATATATTAAAAATTATATTCTAAATGAATGAATGTTTTAGAAAATGCCTAAAAAAGTTTACTTAATATCACAAACATTTTAGGTTATTTAATAATAATAATAATAATCCATTTATTTAGCAATAAAATGCTATACAAGATTGTACATGTTTCATTAATCCCACCATCTATGTTATAAACGAATATTATAAATCTTATACATACTAAACCTATCTTACAATTATCATATTTAGATCTTACAAATTAATTTTCATTTTGCAATGACTAATGATATTTTTCTTACCTAAATAACTTAATAAATTTTTATAGAATTTTTTTTTAGTAATCACACTCATTATAGTACTCCCTTAATTTTTTTTTGAACTGCGTATATGTTGCAGTCTTGACAGAGATAGGTAATTTATAATATTTCACCACGCCCTTTACAATGTGCTGCGCTACTTACAGATTGTTGTAACATAAATCCCATCTTATTTCTTGTGTTGTAATTGTGTACGTTATGAAACGATACTAAAATTTCATCAAAATAATCTGGCATAATTCCTGTTTCAATTTTATAGATGAATATTAAAGCTTGCATCTCCAAAAATTTTTCTATATTAATACAATTTAGGACTTGCAACATATTATGGATACCTGCATACCTATTACGCTTTAAAATTATTCTCATAGCTCTGTTCTGTAGTAACTGTAATCGCTTAATTCCATCATTATTACTAAGGTAAAGAATAGTACTGGCAAGGAGATAATGAGGTAATATGATAGTATTATATATTGTTTTTCGAGCCCAAAAAGTCAAGTACTTACTACATCTATAGAGCACTCCTAATTTTTGTGATATTTTCCTGCAAACCTATTCTCGGTGATTTTAAAATTTTAGTTTACTGTCTACCATAATTCCTAAATATTTTATTGTTTCAACGATTTCTATTTTGTCATTGTTAATTTTCAGATTTAACCTGTTCAAGTCACCTTGTATTTTCTCTGTAATATTTCTTTTACCTAATATCATTGCTTTGGTTTTCTGCACATTCAATTTAAGCTTGTTACTATTCAGCCAGATAACTAATCTGTTAATATCATCTTGTAGTTTATCTATGATATTACTTTCACTGCTTGTTAGATAAATTATATTGTCATCTGCAAACAAGTGTATTTTACAATTTTTTATCATATTTTCTATATCATTTATATAGAGGACAAAAAGTATCGGCCCCAATACACTGAGTGCCTTGAGGCACTCCACTTTTCACAGTGATATTTTCAGAAAATGAATATCCACATTTTACATTTTGTTGCCTTTCACTTAAATAGCTGCGAAACCAATTGAGTACAGTGCCTTTTAGTCCATATTTTTCAAGTTTAAACAATAATATTTCTCTGTTGACAGTTTCGAAAGCTCTTTTGAGGTCTAAAAATACAATTGTACAAAAATTTTTATCTACGCTGGTCTTCCAAAGCTTTAAGATATAGCTGTAAAATCTCACGCTTTCATGTGTAAAGATTACTTTAAACAGTAAAATGATCTTCAATAAATTTTTATGAAATCGTCTACAATCACTAAATTCAATAGTCGACAGTCGTATTACAATGTGGCGTTTACTGCGTTTATTGTATCGTGACGTCGCCCCATTAAATAACCTGTATAGCAGTGTTTTGGCGCGTTTCTTAATCATTCAAACTTTCTATGTCATTTTCATAAAAATTAGAAAAATTTAAAGAGAATTAATCAAATGGGAAATATGCATCAGCTATAACGAATAATTTGAGATATTTTTGTGGAAACAGTCAAATACCCTATTCTCACAAACAAGGACAAAAGGAAAAGAACGTCGAACGAGAAAAACTATCAAATCAAAAAATCATGAAAAATGCTAATGAAGCACTGTGAACAATCTATCAATTCATAAATTGCCGGTAACCACATTAACGGTTTCAGTTATGACACATGACGACTTCCAAGTAGAACAACCCGACTCTTTAGGTATGCCAAACAAACCACAATTCAAATTGTTTATTAATTTCTCAACTGTTTGAATACTAAGCTTTGAGGACATATCCAATAGTTTCAGACTTAATTGTATTATTACGTGACCTCAATTCGTACCTCAGTCTTAGAACCAGAGAACAACAGAAACACAGAAGACCATAGTAAGGATTAACAATTAAAAAACATCGGAATATCATACGGAATGTTTGTTCACTGCCTAACTCTACTTACAAGCCAAGAATATAGACTTGGCAACGCCGCAACAGCTCATTCCGTAGACCCATCGGTCTTACTGCATGTTATAATTGCCTTTTCAGCGAAACTGTACTTTGTATAAAAAAAATCGTTCTAACAAAAATTGTAGATCATACAATATTCTATAGAAATTAATAATACACTTTTTATCTAAGAATGAATCTATGTCTGAGTTATAGCGATTCAAAAGTTGTTTTTATAGTATGTACATTAACAAGTTCACTTTATCAATTAGAATTGACAATATGCTATAAATTTATAACGAGTAATATGATATAATTTATAATATCATATTTGTTACGAGCAAGTAAATTTTACAGTTGAGACCATCAGTTAATTTCAGCAATAAAATCCATTTTAAATCATACGGAGACAGTTTATTTTTATTGATAAAAAAATTTACATGCATATCTGAATCTACTAAAATCTGATTAATTATTTGTATACTGTTTATTTTTTGCTGTTTGATGGAAAATCTGGAGTGTAAAAAAATGCTGTTATTTTTAAAAAATTTTTAAATTTTAATCAATTTTTATAAATTTTTTATAATTGGATGTTAAATCAACGAAATTACTAATTGAATCTGAGTTTTCAAAGGCTTCATTCAATTTCTCACAACGTTCTTTCAATGCTATGGTTCTTTCAGCTGGATCTTTTCTTTGAGCGTGGACTGTTTTTGATAAGTAGGGGTAAGTTTGGAAAAATACTTGGCACAGCATTTAAATTGAGTTCAACTTGAGCAGATATTGCCTTCGTTGATCCATCTGGCAAACGATGAATACCTTCTCTACTAAGTGCACCCTCTGGAAAATATTTGGCACAAACTACAGAATAATTTGTGGGGGTCATGATACCCTAGCAATATTTTTTAGCCATTGATTCATTAGATTTTCATCCTATGGAAAACGAAATACAGAAACTGGTGGTTCGCCGGACTCGGCGAACCATGTTTTGCATTCGACTTGCATCCAGGCACACAGTAATGGCTTGGCATGTTAATGTTTGTGCTAATATCAAGAACAAGACCTATAAGAGATTATTTCTAAATAACTACTAAACCTAACAAAGGGCAAGTAACTCTACTGATCACAAAAAAAGAACAATTCAAAAGCAAATAATGCTTTTGCTAATGTCTGAATTGCTCAGTCAAAACATCAGTAATCGGTAGCTATTTACACACAAATTTCAAAGGTATTCCTTAGTGTATTGCTGAGAAAACACAGTAGCGCTTTCTACATACTATACATCACATAATAGCACAACAACTAAAACGTGGATTTTTGTTTTTACACAATTATGAGATGGAAAAGTTAGGTATTATTTCTACCTCCTCCGGTATAACCAAAAAAGGCACAACTTAAAACACAACAGATATTCCTGTTTATATACAAAATTTGCGGGAAATTTATTTTGCTTGTGCTTCACAACTCCAAAAAATAGCACTTTTCACAACTTATTTTTGGATTTGAATATTATTTCTCTCGTTAAATAGCGATTTATTCAGCAGCAATGAGCAGAAACCATTACAACGTCAATATAGCATCTCTATTTATGGGTCTTGCTTCGATGTTGCCAGATCTCCTAGTTCATGGCTTGTAAGTAGAATTAGGCTGTGGTTTATTTTAAAGGCGGGTTTAGAGAGCCCTCGCGCACCAGCCTCACTTCCGGTCCCTCACACAATGTAAACACCTCCCTCCCCTCGAGGTCACTCAAAGTGTGGCCAACTAGGGGTGAGCCGTCGTTAGTCGCTTTTTGGTCGTGCATCAAAGGGCAAAAGGGACAAAGATGCGCGGGTGAATGCCTGTCGTCTAATTGCCGGGCGAGTTGAAGGCGAGTCGGATGCGACGTCTAAACCCGCCTTAACAGTTGACAATTGTTTTAACAAAAAACGATATTTCCCAAAAGGTAAAAACTGTCAAAAAGATTTTTACAGCCTTCGCCAGCTTTCAGTCAGAAACGATTTCACGGTTAACTTGATAGACGAAATAGATAATTAAAAATAATATTCACAATGGAACACAGAAAATTATATTTTGAAAAAAATCGTGATGCAAATTTCAAAGAACTACCTCATCGTCAGACAAAGACATCTGAATATGAAATAATACTTCGAAACGTACATATATCATTCGTATTATATTCTGAAAAAAGAACATTTTTAGTCCATCACAAAGTACGATAGATTTCGCTTAGTAAAAATCATCAATACAAAGGAAACAAAATAATTAGGTTTTACCACACAGATTATTCATATTAAACCTATATGGAAAATTATAAAAAAAACATAGAACAAAAAACACGTATATAATTTCAGAAATATTTATAACATCAAAATCCTTCATCAAAAACACCATTAAAAAAATATATATTTCTACAAAGTAGCTAACTCTATATATGTATATAAAATATTAATAGAATTAAGATTATTGATATTGAAAAATTTTGATTTGTATGTAACTCATTTAAAAATTATTTCATGGACAGAATATGTATTAAATAATGCAAACATTTTCTATCTAAAAATCTGAAAGGAAACTTTTTTGTTACTGGAAAACAAATGAGACTCATGAAAAAAAAACCAAGGGCGTCGTCACAGTGCTATAGAAGGGGTTTCAAAACTTTCATCTAATGGCAACTTTCATATAGTCCAACAAAGCATAACTATTGAAATCAACTAGGTGTAATTAATTTTCCTAATTTTTCAAAAGGTTTCTCAAACTTCTATAACATGATATTTTAAATGTTATCATTGCACTGAACCCTCACGCACTTACTTGATAAAAAAATATATATAAAATAAAACAGAACAGTGGATAGTTCACGATTCATTTGTACACTCTCATTAATATTAACCTAGAAAATCATAACTAAGTCTTCAAAAATTATTGTAGTTCCAAATGCATTGCACCTTTAAAATAAACAAAAATAAGTTATATAATACCCAGATAGTTGATATTTTGAGTGTTTTAACATATTATAAAAAGACAATATAATTCAGGGATAACATATGAGATTTGAATGTTATGGACTGAACAAAAGATTGAAGATATAACTTAATATCAATTTCAAATGTACCACAGAAAAATTATTAACACGTATCAGCATGCTAATAATGTGTGTTGTAGTGTAGTGTATATCGTTAATGATGTGTAACACATTTGCTTTACACATAAATTTAACTATTACTCAATTAACTATAGAGTAAACAGATAAATCTTCAAATCTTCATCATTCCCACCTCAAATAGTGATTATCAAAACAGTAGAAATATTCACTACTACCACCAGTAGTAGACAAGTAGTGACAAGTAGTGACTGGTTCACTAAAATAAAACATCAATTGCACTCAAAATCTAACTTAGGTATTAAATTATTTAAAACAGTTGAAAATCTGAACTCTATGGACTTATTACAGAAATTGTGCCTGAAAAATCTCAGTACCAGTTGAGAAAACGTATTTTTTTGTCAAATAATTGTGCATGCAACAATCTATATATGTATCAACAACAAATTTTTAAACTTAATTTGTTCAAACTCACGAGTTAAAAAAACACAACTATAAACTACTTGATTAAAACATTAAAATTCTAGTGGTAAAAATATAAAATAACATAATAATAGGCAAAATGTTTATCTTGGATGAAAAATCCCAGTCGGAATGAATTAGAGGTCACTTGATGTTGCAGTATTCATGTGTACCTTGATCTTTAACAATCCTGGATTCAAGTGTACAAATCTGAAAAAACATAAATAAAACTAATTGATGGTCTGATAAACTGAGAACTCAAAATGAGAAAAAAAAAATGAGAAAACACTCCCAAGTAACATTCTAAGCACTAAAAAGTAACTTGAACTACCTAAGATATGTTGAAAGACATGTATGACAAAAATGCAATTTCAGTTACCATTTATAACTATGTAATAAAAGGCGTAATAAAAACTTCTATTATGTTTGTCTTCATAGATCAAACTTTATAATGGGTGATTTTTTAAGCGTAGTTTTTTTTTTAAATCGAATAAAACACACAATTTGCATATGTTCAAAAGTTTTATTGCAGTTGATAACTTGGCCTTTGCCATTTACATTTTAAGGATGTAAACTTCATGTAAATGTTGTCCGCGACTCCGTATCAAATGGTCCATTCGGAAGGTCCAATTTTGCGTCACTTTTTCGAGCATTCCGTCCTGTATCCCACGAATTACGCGTGTTATGTTATCCTGTAAAGCTTCAATCGTGTTCGGATTGTCCACATACGCGACTTCACATAATCCCACAAGAAATAATCCAGAGGCGTCAAATCGCATGATCTTGGCGGCCAATTCACAAGGCCATTTCGAGAGACAAGCTGCTCACCAAATTCATCCTTCAACATGTCCATTGTTTCACGAGCTGTGTGGCATGTGGCACCGTCTTGATGAAACCACATATCAACCAAGTTCAACTCAGCCAACTGGGGCAAAAAAAGTTGCGTATCATGGCTCGATATCGTTCGCCGTTGACGGTCGTCTTTCATCTTTTTCTTTCCACGGTCGTCTTTGAAGAAAAATGGACTGATGATGCCACCAGCCCATAAACCACGCCAAACTGTCGTTTCATCGGGATGCATCGGTAATTCTTGTATGGCATGTGGCTGTTCATCACTCCAGATGAGACAGTTTTGTTTAGTTACATATCCGTTAAGCCAGAAATGAGCCTCATCGCTGACCACAATTTTTCGATAAAACCAAAAATTAGACGTTGTGGTAGGTCATTCGGCTTCAATTCTTGCAGAAGTTGAATGTTATAGGCTTTCAAACCCAAATCAATACGTAAAATTTTCCATGTGGTTGAGTAAAACCCATGCTCAATTGCTGAGAACAGCGAATAATTGACATTTCACGATCCTCATTAACACTGTACGCTACGGCTGCAATATTCTCTTCAGTACACACTGTACGCATGCGAGACAATGGTTTAATGTCCAACAAAGTAAACTTGGTGCGAAATTTGGTGATAAAAGCAGGAATTGTTGATCCACCAGGTCGAATATGGTCGTAACAAACGATACACATTTTGCACACAGCACGAATTTTGATAGTAAATTTCAACAATTTGCAATCGTTGCTCGTTTGTAGGTCTTTTCATGATGAAATGGCAGAGTATACTGAAAACTTTTCACTTTGACAGATGACGTATGGATGCCAACCTGAAAAACTTAACTCTTAAAAAATCACCCGATACATATCCTGATGTAGAGAAAAAAATAGACTATTTATAACAGGATTAATTAAAGCTGTTGACTAAAAAATCCAGCACCTTCTTGAAGATAACGTAGGGTTCTCTCTGATCATTAATCACTTGAAAATATGAAATCTCTGTATTTTTAGGTAGTTAAAAGACATCTGATTACATTTTATTCACTTTGCCCCAACTTAAGCAAGGAATTATTCACTTCTTCACTTGAAGGATATTTTGTGAGGACACCTCAAGGCAAAACACAACTAATATGGTCAGGTCACACATTTGTAACTAAAAGTCATTTACTGTCCATAGTGAAGATTCAAATATTTCTACAGGAGAAACAATCTTTTTAAAATTATACTTGATAACTCTCAAACAAATGGGTACAGATTCCCCTTAGGACCAAAAGTATTTTTTTAGGAAAGCAGGCTTACATTATTGTAAAAGAAGCAAAGTTTAAAGCTACTTAAAATAGAACATAGAGGATACTCACGAAATTTTTCTTGTTTTTAACCTAGAAATAACAGCAGGTTTAATTTTGGATAAACCATTTTTACTTCTGTTTCCTCTTCCAGTTATAACTAACAGACTTTGGGAAGTCTTTTTACCACCCTGCAATAAATTTATATTTCTATCAATAAACATATCTAAAGCTGGTATTGCCTCCTTCACAAACAGAAAATGTAAATCTAAAGTATCAAAATTTTGAAGTCTACGTGAATGTTCCTCTAACAGCATTGTAGCTGCTTTGTTATTTGACATGTCATATAATTGTGTTTGTTTTTGAGCAAGGTTAGAATAAAACTGCGCCACTTCCATTTGGCCTTGAGAATAATATTGCTGGGCTTTTTGATAGAGATCTTGTCTTTTTTGAAGATATTCAGTGGCCTCTTCTCTATAATACTGTGAAGATCTAAGAACGTCATCCTCTTCATCCTACAATTCATATGAAACAATTTTTTTAAAAAAATAATACGAAAATTACCAAAAAATAAGAAAGCAAGTAGGGGCCATTCAAGTATTACGTAAGCAGATTTATTTCAATTATTTCATCTTTGATAGTTCACCTTTTCATAGTTCATCTTGAAAAATATCTCGCAACATTATTTTGGTCAATGAATTTCAATTTATTTCAATTCAAAACAAAACTTCATTAACCAAATTAATAATATTTCAGATTCAAAAAATAAATGATCAAAGAAATAATAAAAATGACAAATTAGTAATAAATGACACGGAGGTTCCGCTTATCTCTTAGTGAAACATTATGTTACTATAAAATTAAAAATTAACACACTTGACTTAAGTTTCACTGAATATATTGAAAACTCTACATATGTTTCGGGTGCTTAACGCATTATCAAGAGTATACAATATTATCCAATATTGTACTCTTGATAATGGGTTAACCACCCGAAACATATATAGTTTTTAATATATTCAGTGAAACTTAAGTCAAGAGTGTTAATTTTAAATTTCATAAAAAATTTTTTAAATGAAGAATGCCTTATATTAATTAATGCTTTATTAAAGTACCTTATTTGTCCCAAAATCTTGATTAGCTTTCTCAAGCTCTTGTAACAGGGGCTGAGTGATAGGTGGTTCTCTAATATTAGTATCGTTACAGACATCTTTAGGGTCCACTGAAATCAATAAATCTTCAACGGTTTGTTTATAATCGTAGTTATTTGCGTGAAATATTTCAAGTAAGGCATCTTTGTTCACTGTTGGGAATGTAGCATATAATTTCTTCCTTGTTAGCTGTGCAGCTAAATCATTGGGGGCACAATTTTTCCATTTTGAGATCTCTTTTTCATGAAGGTTCATTGCAATCTGCAAACAGAATTAACATTGAACATCTCCCTAATACATTTTGTTCAATTTGTATGCCAAATATTTTTATATATTCATTTTGGAAAAATGTTTGAATCTTCTTAACAGGAAATAAATCGAAAGATAAGTACTGAAATTTTGTTAAATTTTTTAATTAAAAGATGATGTACAAATATACATAAATTTCGATGTGAAATTGTGAATATTATAGATTGATATTAAAAACATTCAAAAGAACATTTTACATATGATCTTTTGAAATAAATGAGAGTTTAAATACATATATTTGGATTGAACTGAAATATTAAAATCTTATTTCAAAAACTCAATTAATTATTAATTTTAAAGTAATAATAGGCGTCATCATTATTATATGATAACTTTTCATGATGAAAAATGAAAGGTTTAGTTTTACTTTATTATTATCACAAATTTTAAATTATCTGTGATGCAACTGCAAATTGCTATTGCAAACTGATTATTCAGATTACACCTGAAATTACCAGAAGATAAACAAAATTGCAAACGTTATATTTTATAATTTTATGATACCTACTAAAAATAATAAAAGAAACATTTTCATTTTCCATCATATTGAAATCTCTTAAAAAAGAATGTACCTACTTGTTCATTAATAATTTCTCGAAGTCCTTCTTTAGCTGGTTGCTTTTTTTGTATCCCATTTTCTTCCTCAAATAATTTCCTAGCAAATGCTTCATCTTCTGCAACTAATTTGTCTAACACATTTTGTTGTGTTTCCATCTGCTGATAAACAGATTCCACATAAAAAGCAAATAACTGTCTTGCAAAACTTTTTGGGACTTGAACAACAGGTTGAAAACCTTTTGGATAGTTGTTTCCTGGATCTCCAAATTCTTTTTCTAACTGCTCAATCAATGTGTTACCCAAACTGAATTCTATAATATCATTATCTTCACTTCTAGTGTCATTTTCTCCGGGAGAAGAGCAATTATCAAATTCAGAATCTGAATCGGAATCTCCCATTGTTGATTCTGAAGACTTGTTCCTTTTATTTTTACTTATAGACGGTTGGATTAATGGTGGTACAAAGTTCAGACTGTTCTGACTATTACAAGGCTCATTGATTAAATTAGTGGACAAATTGTGAACCACTGGACTGGAACTGTTGGAACCACTTGATGATGCTTCCATATGACATAATTCTTCTGATGAACTTATTTTAGGATCACTGTGACTCAGTTTTTTAGATAACTTAGGGCCTGTAGCGGAATCATACGCACTGTTGCTTTCTGTTGATAACATATTTGAATAATCTTTATTATCTTCCAAGAATATTTCAAAAGCCATATCAAAATTGCTGTTGCAGTCATCATACATATCTCTAATACATGATGGAGGAATATTCTGGAAAATATCAGACAATTTTTTTAAATCTTCATTTCTATCTGTTATGATGTCATTATTTGTCGAACAACCTTTATCCAACATTCCTGATTTATTTAAAGGAACTCTCTTTCCAGGAGGGTTGATATCTCTGTATTGGCCATATAATATACTTGCATCTTGATGATTTACATAGAAATCTGATAATGATGTATTGCATCCTTTATCAATCTTCTGAATTTTTTCTTCAATATTATTAGTAGTGAAATCCATAAAACTGCTACTACTTTCATCTTTTAAAGGGGTAACAATGTTCCAGCTCTTCAATGTCTTTTCATTAATTCCCCAAGATGAAAAATCAATATTGTCAAGTGAAAAATTTCCATATATTTTGTCGCGAATAGGAGGGACACTTTTTATTTCACATTTATCATTCTCATCGTCGTCAGATATTTCAATTACGTTTGAAACTTCACATTGTGAATTATTTTTTAAGGAATATTCTTGTTGTGAGTTTTGCCACAAATCAGGCAACTTTAAATCTTTGTTCATTGAATTATGGTTATGAGTGACATTAGTACTCATAACCATGTTTGAAAGCATTGCAGAATTACTTAAAGAAGGAGCAGGGGGATAACTTCGTTGTTGGGGACTTTTCTGATAATGGAGTGGAAGATTCAAACTCAAAAGTAATACTTCAGCAGTAATATTTTGTATGTACCTTTCTTGCATTCTTTTAATTGTAGCTTTTGGTACACCATGTTCATTGTTATTTGCAAGACGATTGATATTCCAACTCCATTTTGTGCTTGCTTCTAAGACACAAATCTTATAACCATACTCCATAGCCATTTTGCAGTAAGGCTGCATCTCCCACAACTGTGTGTTCGTGTTGTCAATAATTATGGGACTATTGCCTTTATACATCGCCTTATATGCAGCTCTTTGAGTGTAACTATGGGCCTCACTAATTTTACTTATATCATAAACATATCTTCCAGATTTCATAAAGAAATTATCAGCACTGAAAATGTGTTCAGAAAAAACTGGATTTTCAAGAGAAGCTTCTAATATACTTCTTGATAAATAAGATTTTCCACTTCCTGGTAAACCTCTCATCAACACTAAAATCTTCATACCTTTTATAATATCTTCTATAATTTCTTCAATAGCAAATGTGGCTACATAGTTCTGAGAATTCCTGATCCTGGATACTTTCCTACATTCAGGCATGGTTTGATTAACCACAGTGGCTTTACTTGAAGACATTGCATCATTTCCAGAAGCACATATTTGTTGTAAAGCAATCGTAGATTTATGAACTGAAAATAATTTTAATCCTAATTGTAGACTATATCACATTTATATATATATATATATATATATATATATATATATATATATATATATATATATATATATATATATATATATATATATATATATATAACTATAAAATATTCCCCAACAGTTTTGTTTTCATAGCTTAATTAGTTGTACTTCACCAAGACATAATGTTATGCCTACAATAAACTTTTCCTCCTAACTAGTTAATTTTGTATGTTGCCCACAATTTGAAAATTTTACAATATTAGGTATGCTAATATCACGCATTTTGTAAATTATTAATTGTAACATTATGAATAGTAACTAATCATATAATAAATTTATACACCTACCTATGTTTTATTACATATGCATAATAACCAAATTAGGTTTTGAGCATAATTTGATTTTAATGTTACTACATATAATTTAAGAGTACTAATTCAAATGTCAATTTAACTCATAGCACAGACAGTAGCCTGTATTAAAATTAATTTCAATGCAATTTTAATAATCTTGGAAATTGCTGCGCATTTAATATTCTGGCATATTAATGTAAGACTAGTTTTTTTTCAAAAATATTATCGGAATAAAATTTAAAAATCAGCACGAACACTGATTCGAAAATATTTTTTCAAGAGTATGAAAATGTCATATCAATGATATTAATTAAGAAGCACAGACTAAAAAATATCCATAAACCGCAATGCACAATAAAATGGGGAAATGGTGATTTCCCAGCATATAACATGAAAGATAAGCAATAAAGAGATAAAACATCTAATTTATTCCAAGATTATAGAATTTTTAGGAAAAACATAATAGAAACTTAATCTATAATTTCCCATAATAAATTCTCTTGAATTCCATCCAAGTTCTAATTTCAGGAAACATTATTATTAGTATTATTATTATGTATTTGAGTTTTAAGCATTAGTGTATAAGGAATAGTGTAGTCTCTACATACACAATAGTGTATGTAGGAACAAGCTTGTTTTGTCACTATAGAAGATTACAACTATATCATAATTTTGTACCAGTTTCAATACATCTTACCATCATAATCATTGTGCTGAGCTACGTCTTTAATTGTAACAACATCCAAATGTTTACCAAAATTCACCATTAGATCTCGAAGTACACTAGATTTGTGAGAACCCAGGTAATTGTAGTTAGACATATCAGAGTATTTAGGCGGACACAAATTAGGTATATAAATTACCACTGATGCTCACTTGTCTGTACTTGATTGTTCAACAAAAATTCAAGCTGATTATTGCTGAATAATTCTTTAGACCTTCAAACCAATGTCACTCTAAAAAAATATATTATGGAGTAGCACTAATAACATATTACTATACACATCGAATCGTGAGTGGTTTTGCAACTTTCACTTATCAGATAACAGATAATAGTAAATTATCCTAACAAAATCTGCATCAAAACACTTGAACAGTATATGATAATTCTGTATTTATAATTCAGGATAATATGAAGCACATAAAAAATAAAATGTCAGTTTCGATAACTGTATTATACAATACAATCGTTTCAAAAACTATTTTCTAAAATTATCAATTAATGAATTTATCATAACCATAACAAAAACATATCATTTTATATTTAAGGCGCAAACGCAATACGCAACATGCAGATAAAGGAGGATTCCACTTTACTATACGATAAACGTTTGAATCCAAACAAGATACTACCAACATTGTTGGCAATATGCAAAAATTTTTCCACATTTTCATATACCGTCGATTTAACAAATAAAGGAGTTTTATTCAATTTAAGGTACGTTAGGAATATTTAAGTTTCGTCTCAGTGACCAAACCGAATGGTGACCCCTCAGAACATACCCTTATTTAGTATGTTCCTTTATTTATAAGTTATATACCTTTATTTGGTATGTTCTGTGGGTGACCTTATTGAAATACAAATTTTTTTACTTAGACCAAAGCCTAAATCTACTTACAAGCCATGAACTAGGAAATCTGGCAACATCTAAGTAGAGAGAAATAACGTTCAAATCCAAAAATAAGTTGTGAAAAGTGCTATTGTTTGAAGTTCTGAAGAAGAAGCCAATAAAATCTCCCGCAAATTTCATATATAAACAGTTTTTATAAAAAAAAGATTTTAATATGTAAATCATGGAATATAAACATTTTTGAGAGTAACAGCATTTGTTTTACACTCTAGATTTTCCATCAAACGTAACTGAATGTTCACAAATAAACAGTATACAAAGAATAAATCAAATTTTAGTAGATTCAGATATGCATGTAAATAATTTTATTTATAAAAATAAACTGTCTCCTAATGATTTAAAATAAAAAAAATTAAAATACATTACTGTACACATCTCAATCAATGTTTAAAGGAATTGACAGATGCATTAAACTTACTCTCACCTGAGAATGATGGTTCAAATAATGAATTTTATAGCATATTGTCAATTCTAATTGATAAGGTGAAATTGTTAGTGTACATACTATAAAAACAACTTTTGACTCGCTATAACTCAGACATGGTTCTTCTTAGAAAAATCGTGTATTATTAATTTCCATAGATAATTGTATGATCTACAATTTATGTTGAAACTATTTTTTTATACAAAGTACCGTTTCGCTAAAAAGTTTTCTGAAAAGGCAATATAACATGCAGTAGAGCGATGTTCGAAGATCGGTCTACCGGAATGACCTGATGCGGCGTTGCCAAGTCTATGTTCATGACTTGTAAGTAGAATTAGGCTGTGATAGGTAACGTGACTGACTATGCGTCCCGATATGGGCAGGACCGTTCCACTTTCAGGAGCCTGTACCGCTGGCTGTCTCCGCAAGGCACGGCATAGTCCCGCCTTTGAAAATAGGCCAAACGATCATTCAAAATGAATTTTTTTCACTCGAATATCATAACACAGCGGCTTGGACGGGTGACAAATTATGACGGTGCAATGATCGAGATAATTATGATAACGTTACAGCCTCTGGAAAAGTATTTTCTATTTTGAAAACGTTTTTCGAAAATATGAGATCAGAAACGTGATATACTTTTTGCACGCAAAAGCAGCGAATTTAATGAAATTGTGTTGAAAATCGAAACGCAAAATGTACGGTTTAGAGTCAGGCAAGTAAATTTATCGTCTCAGAGTTAACCTGGAAATAAAAAGAAATACGATTTTCATTCCTCACATCCATCGTCTGTAAACTGCTTGTAAAATTACAAGAAGGAGAAGCAGCTGTTGACCAGCTAAATGTAATAATTGTGACGGCTGAAATTTACAAAACAAGCAAATAATGCTTGGAGCAGTCGTGTCAATTCAACGCAGAACGTATTCGAATGGACAAAAGTGCATGGACAAAAAATGGACATGGTGCAAATGGACAAAGGTTGGAAGATGTGAAGAAAGTGATGGATTTACTGATTACACAAGGATTTAATAGCAGCAGCCAAGATATGAAAGTCTTAGGCGAGTTTTCACCTATTTTCAAATTTGAAACGAATGAAAGCATCTCTGCCGAGAAAACCGTTTAGTCGAATTGAGTCGAATTTCAACTGAAAACCGTTGAGTTGAATTATTCCACCATTTTCATAACAATCTCAAATTAACAAACTTTTCTATAATTATTGAGTTCGTTACGTCACCTGATTTAACACTGATAAGTATTGCATTAATAAAAGCTATATTCATAACGAAGATAAATATAAATAAACCATGTACTGAGGAATATCACACTTATCTAAATACAAGAGAGAATAATTTGAACAAATATGTTCAGCCGACAAATAAAAAAATATGAGATAAAACTCACTGAGTAATTGTTTTGATTATTTTGTGTTTTTCTATTATCTGAAACAGAGAACTTCTTCTTCTTTTCCTTTAATGTCTTTGGCACCTATAGCCATCTGGACAGTCACCATATTAAGGTCATTTGAGTCTGTTATTATTGCAAGTCTTGGAATTTCCAACGCTCAGATGGCTTTACTTTGTCAAATATACTATATCTCCCTTTTCGTTTACTTTCTATTCGAAGAATATTCTTCTTTTGAATAACTAATCGGAGGTACGAGGAACCCAGGTTATTACAAGAACATACACAATATTTGAGTAACATATATTGACAACAACACATTTTTCATTTGTTTGAGAAGGTGAATATTTCAGTTACCCAGGTAGCAAGCTGACTTAAAATGACGTCTTGTTAGGGTCAGTTTTCGGTCAATTTTGGTCAGTGACGTTATTTGACCGCTGAATGACGTCTTTTTAACGTCAGATGATTGACGTTTATAGGATGACAGCAGATGACGTCAGCGCAACGTACTATTTTCGTCAATTTATGACCGTTAATTTTTTGAGAAACGTCAAATATTCTTTTCACTTAGATAATAGTAGCTTTCACACATTTGAACAATAATATTCATCCATGCGTCAATTGTTAACACGAAAATTGTATTATAGTTAATGTTATAAGTTGTCAATTGTTCTGGGGACTCATATTTATGTTCTGCGTCTGCGTTGTTTTGCATTCAACGTATTAAGATGGACGAGTTGTGTTTGTGTTATAATACTTATGTTTTGAAATATCTGTTAAGAATTCGGGTGTACATCGAAATGGTCTGCGGCTCGAAATGTGGCATCGATCTTCCAAGAAATTGACCTAGTATCTGAATGCAATAAACTCTGCGGAAAAAACAGATGTAATGTGCATAGTAATAGAAACCAGATGTCAACGAAATACCACTTCGAATAGTGCTACATCTTTATGCATAAGAGTCAAATTCAAATCTTGAATAAGTTCTCCTTTAAACGAAAAAAGGTAAGTTAATTAGATACATGTAATGCAAAATTAGGAGATATACTTAGAATATTCGCGTCATTTCAAGAATTCAAAGTAAACCAAACTAAACCTAACCTAACCCAACCTTATAGTTATCGATGTCGTGGATATTCGAAACAATTACCATAAACAAGATACATGTTGCCTTAAGTTTTTATTTCGGAGATGCAAATTATTAACAATATTTTTTTAAGATGTGCTATAATTTTCAGAGGCATAGTTTCACGTTCTTCGAGAATAAATAATATAGAACATGCAATAAGAACAGCCAGTACTTCAACAGGCAATACTCCAGTGTCATCACGAGTGAATAATGAATATACAACAACAGGTAAAACTTCTCACATCATAATGTACCTAAATGTTATTTGTATATTAAGACAGTGTTAAGTTACATTAAAAAAATTTTCAGTTTTTTAGGTCGGAGTGATTCTATTACTGATATAAATTAGAGAACAAAAGGACATCTCTGAGTATTCTACCTGATCTTAATATTGGAACTGAAGAAAAAGTTTGTATTTTTGAAAGTTATTCAAATGACAAGGAAAAATTTTGTTTGTTATAATAGGTGAGTCATAACATTTTTGGTTTGAAGGCTACATTTTTAATTAATAATTTTTTTCAAATGAAATAAAACTAATCTTTAAAATATAATTTTTCAAATAAATGTTTAATGATAAAAATTGTTTTATTTGAATTATGGAACCCCTACAATATAGGCTCTGAAGAACGTCTTTACGACGTCTATTTTTCTCTACTTAGTGACGTCTTTTTAACGTAGTTTAATGACGTCTTTTGAACGGCTCAAAATGACGTCTTGAGGCTGTGACATTTCGACGTCATTGCATGGTCAGTGAGACGTCTCTGTCGACGTCTTTTCCGACATGTTGAAACCAATATATGACGTCATATTACCATCAGTCTGCTACCTGGGTAGTTTGTGAATGATATACTCTAAAATTGTGAATACATAATTTAAAGTTTTTTTTTATTTTAAAGTTTTATTTTCGAGACTGTGAGAAAGTAAACTAATATTTTAATTATTTTCATATCATTTTGAAAATGACTTCCTATACATTTAATGGTTTATATTATTTATTATCATTTATTTTGATTAAATCAGATTGAAGATTAGATTTTTAATATTTGACGTGTTATTAGTGCATGAAACCAATATATGTTATACGTCCTCTATCTCACCACAACTACACTTATAGTCATTAATAAGTTTGATCCGTTGGTGGAGATGTCTCCACCAACATGTTTTTAGATTTCCCAATATTATATTGACCCTTAAGGCACTCTACAAACTGTAATAATTTTAAGAATTCATCATGTGAAACAGTGGAAACTTTTTATTATATAATTCCTCAGATGTCTCGCTCTGGTAAAACAAATAAATAGTCACGGTAGCCAAACCCGCCTAAGATACGAATTTAGTATTCCAACAGGGCAACTATACCGCTTGGCCACTGAGGCGAAGTTTTTGTTCAACATAAATATCCCTAACGTACCATAAATTGAATAAAAATCCAAAATTTTTTTAAATCCACGGCAAGAATTATGCATTGCAAGTTATTTTTATGTGAGTTGTTTTCATGTTAGTTTCGTTATTTAATTCAAGTAGGTACAATAGTGTTGAACTGTACGTCCCACTCATGAACGATGATATCCATTTCGACAGAAGTATTCAAAAGTTCCAAAAAGCTGCGTATTTGAAAATTCTGAATGTAGAGATTACAGTAACATTTAAGAACCTCAAGAGACTTAATGGTCAGTTGGAGACCATCATGTCAAGAGTTTCTATGTTGCCATCAGTTCATGTCTATAAGTTTTACAATCCAAACAAAACAAACGTTTTTACCACATATTTCATCCAACAGCTTTTTAAAAATAAATTTTATAGTCCATAAGAATAAAGTTGCTTCACTGAAATTTTATGTAAGATAGTTTGTTAATTTTACCTCTCACAAAATTTCAACTGATGTGAAGACAAATCTGGGATTACTACCAAAGTTTGTATACAATCCAAGACTAGGAACCTTATTTTCTCTTAAGTCCATCTTTGCAAATGTTGAATCAATTATAAAATTTCCCTCCTCAGTGATGCATTATACTCTGAGAGTAAAATGTACAAATACTGTCAGAAATACCGTTTAATAACAAACCCCTTTCTTTAATGCAGATTGAAGATTTTTGAAAGATAATCCACAGATTCTTGTTAGATCGGCAGACAAGGGAACTATCACTGTTGTCATTTCTTAGGAACAATACCGTTTAAAAATAACTTCTCTTCTTGATAATGCTCGAGTATACAAAACATTAAGATGAAACCCGACCAATACGTTCCAAAATGAAAACAATGAAATGGTCGAGATGTTGAAGCAGAAATGCTATTAATAAGAACTAAAAATAACAATCCCTTACCACATACAAAATCAACATCTCTTACCATATACGGTCTACCTAGTTACACAGAGATGACATACCGTTACGACTTGTTGTTTCGCATAACACTTGTGATATAATCATTGTGTAAATACATGGCATGAATAATAAAAAAATCTTTCGATGGTTTTTACGCTTCTTCTGTCAGAGATTCACTTTATTTCAGACAGGAAATGAATAAACTTCAACTTTATGTTAATTTTGAAATTATCTCATTGGATGTCAACTCATTTTCCACAAATATATCATGGGAAATGCGTGACACAATTATTCATGATGAGTGAGTGGAACAGAATTTCTACTGACTTCTATTCAATTTTCCGAGTCAATTTCTACCTACATATCTCCAATAGTAGGATGTAGTTTATGACTAGTTCTGGCAGACATTATCATGTTGAACCTTCTACATTTTCGTATTTCTATGCCTCCATCTTTCCGTCCTTCATTTATAGGCATGTTGATAACTTAATACCCGAGTATAATTCGTTATTGTTATTGGAGGACGTCAAAAAACTTCAAACGAGCTAATTCGAATTTAGCATTCCTAATATAAATTTTGTGTAAGTTGTGAAATACCCACAAATCCTTATCCATCCAATTGGTTGTGTGAGTATTATATTATACCTTAGTAGAAAAAATTGAGTAATAGCAGCGGAGTACCTAATGTGTAATTCGTAGGGGGGCTCTTTGCCCCCATTGTAGTATCCTATAATCCGAATGACGATACGGATACAAGCATGTTATCTCACTCAGATTCGCATAAAAGGCAAAGAGAGATTAATTTGGCCCCTAAATTTATCAAAACTGTATAATATTCGAAACAAATCCCCGATAACATTCACAAACATTATTATTTTATCTAATTAAGTTAATGCATTAAGAAAACAGGCACTAGAATTTAATGACTTTGAAATAATTACTGAACTTAAAAACCTGTCTGGAACAATTAATTCATCAAAGAAAATTATTAACCCCGACTCTTTGTACAGTAACAGTGACAAAGCACCTTATGTCATGCTAATTGAAAGCAATAACTCCAGTATAGGTAACTTGCACCCAATGAACAGACAGAAAAAGTAAAATAAATCCGAAGTATGTTATTTCAGCACAAAGTTGAGGAAGTAATCAACATTAAAAGAAAAGGTATTAACCGGGTAGGGGTACGGCACAGGCAGCTAACTACTTCGTTGAAAATAATGAATTTAATGTAATAAAATAACAATCCCTCTGATGATGACGACATGCAAAGGACAAGTAAATGACATAGGTAGTTAAATAGATGAAAATGACATCTTACAAGCTTCTAGTAAAGTAAACAAAGGGAAACAACTTCCAACTAATATTGCCATCTTCGCAAATATAATCACCGTTAACCTTTATATAAGGCCAGTCATCCAATGCTTTAAATATCTAAGGTGCGGACATACCAAAATGAATTGCAGGACTAAAAACAGTAAATGTCTTAACTGTGGAGAAGAAAGAACAAGTGAAAACGACCACACATAAGAGAACTGCAAGAACGAGACAATCTGCATACATTGTAAAGGTAATCATGCAACAACAGATAGAAAATGTCCGGAATACAAACTACAAAAGGAAATCAGTAAACTTATGGCACTAGATAATTTATCATATTTTGAAGCCTCAAAAACAATTAAAGGAGATAATTCATCACGTACATACAACCCTCTAGAATTTCCGCCACTGCCTGCCACTAGTAGAGCGAGGGATCTTGGAATAATTTTGGATGTAAGCCGGAGGAGACTCGCTCTCCGACCAGAGCATCAACAACAATCATATAACCAAAAATTCAAACGCAACAAAATCTCAGTAGAAGTTAATGAGAAAAGAAAGAATACAATACAAGACAGTGGATACGATAAAAAAACACTTGAACAATGCCTAATTGGATCATACGGGTTCACAGATTACCAACCATCCTCCATTCTCACTAAAAGAAGCAAATGCATGGAACAAAAAACCAACAAAGAAGCCAACTCTCCCAACCAAAAGAATGTACAAGAGGGACTATTAGAGTCCTTAAAGAAAACCCTTGAGATATGGCCACATAAACAAGAAAATAATCCAATTGAAAATTTGATCGAACAACTCATTGCCCAAATACAATATGTGGAGGAAGAAGACTCTTCTTCAGAGGAGTGTTAATAGAGCAAACCAAGAAGAAAAAAAAGAAAGCCTAGGAGAAAAAAGAGAGTTAATTATGTTAAAAATTCTACAGTGGAATATTCGATAAATGAACACAAATAAAATTAAATGAGAAGTAATAATAGAAACTTGTCTAAAAATCACTGACTGAACAATTCTTTATTCGACTAGTTTCGCCTTTTACAGCATTATCAAGAATGTTGATAATGCTGATGAATTCTTGATAATGCTGTAAAAGGCGAAACTAGTCGAATAAAGAATTGTTCAGTCAGTGATTTTTAGACAAGTTTTTATTATTACCTCTATTTAAATTGAACTATCACAGAGTAGATTCATCGTCCATTGAATTTACAAATAAAATTTATTTGATACAAATCATTAAAAATACAGAACCAGATATTATAGTGTTATGCGAAACATTTATGAAATCAAATTACAGATGTAATATCCATGGATATACAAATGTCGGAGAAGACAGGGATGATGGAAGAGGAGAAAGTGCTATTTTCATCAAAAATAGTATCACATAAAACATTGTAAAGAGGGATAATAACCTACCTAGTAGAACACAAGTTCAATATTTAGAGATAAATAATGTCATGATAATTAACATATATAACCCACCTGATAGAAGAATACAAGTGAAAGAGCTAGAGTCAATTGTGGAAGGAATCAATGGACCATATATGCTGCTGGGAGATCTTAATGCACAACACCAGATGTGGGACACGAGGACAAACAATCCCAATGGATATGCATTAGCTGAGTTTTTAGACACAAAAAATTTGGTAGTAGTCAATGATGGTGCATGTACAAGGCCAATCCCAACCAAAACAAAAGTGCTCCAGACTTATCAATATGCTCACCCTTTCTAGCAAGAACTACTACTTGGACAGTTTTCCAGGACCCAGGCAACAGTTAGCATCTACCAATTTCTTTAGTAAACTCAAATTCCACATACATAAATAAACCACAAAGAGCAAATTTTCCCTTTTCACGATACAACGAACAGAAAGCAGACTGGCACAAATTTGAATAACATACATACAAGAACATACAAAACAACATTGATAACGCCACTTCCGTAGTGGACTTCCTAGACATAATAAAAACCGCTACAGTCCAAACCATCCCGAAAAAAATGATAGAACTCATATAACCAAGAAACCAATAGTACCATGGTGGAATGCTGAATTTAGTAAAGTGGCGAATGAAAGAAGAAACAAAATCAAGGCCTATTTAACAGTATCATCTATTGAAAGTTATTTGGAAGTCAAAAGAGCCATTGCTAAGTCAAAATTATGTATCAAGAAAACCAAAATGGAAAGCCTTAAACATTTTTGCGAAGGTTTGTCGGAAAAGCCCACAAGGGAGGCATGGCGTCTGATCAGGAGGTTTTCAAATGCAATTAATCACAACCCCATACAGAGTCCGTCTAGTTCATGTGCTAGAGAAATTTTGAAATACCTAACAGGACAACCATCGACATAGGAGGTTACACCCAACTTGAAATATAATATAAGAAGTAACAAAATCTCATATGATGAAGACTACTACATAGAGAGTAAAAAAAATCTGCATCTGGAATAGACGGTATTTCCTACGAAATCTTGAAACATTTACCAAGCCAAGCAATAATAAAACTAACCGAAATCATTAATTTTCAATCAGCTCTTGATTACGCCAAAAATCGACATAAGCGTTAAAAGTTCGCTAGTTTAACTTTTCCTCAAGCCTTACAGAAACATTAATGAGGCAGCTAGTTATCCCCCCATAGCACTATCTCAATATCTTACCAAAATTCTGGAGTCCATCATCAATAATAGAATTGAACAACACCTAGAAAGGGATAACAATACCTCCAGCTTGCAAATGGGCTTCAGGAAAGAAAAATCGACAGTTGACTGCATAACTTATATCGCCACAACCATCTACAAAGGAATGTCAATGGAAAAAATCACCATTGTTGTATTAGATTAGAGCCATAAATTAGATATTTACTTCCTGTCGCAACACAATTGGGGAATCAAAGTCAATGTCATTAAAGGGATGTTTTCACATTCAGAATTCGTAAGAGATGCTGAAGAGAGACAAAGAAATATTCGAATTAACAAGACATGACGTCAATATTGGTTCTTTCCTGACATCTACAACTCAATTGTTCCTGTTATGTGCAGCAAGATAATTCTCATTTTATCCGGCATACTCCACTTTGAGTTCGGCTGTTATTATCCTATCACGAACAGAAGATGTTTCATTCTGATTCGTCATTAAAACATTCTATTCCAAACGAATGCAGATCCAACGGAGTGTTTTTTGGTACATGTCGTGACTGTCAGGCTACTTTGTGGAACAGATTTCGCAGTCCCTGAAGAGACGACTGGCCTTACATAAGAGTAACATTATATTACACCCCAGCTGGAGTGTGGAGTGAAGCCTGTTCTTTTGTGCGCTAACATCCTGTGTTTTGGATATTAGCAAGGTAGTAAGCTGACTCAAAATGACGTCTTATTAGGGTCAGTTTTCGGTCAATTTTTGTCTGTGACGTTATTTGACCGCTGAATGACGTCTTTTTAACGTTCGATGACTGACGTTCATAGGATGACAGCAGATGACGTCAGCGCAACGTACTATTTTCGTCAATTTATGACCGTTAATTTTTTAAGAAACGACAAATATTCTTTTCACTTAGATAATAGTAGCTTTCACACATTTGAACAACCAAACTATGACTGACGTTCATAGAAAAGACGTCATTCAGCGGTCAAATAACGTCACTGACCAAAATTGACCGAAAACTGACCCTAATAAGACGTCATTTTAAGTCAGCTTGCTACCTGGGGCACTTAGGACTTCCAAATGAAATTATGCACTTCCAAATGAAATTATTCATGCATATGCAGACGATCAAATATCAATTTAAAAAATTATAATAAAAAAATTTTAAAAAAATAACAACAAAATCAACATCGTTATTAAGATGAACCCATCTACTAACCAAATGTTAATCGACAAAACATCAACGACATAAAGTAATCGACAATACAAAATTGTTAGTAACATTTTAAAGTGGAAGTTGTCAGTTGCTTTTACGAAGTGAATTGTAAACGATTCTTTAGCCGGAAAATCTTCGATTAACATTATTGAATTTAATAACAATCAAAAGTTTAAAAATCGCTCAAGGTATTTATCGATATAAGATTTTTAATTACCAATCGTAATTCAGAAGAATTAGATAATTAGTTATTCAAAGTGCTATAGGAAGAGAAAATATATTGGTTACAGGTGGTTATATAGTAAGTACTGCAAAAAATATTCGCTTATCAACAACATCAAGACTCATATTTGGGTCATAGAACACACACGTTCACTCTCAGCGAGATGGCAAAATAATGTTCGGGCTGTAAAGACGATTTCATCGTCAACACAAAATTGATTACTTGCGACTTATGTAGCTCAGAACAGCACCTCCAATGTGCTAAAATAAAGGAGAATCTGTTTAAAGCAAGATCCGAGGCAAAACATTTCCACTTCTTTTGTGTTAACTGCGTAGCAGTCGTTCAGTTCAATTTACTTGGTAAAGACTCTCAAGCACAGAACATACTGAATGAGGGTATGTTCTGTGCTCTCAAGGGTGCAACAGGGAAGCTAAAAGAGATGCAGCAAATGTCGACAAATTAACCAATCCAAAGCTTTTGCCAATGTTATTGAAAGTACCTTTAACATTCTAAAAAATGAGATTACTTCACTCAAAGATTCAAACATTGAATTGATTCGTATAATGTCTTCTGATTAATTCAACGAAGCGAATAGAAATTTGAATAAGGTTGAGAAGGGTGTGGAAGTTAGCGATTATGTTAAAGAGCTGGAATTGGGTAACTGAAATGTTGAAACGAATGTCACGAGAAGCATACGCCAGAGAGCTCAAACTAAAAATCTTAAAATCGATTAATCTCAACAGGAGAAAAGATTGATACAGGATAACGTTACAATTGATGTTGAAAATCAGAGAGGAAATAATGAATTTATCAATGAAGTGACAAAATCGAAAAGCAAGAAATTATCAGATGTTGGTAATGGCATTAGAAGACCTAAAAGTTTAATGAAACCGGCACTAAAGGGGAGGAATTGGATATCGTTAGTTGGTCCACACTATGAAACATTTGTTGAGAATATTAAAGCATATGCAGAGAGATATCCAATAAGGATATCCTCTGCTTCGATTTGAAATCAAAGAATCCAAAGAAGTCATTCAAATTAGGTAGCCTATCCAATGATGAATTGCTTCATCAGCCTTGGCCTACTGGAGTAAGAATTCGATTATTTCGAATCGATCACTAATTTTTCAATTATCGAAAACAAGCAATGAAAGTTATAAAGTGAATAAGAAAGCTTTTTATGTTATCAAAATGTTAGGGGGTTGCACTGTACATCTTGCACAATTTGCACTTACAGTTGCTTCAACAGATTTTGAATTGCTTTTTTTAACGGGGACGTGGCTGTCCCCTGATTTCCATAATGCCGAACTGGTGTTGAAGAATTATTACATTTATCGAAGAAACAGGGATTCAAATACTAGCTTGAAAAAATTAGGAGGTGGAGTTCTGATAGCAATAAAGAATAACTTAGATTCGCATTTAATTTCAACAGATTTTAAGATGGAAGCCATTTTCGTTTTTGCTAGAATATTCTCGAAAAATAATATGTAATTATTTGTAATAAGTAATGTTTATTTTCATCTAACTCGAGAGATAGGTGATATGAAACCTTTGCGGATGAACTCGAAGCAATAGGCGATAAATATGAAGATATGCTGTGGAGATTTTAACTTACCGGGCGAATGCTGGGAAAATTTATCTCTTGATTCGCCACATAATATGATGAATAGAGCACAATCTATTATCAATATTACTACTGCAATGCTGAATATTAGCCAAATCAACACAATAAAAAAACGTGAATAACACGACCTTGGATTTAATTTTTGTTCCATATGAAAATTTACAGCTATTTAAATCGGAAAAGGAGTTGGTTACTTGCTATTCAAATTACCCGGCAATGTATTTTGATATTATGTTTCAGGAGGATATGACGGAAAATTATGTTATTTTATATATTGATTATAAAGGGGCAAATGTCGATGCTATTAACATACGTTTGGGTCAAATAGAATAGATGGTTTTTATACTGTGCTATATGAGATCATAAATTAGTATGTTCCTAAGATGAAGAAAACCCATGGTACCTTCCCAATTTGGTTTTTGCAGGCCTGAAAAAAATTTTATCCAATAAAAAAGCAGCTCTTAAAAGATTAAAACAAACAGGTCTCAATGTTGACTACGACAATTGTTTCTATAAGGAATAGATGTATAATTGAATCCTTGGTTAGTAATAGACATTATATACATATCTATTCATGACAATTTGAAGTATTTTTGGAAATATATTAATGATCTTAAGCAAGATATTGGTCTACCTAAAGAAAAGCACCTGGAAGAAAATACGTTCAAGTGAAGATCGTGAAATATCTTATCTCTTATATAATAATTAATTAAATTAAATATTATATAATTTTTCTGAGGCGTTCAAAACACCTAGTCCCAGAGATATGAGTATCAATTACCATCATAAAGTTGATATATGTGGCTGTTCTATAAGTATTTATGAAATTTTATGTTAACTTAAATCGCTGCCTGAAAAGTGACGAGGGGCCCGATGGTATACCTGCTGTATTCTTGAAACGCTGTAGCGAGAGTATAGTCGATCCGTTGTGTAGTTTATTCAATCTTTCCATAAAGTCAGGAGTATATCCTGCTTCATGGAAATTGAGTTTTGTAATTCAAACTTTTAAAACGGGCGTCAAGAACGACATGCAAGTCACATCCTACCACTGGATGCACCAACCGATAGACTAGTCCTTAGCTGGCCAAACCCAGGCCCGCGGGCCACATAGTGGCCCGCCAAGGCATTTGAATTTGCCCGCCAGCACTTTGCGCCAAGGCATTTGAATTTGCCCGCCAGCACTTCGCGCCAAGGCATTTGAATTTTCCCGCTAGCACTTCGGCAGCGCGGCGTGCGATAGCACTGCTTCCACTTGATTGGTCAGCCGAGCGCAACCGATCCGCGTCGTTCGGGTATTGTCGCTACTTCGCCCGGACCCCGCACGCATATCGGTCCCGTCCTCCAATAGCCAGACAAACGGACGGTTAGCGAGCATCTTAGTACCGTTATCAATCTTACTTGAATGCAAGTATATTGAATTACTAATTCGTTTTGTGACAATTCGTTTAATAAATTAGAAAGAATACTACCAAAACTTTGCATCTTCTCTGCAGGTAAGTGTAATACTTGCATGTGTTACAATTAGTTTGTTTGTTTGTTTGTAAATACTTTCCTGCACAGCAGGCGGCGCGGCGGTCTTATTGCCCAAGATGTAGGATTTGTACCTACGAATCTTAATTAGATATTTATTGATATTGTGGAGCGGTGCCTGTCCAAATTAATAGTTTTATTTTACTTAGGTACTAACCTTCATTTCATAAAACTACATGTACATTTACATGTAGTTTTACATGTACATTTTATTGTTTTAGTATGGCCCTCAGCAAACCTAGTACGAGTACATCAAGAATAAAGGATAACCTTCGGACGTTTCATGAAGAATGGGAAACAAAATACCTTTTCACCGAAAGCAAAGCCCGCAAACCTGTGTGTCTCATTTGCTCAGCAACAGTAGCTGTTGCTAAAAAATATAATTTAGAGCGGCATTTTAAGCAAAACCATACAAAATTCGACAAAGAGTATCCAGTGGGGTCAGCTGTAAGGACTGATTTCATAAATAAAAAGAAGAAAGAACTATTTTCACAGCAAAATATTTTTGTAAAACGACACGAAGAACTGGAAGCCATGGTCAAAACATCGTATGAAATATCTTTATTATTGGCTAAGAAGAAAAAGCCGTTTTCTGATGGGGAAATTATCAAACAGAGTTTGTCCATTTTTGCACAGAACTGCAATGATCAAAAGGTTAAAGCCATGGCAGCTAGTATTTCACTGTCGCGCAACACAGTAATGAGGCGAGTAGAAGATATGTCAACAGACATTAACAGTCAAATTGCAGAGTTTGTAACTAAATGTAGATATTATTCACTTGCATTGGACGAAACCTGCGATTTAACTGGTATGGCGCAATTAGCTGTTTTTGTACGCTGTATTGATGACAATTTCAATATATTTCAAGATATATTGGACCTCTGTCAACTGGAAACTACAACCACAGGAAGAGATATATTCATGAAACTGAAAGATTGCATTGAGGGTAAGAGCCTAAACTGGGATAAATGCAATTCAGTTTGCACTGATGGAGCACCTGCGATGATGGGGAAAACCAATGGCGCTGTAGCTTTGCTGCAAAATTACATAGGTCGACAATTGTTTTCTTATCATTGTATTATACATCAAGAAGCTTTGTGCGCTAAAGACATGACTTTCGAGGACGTGATTGACCCAGTAGTACGCTGCATTAATTTCATACGTGCCAGAGCACTTAACCGACGAGAATTCAGAACGTTGTTTGAAGAAGAAATAAAAGAATACGGCGAATTACATCTTTATTGCGCTGTTCGCTGGTTATCTAAAGGCGAAATGTTGAAACATTTTTATGATTTGAGGGAACATGTTCTGGAATTTCTGAAAAAAAAACAAGCATTGCCAGCAGAGAGAGCTCTGCTTGAAAATTCATTATGGCTGTGCGATCTTGCATTTTTAGTTGATACATTGAAGCACCTTAATGTCCTGAACCTTAAACTGCAAGGAAAAAATTGTTCTCTTCCAACAATGTTCAACTTGATCAATGGTTTCAAAGGGAAGTTGGACTTGTTCGCAGCAAACTTAGAGAGAAATAAAGTCGACCATTTTTCCACACTTGCAAGTTTAAAAGAAGAATTAGAGATCACTGCCCTTGATATTCCTAAATACCTATCAAAAATAAAATGTTTAAAAGAGTCTTTTGAAAACAGATTCCAGGATTTTGAATCGGACAAGAGAAATATTCAGCTGTTTATAAATCCATTTGCTATCAGTTCTACTGACTTGGTTGATTATCCAGCAAACATACAGCTCGAAGTAACAGATCTTCAAAACCACACTGCCCTGAAACAAATTTTCTATGAAAATGTATCTTCAGAGCAGCTAACAGAAAGTTTTGCAAGTTTTTGGAAAAACGTTTCCAGTGAAGATTTCCCAACATTGCGCGACCTTGCTATGCAAATTTTAAGCAGGTTTGGTTCCACCTATGTGTGTGAGAAAACATTTTCAACTCTATCATACATCAAAAATAAATATCGCACATCTCTCACTGCAAAACACATTTCGGATTTGATTGTACTATCAACATCAGACTTAAAACCAAATATCGACAAATTACTATCACAAAAACCTCTTCACAGCTCTCATTAAATAGAAATAATGTTGTTATTATGTATGTTACTTAATTTCATTTACAAATAAAGTAAATTAAACCAAATTTTTAATGTACGTTTTGTGTATATTAATACCTTATGAATATGGTATTTGGCCCGGCGGCACCACAGTCTATGAAATTTTGCCCACCTTGAAAAACTATTGGCCAGCCTTGGACTAGTCCCAGCAAGGAAAAAAAGAAAAGACGACTGCGCATGCTCGGGACGCAACCTCAGGAGAAGACATCAAGATCTCGTCGACTTCGGCGCTAGTCGCCAAGCAGTCAACATGACTGTCATCTACAAACATTATTAGTGCACTTAAATGTATTTAGTTGTGAATAGTTATGTTAAATAAAGTTGTTCACACTGAACATCCTAACAAACCCCAACAGACATATCAAATTTTAGGCCGATCTGCAAGTCTTCGGTGATACTAAATTATTTGGCTCATTGATTGTGAATAAAATTTATTCTCCATTCAATCATATTTTTCTTGATTAACAACATGGATTTATTTCAAAGAGATCTGCAACAACCAATTTGCTAATATTTGTTGATATTATATTAGAAGCCATGAAAGCAGGAAAACAGATTGACACTATTTATAATGATTTTAAAAGAGCTTTTGACAGAGTAGCTCATTGGTTACTTAATGCTAAAATTGAAGCGTTGGGGGTTGGACCACCACAAGATTGGTTGGTTGATCGTATTAGAGAAATTACGTTGAGGGTTAAGATACGCAAAGAATTGTCTGGAGATTTCAAAATGAAATCAGGGGTCCAACAGGGAACACCTTTGTTAGCGCTTAGTCCTGTTGTTTATCAAACACTTAAAATTATAAGACCATCATCGTCAATGGAAGATAGTGAACTGCTTCAACTTGATCTTGATTACCTGATGAAATGTTGTTCAGACAATGAAATTCAACATAGAGAAGTGCTGTAGAAGATGAGATTTGGAAGAGTTAGATCTCCGAACAATTTGAACCATCAAGTATTGAAGGACGTTATCATAATTAAGGAATTAGGTTGTACTTCTCACCATAAACTTACTTTCGCTCCTCATATATAGAACACTGCGAACAAAGCGTACAAGATGCCGGGATTTATTAAGTGATCAATGAGCCATTTCAACAACTTAAATGTAATGAAGTCAGTGTATTGTTCCAATGTGAGGAGTATATGTGAATACGCATCAGCGGTCTGGTCTCCATCTTATGGTATACATATTCAAAATATTGAACGAGTTCAAAGAAAATTGTCTTCAAAATACGTATTTCGTCATCAGTTATAAATTATAATAAAGTTAAGAAGCGAATTAATTTGAGATTTTCAGAAATACGTATAAATAACTTTGACATTATGATGGTTCATACATTGGTGAATATTTTTTTAGATTGCAAATATTTATTCAGCAAATTAAGACTTAACTGTAACCCCGTGAAGATAAGATCAGGTTACATAGTTCATATTAGTTTTGCTCTTACTAATTACGGCTTTAATAGGCCTTAGATTCGAGCACAGCGCCTAGCGAATGCCTGCGAAGTCGATATTTTCTTTATATCCATTTTTTCCTTGAAACATATTTTGAAACACAGGAGCTGGAGTGAAGGACTTTTTATAATGTGTGTCATTGAGATGTAGGTTAAATGTTTTTTATAATATATGTAACCTAGTTTTTTTAATGAAATTTATATTGGATATTTTTTATTTTATTAGTCATAAGCATATTTACTTTTTAGATGCACTGTATATTTCGGATCATATATATTTTTATTTCTTATATTTTTTTAAAGTTTGTTTCTGTTATGCAGATGTTTTGTGGTAGCATAGTTTCACAAACTGGCAAATGGCATGTCCGTATGATTAAATAAATAAATATGAACATATGACCGACATAATATAATATACAACACATGAGAAGCTCCGTGACCGAGCGTTATAGAAAGCCCATAAGCTCTCGGTTTACTGGTGCTGCTGGGTTCGATTCCCCTGTATCGGCCTTAAACCTAAGTTTCAACGGAGATACATATCTCTCTAACCCAGGCTCTACTCTCTCTAGCCCTTACAACACTGATAATGATAATAAACTCCGAATGGTTCAAAAATTTATCACTTCCCAGGTAGCAAGCTGACGTAACATTACGGCTTATTAGAGTCAATATAAGATCAATTTTGGTCAGCCCGTCAATCGACCTATGAATGACGTCATTTTCACGTTAGATAATTGACGTCCATATAATGACAGCAGATGGCGTCAACACAACGTTCTATTTTCGTCAATTTATGACCGTTAATTTTATAAGAAACAAAAAAGTTTCGTTTTTCTGAGATAATAGTAGTTTTCACATATTTCAAAATTAATATTCATCCATTTGTCAATTAGTAACACGAAAAATGAGGATACCTCAATATATCTCAGTATAGCCTATATGGGCATTATTAAATTGTCAATTGTTCTGTGGATTCAAGTTCGTTTTGTCTGAACGCGACTGTCGTAGTTATGCGCCGTACGATAATTGTGTCGGCTATGTTGTAATTACAGAGGTCTATGAGTCGTTTATAAGTTTATCTATGAGTCCGTAGTTATAAATTATAATATACATTAAAATATTTCTTAAAAATTCGGGTGTTCCTTGAAATAGTCAAGGGCTCGAAATGCTTTTGCGAATAAACTGTGCGAACAAACCAGATGTAATGTCGGAGTAATAAAAACCAGATGTAAACGAAATACAACTTCGAATTGAATATAAACTTAAATTCAAACACTTGAACTTATGATTTACACTTTATTGACTACATAGCATGACGTGTTTCGTCGTTACAAACGACTTCTTCAGATGCTTACAGAGTAATAACAACATTTTGAAAAACACTACAAGAGTTTGAATTTAAGTTTATATTCAATTATAATGGATTAACATCAAGTAAACGCCAACACTATTAAATATAAAAAAAAACAACTTCGAATACTGTTGGAAATCTTTATGCAGAATAGTCGAATTTGAAACGAAACTTCACGACGTTAACTTCTCTTGTATATAACAGCTCCCTAACGAAAAACGGTAAGTTAACCTAAAATAATTGCAGCTTACTAAACCACATATCGTCTAGATAAATAGCTAAACAAATAAATATTTACCATATTCTCTTTTGAAATCAGAGTAATGTATCTTTTTTTATAGATTTCCATTGCACTAAATGATTTGTTCATTTGCTTTGTAGAAATGTCTGATTTAGAGTCGCAGCATTTTACCATAGTAGAATTTCTAGATGATGAAAATTCTGCTGGCTAACTAATGAATAAATTCATCCTGGCTAACTCCTAGGAAAAATGTTGGCCACTCACAAGGGATCGAAAAGAATATCAAAAAATTTTGAAAGATCGTGATGGTATTAATTGATAGTAATATTGGTAATGATAAAAAGAAAATTTAGATAATTTGGAGAATAAATTCAATGGACGATGAATCTACTCTGTGATAGTTCATAATTAAATGAGAGGTAATAATAAACTTGTCTAAAAATCACTGACTGAACAATTCTTTATTCGACTAGTTTCGCCTTTTACAGCATTATCAAGAATGAATGAAGAATGAAGAATTAGCATTCTTGATAATGCTGTAAAAGGCGAAACTAGTCGAATAAAGAATTGTTCAGTCAGTGATTTTTAGACAAGTTTATTATTACCTCTCATTTAATTTGGAGAAAGCTAGAGAAAAACTCAAGATATCTGAGGCAACATCGGACCTAGAGTCAGAAGCAGAAGGCCCCAAGAAGAGAAGTTATACTTCCTTCTGTACCTATCCTTGTGAATCAAAGTTGCTAGGAATTTATAAAATTGGAAATTTATCAGTTGTCTCAGTTCAATATAGATTAAGTAGTGTAAAATGTAAATGTATGGTGTTACCATGCAGGACAATTTTTATGCTTCTTTTCCATTACTCCATTAAAGGTTTCAGTTTTTAAACAAATATGACTCGTGAATAAAAATATTAATTTTTTTTCATATTCAGTTTCCATTGATTTTTCTGGTAAAATTTGTAATGTATATTATTATTAGAAAATCTGTTAGATCTTGTATATAGGACAAGACGTTTTCGTCCGATATTCATATGCACTCTTTTGTTCATGAGTAAATTTCCATTTTTATTCAAATCCAACAGAACAAGTTTTTTTTTAGGAATAGAGAATATTCTTTACTTTTATGAATCAGGTCATTTTTGAAGCAAAAAATTCTGATTAAAAATTTTTTATAAGATATAATTTTTTTAATATATGGTTATGAGGAAAATTGTTTTTTGTTTTCAATTATGAAATTCCTACAATTTAGGTTCATTAATTGAAGTCTAGAAAACGTCAATGAATGACGTCTATATATCTCTATTTATTGATGTCATTTTAACGTAATTTAATGACGTCTTTTCAACATTTCAAAATGACGTCGTCAGACTGTCACATTTCGACGTCACTGCATCGTCAGTGAGGCGTCTACGTCATCAATTCCGACATATTGAAACCAATATATGACGTCGTATTGCCGTCAGTCTGCTACCTGGCTACTGACGTTCATAAGATAATAGTAAATGACGTCAGCGAGCAGTACTATTTTTGTCAATTAGTTGATTGACCGTTGATTTTTTAAGAAACAACAAATCTTCTTTTTACTTAGATAATAGTAGTTTTCACAAATGTGTCAATTGTTAACACAAAAATTGTAGTATGGTCAAGGTTATAAGTTGCCAATTGTAAATGTTCTATGGACTCCACATTAGTGTTCTGTGTCTGTCGTAGATTTGCATTCAATGTGTTAATTACTCAGATACCCGAGGAAAAATGGAGACAAGATGGATATCAATAATTACAGGTGAATTTCCTTAATCACGGTTGCTTACAAAATACTTTCTAAAGCACTTCTAAACAGAATAGAATACCAAGCGGATCCACTAATTGGGGAATACCATGCTTGATTCAAAAAAGGCCGATCATGCGCTGAACAGAATTGGACTTTCAAATTATATTACAGATGGGGAGATGTAGAAATACAGTGAAAACATTCATTGACTTCAAGAAAGCATATGATTCGGTAGACCGCGAAACCCTTTTTGAAATCATAAAAGAATTTGGGATCGATCGAAAGACCGGAAAATACACTTACAGATACAACTTCGAAAGTAAAATTCATGGGCGAAGTATCAGATCCCTTTGAAATCAAAACCGGTGTGCGCCAGGGTGACGGTCTTTCATCAGCCCTTTTCAACATTGTTTTGGAAAAGATCATTAGGGAATGGGAACTACATGTGAAGGCACTCAACTTGGTATCGAAAAAGAAAATCGAACTGAAACGATTCTCGTCGTAGAAAAACTACATGAAATTCCGCAGAAAAACGGGTTACAAATTTCTCATGAGAAAACCAAATACATGGGATACAATAAATATTCTCTAATCACAAAACATGGTGAAATTCTGCGAGTCGACCATTTGAAATATCTCGAAGTTATTTTTGTTAAATCTCCCAATACAAAGAGTAAAAACGCGGTAGCCTGAAATGTGTCGACTTCCTTCAGTGTCTGTTCTTTCTTGTTTTTCCATCTCCAGGTTCATTCTGTTGTTTTGTGGATCGAAAGGATTAATTTAATTATTAAAAAAAAACGTTTATTCCGATATACATTGAGAACAAAAATACAATACTTGTTATGAATACAAAACGAATTTAACTTAGGTTATATTGGACACACACATAGAAAAAATAGAATGTTCATCTATTAACCTCAGATATAATGTTTCATTACTTTTAAAGTTTAACTTTCTCATGAATGTATATAAACGTTGATACCCTTAGAAGATTGCTTTGAACCATAAATTGTTTTGTTCAGTTTACAAACTTTGTTATCAACTATAAAACCATGGTTGTGTCATATAAATTATTTCCTTTAAATAATCATTCAGAAATGCAACTTAAAATCTAAATGATGTATTATATAGTTTTCCTCATGTAGCTAGTCCAGATGTAGCTAATTTTGAGACAGTTGAATAGGTCTCATTAAAATTTAAACCTTTCTGCTGAAAACAGCCTCTAGCAACCAATCTAGCTTTATATTTACTGATTTTACCTTCATGGTCCCTCTTGACTGTGAATATCCACTTGGAAGAAATAGCAGCTGTCCTTTAGGTAAATCCACCAAGTCCCGGTTTAATTCCTTTTTAGAGCGTCCAATTCTTCCATTACTTCTGTATTCCATTCTTCTTTGTCAATTCGCTTTTGAATATCTTCTATTGTCTCCGGTAAATTATTTTTTACAGCATTTAGATCAAATTCCAAATACGATTCATCTTCTTTTGAGTTAAAACCTTCAATTCCATTGTCGTTTCGAACTATATAGTCTTTGTGCCAAGCTGGTGGTTTCCTTTGACGTTTCACTCTTATTGGATTTTCTTCACGGGTATCTTCGGTATCATATGCATCTGTTTTTGTTTCATCTTCTGTGGTATTTCCATTTTCCTCTTCAAGATCCAAATAATTTTCGTCAGATAACTCTTCATGAATTATATTCTTTGTAATGTTTTCCTCGAAGTAGACATTTTTACCACAATGAAGTTACCAGTTTTAGGATCATAAAGTCGATATCCATTTGTTGAATAACCAGTCATTATATATTTATTACACTTTTTATCGAATTTATTTCTCTTATGTTCTGGAATATGACACTATGCAATGGCAGCAAATACTTTAAGCTTCTTTATGTTCGGTTTGTACCATACCAGATTTCTGCTGGAATTATGTTCTCGGAATGTCGAGATTTATTTTATATTCTATTCATCAAATATGCAGATGTCCTAATGGCCTCTACCCAAAGTGTATTTGGTAAACCACTTTGGATGATTAGAGCTCTAGCTTTTTCTACTATTGATCTGTTGAACATTTCGCTCACACCATTTTGCTGGGGGTTGTAAGCGACTGTGAATTCCATTTTAATTCCACATTCTTGACAAAGTTCTTCAAATTCATTCGATGAGAATTCTCCACCTTTATCTGATCTTAAACGTGAAATTTTTCTTTGGAAATGTGTTTCTACCATTACCTTGAATATCTTGAAGTACTTGAACACTTCACCTTTCGATTTCATAGGATAGATAATGACAAAATGACTAAAATCATCAATGAATGTAACAAAGTATTTGTAGCCTCCAATACTTAAGGGGGTTACTGGCCCTCAAACGTCTGTATGTATCAATTCTAGCGGCCTTCTAGATCTAGGTTGATATACTGTTTTATAAGGATGACGATACATTATAACTTGTGTACATACTTCCAAAACGGCATGTCATCTCTGTTTAATTTCGGTCCACCTTCCAAAACATTATTTTTGAACATCTGTATTAAAGTATTATTATTTGCATGACCAAAGCTCCTATGCCAAATAAGAATTTTTGATTTATCATTTGAAGTAACCATATTCGCAAAATTTTCTATTATAGGTACCTTAAATTGATAAAGTTTGCCATTTCGAATAATTTTCAAATATAATTTCTTTCCTCTATAAACATGAGCTTGACTGTTTTCAAAAATGACTTTCAAATCTTTTTCTTCTAATTTCTGCAAACTTTAACATATACATTCGTAACGCAATTTTATGTCACCTCTAATGGTTGATTTCAACGTTTGCCCATTTTTAGCAACCGCAATTTCTATTAGTTTTTATAAAGTTTGATATTCACATAAATAATTCATGCTATTTATCATATGTTCAGAAGCTCTAGAATCTAAAACACAGCATATTTCTCCATTGTACAATTCTTGAATATTTGAATTTTCATTCACCATAAAACAAATATCCTTTTCTTCATTATTGCACAGGTTTGCTGAATGCTCTTTAAATGATCTTCTTGAAGAGTTTCCATTATTTTGCTTCTGAAAATTTGATTTCTTGGGCTTGTACTTACATTCAGAACGTTTATGCCCCTCTTTGTCACAGTTATAACACTTGAATTGGAATTGACCTTTTGTGTTTGGTTTTGAATAAAAAACAGTATCACTAGTTGCATTTGTACTAGCTTTGTTCCCGTCATTCATCAACATTTTATGATTTCTTTTATTGAATTCATCAATCAGTCTAGATTTAACATATTCTATTTGTAGTTTTGTTTGGTCTCCGTTTCCAACGCTGCGACTATCGCTTCATAAGATTAAGGAAGACTTAATGAAAGATGACAAACAGCTTCTAGCTCTTCTATATTTCCTCCTGCTTCTTTTAATTCCCTAACAGTTCTATCGAAGTTCAACAGGTTCATATTTTCGTTTTCTTTGTATCTCATCATTAGTAATTTTTTTCTAATGTATAACTGATTTGATATACTTTATCGTTCAAAGAGTGATTTTAAAGTACCTATCAAATATTTCTTTAGATTCCGTTTTACCTTTAAAGTTTTCTAGTTGTGAAACAGCTATGTGGTTAATAATGGCTTTACATTTCTCAGATTTCCGTAGCTTCTCGGCTTCAGCTGATGCTTTTCCATAAACTAATTCTTCGAGATCTGTTTCTATGAATTGCTTCAGTTCATATTGATCCAATATTGATTCCATGCTATAATTCCAGCTTCCAAAATTGTTTCCTTCGAATAAGCACAATTTCAATTTAATTTCTTCCATGTTCCCAACGTGGTTCGACGATTATCTTCTGAATTTCTGGAAACTATGGTTGCATAACTAAAACTTTTTATTTTGAGTGTTCTGGGCCCATAACCTGTTGTTTTTGGATCGAAAGGATTAATTTAATTATTAAAGAAAACGTTTGTTTCGATATACCTTGAGAACAAAAATAAAATACTTGTTTGCAATGAATGCAATACGGACTTAACTTAGGTTATGTTACACATAGAAAAAATAGAATGTCCATAGATTAACCATAGATATAATACTAACACTAACTCGTACAACTTGAACTTGGCTATGCCGTTCTGAGGAGGGCCAAAAAGCTCGAAACACGTGTCAACGGCTGCTACCAATTGCGGGATATCACTTTTGCTGAAATTTTCCCCCGTATCGAATATTATTAATATATATATATATATTATATATATATATATATATATATATATATATATATATATATATATATATATATATATATAGGTTGGAAGCGCTCTGTCTGGGGTGTTGACTTTGGGTTTGTTTTCTGAACGAATGATGTTACTTTGAATTATTTATATTTTGAATTATTGTTTAAGTTGAGGAAATTGTTATCCCACGCTCTGGCAAAGCCTTTGTGGGAATAGAGTAGTTTTTGTTTATTTACATTTTGGTTTTGACAGTAGGAAAGTCATATTATAGAAAACAATGTGCCAATTTATATATTACAAAATTCTGTAGCCAATTTATGTTAAATAAACTATATTATTATTATTATTATTATATATATATATATATATATATATATATATATATATATATATATATATATATATATATGTGTGTGTGTATATATATATATATATATCTTGAAATTGATTTATTGCCTGTTTAAGTTATTTTATTTTGAAAGTTTTTAGCAATAACAGGCTTTTTTTGATATGAAAAAGTTCATTTTTTTTGACGTTTCCTTGTTATAAAGTTTATTTTTATTGATTAGTTTTGACAAAGTTGTAATATAACAACGAAACGTCAACAAAAATAAACTTTTTCATATCAAAAAAAGCCTGTTATTGCTAAAAACTTTCAAAATATATATATATATATATATATATATATATATATATATATATATATATATATATATATATATATATATATATATATATATATATATATATATATATATATATACCAGAAACTTCAAACAACCCAGCGGGGCCCTAACCATACGAGATAGAATACGCTGCAGCTGGATAAGATAAGAGGTCAAACAAAGGTGAGGGGTATCGTGGAGTGTGTAAAAAGGGCACAGTGGAAATGGGCCGGCCATCTAGCCCTAACAAGAGATGAGCGTTGGTCAGCTGTGGTTGGTGATTGGATGCCCAGAGAAAGGGTAAGCGCCCTCGCGATCGATGGGATAAGGAGATTGTGGATTGGCTGGGCGTTGCCTGGATGAAAGAGACGGCAAAGACAGGGGAAGGCCTTCGTTCTGCAGTGGACGGACAGAGGTTGATTATGATGACGATATGTGTGTGTGTGTATGTATGTATGTATGTATATATATATATATATATATATATATATATATATATATATATATATATATATATATATATATATATATCCATCGACAAGTTTGGACCCGCGTATCCCCACCACATTTTTATGTATTTATCGTCAGATTTGGGCCCATTTGAAAGAAGAGGGGAAGCTGCATTGTTGCCAAGAGTAGTTGATCGAAAATATGAAAATTGATGCAATTATGTTATAAGCAAACAAACAAAACTCGAAAATTCATGATCATATATTTATGTGTTTTCATTGATTTGATTTTTTCACCGCTAAAAACTTTTCTATCGATGAATTTTTGTGGAAAATGATAATGTATTTTGTTTCATTAAATTAATTTTGTGTTCATTTATCGTTCTCGTAATATTTTGGAGTTGTATTAATTTAATGATAAACATTTGTCATAGTTCCACTAAATTATATTGTTTCTTGACATTTGTTTCCCAGTGTTACCATATCATCAAGTTAAAATGAGTGACTTTGAGTTTATAGCCCGGTCCAGATGGGCATTTACCATATTGATTGATTGATTTTTGCCAAGAGCAGTTAATCGAAAATATGAAAATTGATGCAATTATGTTATAAACAAACAAACAAAACTCGAAAATTCATGATCATATATTTATGTGTTTTCATTGATTTGATTTTTTCACCTCTAAAAGCTTTTCTATCGATGAATTGTTGTGGAAAATGAGAATGTATTTTGTTTTATTAAATTAATTTTGTGTTCATTTATCGTTCTCGTAATATTTTGGAGTTGTATTAATTGAATGATAAACTTTTGGCATAGTTCCACAAAATTATATTGTTTCTTGACATTTGTTTCCCAGTGTTACCATATCATCAAGTTAAAATGAGTGACTTTGAGTTTATAGCCCGGTCAAGATGGACAATGACCATTTGAAAAATCACAAAAACCTGAAAATTTATAGACCCCTAGAGGATATCACTCCAATAAAATCTTGAAATGAATTTCCCATCAATCCCGTGTGTGCAAAAAAAATTATTCAAGGTCAAATGTCGTAAAAATAGATTTTCAAAATTTTTTAGGCAAACTTAGTTTAGCAAAATTTTTCAGTTTCAAGATGAAAATGGTTCTATCTTAAATTGTATAACAGATAATTATCTACACAAATTGTTTCCATAGTTCTTTCTTTACGGTTTACCATTTTTGAGTAAAAGCCATTTGAATCTTAGCTGGAGCTGTATTCCCATAATATACATTACTAGGCTCAACTCTGTCTCTGAACATAATTGGACGCGTAATATAATAGTAAAATCTTAAATCGCGTGGCTTAAGGATTTATAATGACCAATTTTGAGAATTCGAGTGACCACGTGACTTCTATCAACATCTGTCTGCTGTTCAATCTATCTGCTCTCTATTCGAAGTAACGAGACGAAATACCGTAAATACTTAATGCTTCCTCGAGGTGAAAAGCTTTGATTATTGATGGTGCTATTTTTTATGCTGTATTCAGTTTATAGAATATGTTGGACCTTTGTTTCATGTGTTAAGATCATTTGCCAGCAAAAGAAATTGTTATTGTTGGTCATGACATCAAAATATTGATTGATGCAAGGGCTGAAAGAGCTGATGAACTCACAGAGTACCTAAAACAATCTTCGTAAATTCTTTCAAATGTGAGTTTATAGACATTCTCTAAAGTCAGCAAAATTAAGAGAGGAAAAACCTCAATTTTGAAATTATTCGAAAAACAGGATTCTGTGCGATGTGCCAAGGAATCGAAGTTTTAAATTCCATGCTAGGAACTCTAATCGTTCACGAAATTCGCTTTCTTCTTTCAGTTTATGGAGCTCCAACAAAAATCACCTGCATTGATGAGTATCTTAGCTGAACAATCATAAACGTGTGCAATTTAGTTTGTTTTCCCCAAAACTCAGCTTAAGCTGAGCAATATTCCCAACGATTTTATTATCTGTTACAAGCTTGTAATAAATAATATAAAGGAAAGAATTTGAAGCAACGAAAAGAGAGGTAATAGGATTCAAATTTAGCATTTCTTCTAATCTTTGTTTGAAAGTATGAAATATTTTCTTGGATATGGCCTCGGGATTTCCTAAGTAGGTAATATTGTCACTTCTAAGTGAATATACCTGTCAACGACTTGTAGAGACCTTATTTTTGAATTGTAATAATGTTTATTCATTACATAAAATTTTATGTAATTGAATATAAGTTGAAAGTCAACATTTACGTATGATTCTTATACATTACATTTTTCATTATCTTGAATAGTCTAGGATAATTCACGCTTAAGGCTGCGGTTTAGTCCATTCTAAGAAACAAGTCCTAGGTTTCTTTTATACCATTTCTGAACGAAAACGAATTTCGTAAATCTAAAAACTGTTTTCGTATCTTGAACATTTTCGCCAGGGGGTAACATAATTTTAAAGTTGAGTAATTGCATCAAAAGTTTGAAAAATAAAAGTTTCAAATTGCTCATTTTTTTCACGCATAAATTGTCCACATTTAGGAATTAATTAAAAATATTCACTCTCATATTGGACGATTTTAAAATATCTGACCCCCTGGAGAATTTATTTAACTTCAAATTGGTGAAGGTTTGAAGGCCAATGATTAATTAGTTTAGAAATCTAATCAAAGAAATCGAGACTTCATCAAAAATCGATCGGAAATTCAGAAATAAATCGGTTACTATGCAACTTTTCATACATCATAGTTCACACGTTTTCCGCGACCAGATAAAGCGCTAATATAGATCTTGAAATAACAGATGATATGTGCTAAGGAACCGATAGGTGTCGTGGATGCAAGATTTATTATGTTATGATGATGGAGTGATAACATCATTGACAATCCAGAAAGAGAGAGAAGGCTGTAATATTTTCTCTTTCCATTTATATTTTCATGATTCCAAATTATAAAACATTTGTTGAATCTGTGCGAAAGTATCGTCTTGCAGACAGAAGACAAACCAAGGTCATGTCGAGAATGATTTACGACTTTGGTAGGGAGTAGGAGAGATATTCAACTTGGAATAAATGCAGATGATATACTGATATAGAGTTAGTACCTACCTATATATTTATGAATTCATAAATTATTTTCAGTTTATTATCGGATTGGAACGGTGTATAAAAATTAGATGATATAAAAATTTTCTGGAAATAAAATTAAATAAGAATTATATGAAATGATGACATTATTTATATATTATCTACTAAGTACCTATTACTACTTATCACTAATATAACGAATGGGAATTTAGATACAAATAAATCTACGATTTTACAAATCTGGATCCAACCTAGATTTTAGATGTTTGTTTTTAATTAAATTTATTGACTCTACTTCTGGCTTTTCGCTGCGTCACGTTAATTATTGAAAAAAGTAGAAGAGTTCTAGAAAAACAAAATTTAACTAAACGCTGTGAAAAACTGTTTCCTTCACTTCCATTTTTGGAGGTAAAATATGTTACATATATGCATATGGATCTTATATCTATATATATAAATTACTATATAATAATACAGTGTCAAACAAATTAGTATTCATACATTTCATTATTTCATATAATGAATGCTTAAAATTAATAACCCATCAAAATTCTTCATTGCCGCCCAATGTATTTATTGATTTTGGAAATAATTTTCAATTCTGTTGAAATCACAAGCTCAAAAAAGTAATTTGTAATAACCATATACCTACGGCTGCATAATTATTAACCTGTTATTTTACTAGCGTTAATAATATAAAAAGAATCGAATAAAATGGAATTACTGCAAACATCAGCTGATAATTTAAGTTGTTAAGGTAACAGAAACCCTTGTGGCAATCCCCACATCTGGAATCTATCCATTACGAAGGTTCATTTTGCAGTGCAGGTACTTCCTTTTCGTGCTCTAAACTCACAATCACACTTTAAACTAGAGATGGGCTGTAACGCATTTTTTGAAGAACGTAACGGAACGGTTCCTTGACTGAAAATAACTGTTCCAAAAAACGGTTCCTTTTGGAACGGTTTATTGTATTTTATACACCATAAAGTATTCGTAAAATTAATTTGTCATTGCACTGTGCTATATTGTGATAACGCTGATAACAGTGTTATTCGCTGTTTATAGAGTAAAATTATATAAATAAACTAGCGGACCCGACAGACGTTGTCCTGCCATGACATTCCAAGCTATCAGGATAAACGAATTAATGCATATACAAAAATTCACTCAAGTCGATCCATCCGTTGAGTTGCAGTATATTAATAATAAATTGAAATTGAAATACTATTAACTCTACGTAAGTTTCAGGTGGCTTATGATGAATAATACCTAAATTTCTGATTTAATTTTTGAATTAACGTTGAATCAATATGAATTATTTCTAATTGTAAATTCCTGATTTCAATTTATTTCAAAATTAAATCAGAACTTCCTCAATTTCTGAAATAACTTTGAAATGTCAGAAGGCATAATTTCTACTTGAAGTCAGAAATTTCCAAATAGAAATGATGCATTTTGATATTTCGCCCATTTCAAAATTGATTTAGAAATTAAGTTATCACTCTTAATAATGGGATAACCGCCCAGAACATACTCGTTTAGTTAATATGTTAAGTTTCACTCAGTGAAACTTAATCGATATAACATATATTATATCGTTAGGTAGCTCTTTGCACATTTGATTGACTGCCACGACCTGTCAGGTCGTCTTCTCCTCGGCATTGTAAATTGTAATCAATAAAAGTGAGAAAAGATCTCGCGCACTTAGAGGTAAATTGTCACTATCACAAAAGGTCAAAAAAAAAAGAGCACATAATTTGAAATGTCACTGTCACAAAAGATCACCACAGTAAAGAAAGTTCTCGCGCACGTAGCGGTAATCGCCACTCACGAATATAGAAGGATGCACTCTTTGTATGAGGTATCGATCGACATAGACTCTATGTCATAGAGGATAGATCGATACATTAGTTGGTTGTCAAATGTCAAATATTATGGTAGCTTTCAGAATTTAAATTTGTGAACAACCTTAGGATTTATCAATCTATATGGAAATAATCTGATAGATATTAAACAACTGTAGTTAGCTAAAATTTAGTTCTTTTTTTACCCCCTAAGAATAAATATGTAGTAACAAAGATATAAAAATTCTAACTGGTTATTCATTTTAAACTATTCTCTCAATTTGATTTCTGAACGACGGCGGACACATATTTAATTCCGAGGTGAGTTGTTACCGATTTGTCGGCACAATAATCAATTGCCGGATCATAGTGGAATGCAGCTCGTTCAAGAATCACAGAAGCACTGCGTCTGCGGATTCGCTCAATTTCATTATGTCGTGCTTGCTATTGTTGTGATTGATGTGCACGAACTTGTTGCATTCTGAGCCTATTTACTTTTCATTGCCGCTCACTAAAGAATGCAATTCTGACATAGCAATACGACTATTTTCTTGATCTGTCTCTCTCTGGTCATTAGTGCGGTTAACACGTGAGGTAGCTCTTCGTACATTTGACTGACTGCGACGACCTAAGTCAGGTCGTCTTCTCCTTGGCATCGTAACGTAATATAATAAATTGAAGTGAAGAAAATTCGCGCTCACTTAACAGTAAAGTGTCACTATCACCAAAATATCAACAAAAAAGAGCACACTACTTGGAATGTCACTACCACAAAGCATCACAAAAGCAAAAAATTCTCGCGCACGTAGCTGTAATCGTTACTAACAAACATAGATGTACTCATAAAATATCGCAACCATGATAGTAACACAATTTTGTTAATAGGAAAACTTTTTTCCGTGTTTTGAGGTTAGCTCCGTGGTTGTCAAAAATTATGGTTGCGTTCTGAAACTCAAGTTGTGACCAAACTTAAAGATTTATCAAACTTAAAAAAATTGTCTGATACGGTAACAACTGAAGTTAGCTAAAATAAAGTTACGCAAATTTGAAAATTGATTGAAAATCAGTACTACTGATGATTTATTACATTTTGTGACTATCCGATTCTGTCACGTTCGCTATTTACTTTTGTTTAGTTTCGGAACGCGACATCAAATCCTCCAAAGCGCACGCGAATAATTTAATATGAACTTTATCGGATAGTAGTAGAGTTCAAATTGACTCCACATTTTATTTAGAAACGTTTGTATGGGAAATAGAAAAGTGCTGTTTTTAGAGTTTTCCCGGCAATTATTCGATTTTTTCTCGCCTTTTAAACCTTCCCTGGAACTCCACGAACATTTCAAGACTAAGATAAGGTAAATCCGTTCAGTCCGATAAAGTTCATATTAACTCCACATTTTATTTAGAAACGTTTGTATGGGAAATAGAAAAGTGCTGTTTTTCGAGTTTTCCCGGCAATTATTCGATTTTTTCTCGCCTTTTAAACCTTTCCTGGAACTCCACGAACATTTCAAGACTAAGATAAGATAAATCCGTTCAGTGCGATAAAGTTCATATTAACTCCACATTTTATTTAGAAACGTTTGTATGGGAAATAGAAAAGTGCTGTTTTTAGAGTTTTCCCGGCAATTATTCGATTTTTTCTCGCCTTTTAAACCTTCCCTGGAACTCCACGAACATTTCAAGACTAAGATAAGATAAATCCGTTCAGCCGTTTTCGAGTTTTAGCGAGACTAACGCACAGCAATTCATTTTTATATATATAGATAGAATAGATAGATGAAGATGATATTTACGACGCCGATGTTATTGAATGACAATATAGTAACAGGCAAATTTAATGTAGAAATTAATTAATGAAATGGAAGTAGAAAATAAAAAACTTAAGACATTGCCATGTTATTGAATAGGTAGGCTGATATTCACAGGCGAATTTAATGGAAACATGCATCAAATGAATGTCTAATGCGATTCGAAATGAATGTTCATATTAGAAGTGGAATGATAAAAAAATATGTTTATTTTCATAAAATATTTATGAGCATAAAAGAGCTCAATTTTAGAAAATATCAAAGATGAGCTATATGTCCATATACATATAATATATTTTACTATCATCGAAGGAACTCATTCCTTGCAGCGTTATGTCTTTCGTTTCGAAGGAACCTTATTTTCTACAAAATTTGGGATTATAAACGTTATGTCCATAAAAATAAGGTACATTTTAACATTATTGAAGGAACCGTTCCTCACAACATAAAGGCAATCGGTTGGAGATCCACTTTCTCACTCACACTCATTGTGTGCGTGTAAGTTACTTTCTTGTAGTAATATGCAATTCTATTGTATTGCGACGGACGGACAGTTCTAGAACATTCCAATCGTTTCGTCTCACTCTCTTTCATTCCAGGGAAAAATTAAAAGTGTAATAACTTTAATAAGAACTTCTTCAATATATAAATAATATGAATGTTCTAATGAATTATAATGTATCTGAAAGACTTGATTTTTAGTGTAAATATTTGCAAATATTATAATTAAACTTTTTTAGCTCCAAATAATATATGAAAATATTTTTTATTAATAATTAAATTCATACAATAACAATAATTATATTTTTAATTGGATTAAAAATGTTATATAATAATCTATTCACTTAGCAACGCCTTATACCAATATAGGTTTTACATATACTACACATGCGCGTTCCGCACTAAAAACTTGAAATGAAAAATTACTTGAAATGAAAATTGTTGATAATTGCAAAAAGCTGATTTACCCGACTAATGTTTAATGCTTTTAATCAATTTTTTGTAAATGTTAATTTATCATCTTTCGTTGTGTATAAGATGAATGACAGCTATCTTCAGGCTATATCAACTCAAATTAGGCATTATATTTTGAACACATTAGGTGTTTATATTTTGCGAAACATGGAAAAGAAATGAAAAGTGAAAATTGAACAACAATACAATTATTCTTCAATTATTATTCAGTAAGAAAATAATGCCGAAGTAAACAATTTTTAAACACTGATTTAGGATAACTTGCGGTACTTTTATATTCCTAGACAAGAAAAATTACGTGATGTGCGGCGCCGAGACGCGCAAGAACAGGATGTTGTGAAGTCGAATTTTCGGTCGGTAAAACAAAGCGTCCCTTTGTAACTATACCGCCTGTTTGAAGGTGTGAATCTCTTTCGGCATTTTTTTACTATTATTTCTTCGGTATTAAAAGTTAATTTTTTAATGTTCATGAGGCAATCGGTTCATCCACAAACATCTCAAAGTGTATGATGTCTGTATCACGGCACATCAAAGACGTGTTTTGCGTTTCTTTGAATCATAAAAATTATTCATTTCCTGTGAAAAAAAATCGTTTTCTATCAAAAGCAGCCCGACACATGTCGGTTTGCTATTGATGTGAAACCGTTTTGTTGTTTTCGAACTTGCTACGTCTTCATATCTTGACCAATTGAAAGCTTTCCCGGTTTTTATTCATTTTATTGCCATAGAAAACATCTCTCTCGTTCGGAAACGTAGTTTTCAAATTTCGAAAAATCCCGCCTCCCTCACCGAAATTGGTCTCACATTTTGCCAAGCTCCGCCCGCTCTGACTTAATCTTGCCGTTTTGATTTTTTGAATGCCGTATTTATCTAAATTCTTCAATTATCAATATAAGGGATAAAGGGTATTTTATGTAAATACACAGTTTTTATCTAGATTTTTCAATTATCAATATAAGTGATGTGTTAAATAATATAGACTAAAATTACGATTATTCATGTAGATATCGGAGTATTTATCTAAATGTTTCAACTATCAATATAAGGGATGTGTTAAATATAAAATGAAGCTACGTCTATTTAATAAGGTAACAGAGTACTTATCTAGATGTTTCCGTTATCAATATAACGGAAATGTTAAATAACATACAATAAAATCAAGAGTATTTATCTAGATAACTTCAAATCAGGGCGGAGCCGACCCTTGGCAGCGCCTGTGTGCGAAACCCATGATCCGCCTCTTTTTTTCTTGGAACCTTTATGTATCAACGTTTTTTTAAATTATTTGTCAAATTTGATCAAACTTAATGTTCTCCAGCTTTATATAGGTACCGATATAATATTTTTGTACACAAGTAAAATTCAATTGAATTTTTACATTCTTTATAATGTGATATATTATTATATACTTAGATTAACAGCAAAATGAATGGAAAGGGCATATTTTTTGCCTTCTGATCATTATGATACAGATTTTGATATTTTATATAAGGCATAATTTGTAGTAAATTTGTGAATAGCGGTTTCATAGAATATATGCTGCTTGAACCATCTTATTGCAAACAATGGTTTAAAAATCAGATTTATGACATATTTTTTAATGAAGTCCATCTTTAGATAAATGACGAAAAATATTCATATAATTCTTGCACAATATCAAAAAATCCAATCGTATGATGATTGAGGTAGCATCGTCGTTTACTATGAAATCTAAACTATGACTAGCATATGGTACATAGTAGAGATGAGCGATCCAGTGATTTTTAAGTATCGGTGATCACAGTGACTGTGATTTGTAAATCACAGTGATTTTCAGTAGTGACTGCGATCACAGTTTAGATTTCCGTTGAAATAAACTAACCGTGTTTGAAGTCTTGAGAACTTTTGATCTTCAAGACTTTCAGTATACTAAATGTTCAGACAATATCAAATATACTAAATGTATATTTGACCTAAAATATACATTCATCTCAAAATGAAAATCTACAATTTATTCAAAAGTTCATTCAATAAATAATATATTTATAATTTGAATTATTGAAATATTTTGTAATGAATTTTTTTTTCTCAATTCAATAAAATATAATCGTATAACACAGCATGCTTCTTCTCTGAAAATATCATATTCAACATAGAAATATTATTTTTACCTGCAATGTGTTATAAAAGTAACAAAAAATTTTATTTCACAAAAAAATCAAATAAAATAATATGGGTAACGCCTATTAAGATTTTTAAATCATTCATATTTCATATACTTGAAAATTGTTGATTTATTGATTGAGTTAAGTGATTAAATGTTAAGTAATATACAAATAAAGTAACCCCATTCGTGTTCAAATCCATCGATAAAAAGTAGACCATTGGGCTAAAAAAACAGTATAACTAACCAGCTTTTGTCAAAGGTATAATATATAAATGTATGAAGTAAATACATCATATCAGAAATAATTTTTGTGGAAGAATGAAAAAGTTTGAAAATCATTTAATATAGCATGCTTCTTTTAACACACTTGAAATAAATATTTTTCGCCTGCAAATAACTGAAATTTTGCTTTTAATATAAAATCAATAATTACCACCAATATTACCAGAAAAGCAATATTAGCGAATAATACTCACAAATATAATTTTCCTAAATAATAATCTAATAATATATATTAAATCCTGATAACATTCATAAACTGTTTTCAGGAAAATTATTTCTATAAAAAAATTATGATTTCACAAAGAATCGGAAATTAAAATGAATGACTGGGAGTAACACCTCAAATTTTGTTTTCATTCATATTCCCAAAAATTATTTTATAATAGCAACTTGCTGCGATCGCGACCTAAACTGAGATTGCCAGTCTGATTCACGGCGATTATATTTCACGGCGATTCTAAATCACAGAGATTTTGAATCGATTGTCAATCGCCGCGATTTTCAATCACGGCGATTTTGAATCACAGCGATTTTAAATCACCGCGATTTTCAATCACGGCGATTGTGATTCACGGCGATTTAGAATCACAGCGATTTTCAATCGTCGCGATTTTAAATCACCGCGATTTTGAATCACGGCGATTTGAATCACGGCGATTCTGAATCAGTGTGATCTAAACTGTGAATGCGATCAGTGATCCAGGGTATATATTATACACAATTTATTCATTAAATCTCATATGCTAACTATAGCACTATTTTAATTTTTATCCTTTCAAAGCAAATATTCTATTTTCGAAAAGTTGAATATTTGAGTGGAAGCTTATGCAATGGAATTTATTCGAAAAAAAAATTTAGAGCAGGAAAATATACATATTTAAATATAATACTCCTGAAAGTGCACTTAATTAACACAATATGAAATTTTTGATTGAAAAATTGAATTATTGAACAAATAAAAAAAAGATTACTTTCAAAATAGAATAAACTTAAAAATGAATAGTACGGAAAAACAGAAACAAATAATGATGACATATTCAATTGACCAAAATGACCTAGCTCATAACTTTTTTTCTACGACGTTCTGAAGAGAGCTGCTTACGTCGACATGATTGCGAGCTATAACAATGATTTATTCATTTGTTTGTACTTTCTCCCACATTAAACTTTCTTTTCATTCATATACATATAAATATCCAATAATCTCTGGATGCATTATTTTTATCTGTCTCATAACATGAATGAAATCGTTTTTGTTTTTTTTATTATGATGTTAATTAAATAAATTCTATCATTTCTTAATTCAATTTTTGCATTATATACTCAGATATTAAGAATATTAATTAATTTATTGAAATAAAATTTCTCAAGTATTCCTCATCTAAATATTTTCAATTTTCGGAAGAGAAAGATTATTCTGAAATTGTATTTCCAATTTTAGTTATCATAATCAATCAAAATGTTTTTATAAATTTTGAAATCAAATTTCAAAAGAGACAAAACTAGAAACATTATTTTTTACGTAGAGATTAACGCCGTTTCCGAATGTTGAATATCCAAAAAAGCTTTCTGTATGTAAATATTCCAATACTTCTAACTAGATAATGTAGATGGCGGTAGCGATATTCACAACATGGCCGAAAATCACAGTCGCTGTGATTTCAAATATGTAGTCACAGGGGTGATTCGTGATTTCCAAATCACAGTGATTAAATCACTGTGAAGTGAAATATCGCTCATCTCTAGACATAGAAAGCGTCAGAATTTTAATCTGGTAATCTTTTTTTGAGTAATTTCAAGAATACCATTATTCTTACCGCGCATATTTGATCCTTTATAGAGCTGTCTCAAGTTAATTATATCAAAATTTATTGTGTCGAGTTCTCTATTATAAATGAGGTTAATTCAGCGCAAGTTGTATAGACAATTGAATAAAAAGCTGAGAAATGCACTCTTATTAAATTTTCGTAGTTTCTTTGTTGAAATTGAAAAATTTTATTATAATACTAATTGGCTCTATATGTGAAACGTCAACAATACAAACCAGTATTATTGAAATATTAATTTAACATAAATTTAAAATGAAATGATGAATTTTTTTACTGAGTATCTAAATTATTTCATTTTGGATTTTTTTTCCGAGATAAGTTGATATATTTCTGATATTCGAATATTCAGCCCTAATATGTTCAGTTATTGAGAAATCGAAGTTTCCTTTTCAACACATTTTCAATACAATTTAGTTTCAATAAAATCAAAAAATTAACCTTGTTACGGTCATGAAATTTCTGGCTTTGGTCGCGAAGAGATATTTTTTGTGTTCTTAGAAATTGGACTAGATGTATTATTCTTTAGATTAAATCGTACCTTTCTACCAGCGGTGGTTTCAAACTTCTAAAAGTTGTTGTTAAATACTATCAATTATAGTTTTATTTTTAAGGTGAGATAAATTTGTCAGTTTTTCATAATTATTGAGATGAGACTAATAAGTCTCATGTCTGCTGCAATAAAAAGAGAGATGTTGCCAATCACTAATCCTCCCGCAGAATTAATTTTTTATCAAAAACAAATTATCAGTTTCAAAATTCCCCATATTTTTAATCAAACTGATTGCAAGTTCCCTAAGCGAAAGAACATTTCGGGTGAAAATAAATAATACCTTCCAACCCTATGAGTAATAATCTCATCAATCCTGTTACTACATTGTGAATGACTTCCCTAAACAAAACATAACCGAACTTGCTTTATTTGCAGATGATACAGTTATAATCTCTAAAACTTGGCAATTACAATTATTTTTGACAAAAGACTAGGAGGTTACGCTTATCACTTAGACGTACCTATCTAGTTTCATATGTCACAATAATATGTGTAACTCTTAGTTGTAAGATTTCTATGCAAACATTAATTCATACATGATTTTTCATTTCAATCAGTTTTTATTTATTATATTCAAAAAATTGTATTCATTTTATCAGCATTATTCTTCAGAAACAATTGAAGTAAAGTGATATATCCGAAATATCAAGACTGTTTAAATATTGTACCGGTTAGTATTAGACAATCTATATCAATAGGGCTTATACTGATTTCGAAAATATAAACCGCTGAACCATGAAATAATTTTACACAATCATAAAAATACAAAGTACACCAAAATTTCAATCATATTGAAATAAATTAATGATTTACTTCATAAATGAAACATATCTAGAAATATTCGGACACAACATAACCTCAACAAATTTTGTTAAGGTTTCTACGATATAAAATGGCAACACCGAAAAATGGAGGGAAGAATATTGAGGGGAATACGGGGCCAAACTCGCCGATATATATAATTGTCAGTTTGAGCCCGGGGCGAAACTCGCCACACTGGGCCCATACTTGTCGATGCACCAACTAAAATGGGGCCAAACTTGTCGATAGATATACATATATATATATATATATATATATATATATATATATATATATATATATATATATATATATATATATATATATATATATATATATATATATATATATATATATATATATATATATATATATATATATATATATATATATATATATATATATATATATATATATATATATATATATATATATATATATATATATATATATATATATATATATATATATATATATATATATATATATATATATCCTCAAGAAGAAATATATTTCCAAACTTTGTGACATTCAAATTGAATTTGGAATTATTTTAACATTCAACACTTTACTTAATATAATTATTTATTCAGAGTAGAATGAAATACAAATAAATAAATTAATACATGGTAATGCTAATAAATACTAGTGTTTTGGCGTTTCCAGAAGCAACAAGCACTGTTCTTGAAGTTTCAACGATATATTACCTTTCCTCTCCTCAATAGTTTTAATAGATTTTGGTGTTTCTAATAAGCTGAATGTTTTTCGTAAATCATTATACATGTTTTGTGCTTTTTTTTCTTTAGGTGTACAATTTCTGCCAAAATTTGTTTTCAGAACATTTATTCTCAAGTTCTGAGCATTTCGCAAATTTGGACTACACTGAGCTCCCTTTTGTATTAGTTTTGAAGGACTACATGTGTCTATATTACTTCCAGTTTTTAGTTGATTAATCTTTTTGTCTAGAATATGCTGTGATTCAACTTCCAATTTGCAACATTTTTGAATATCATTCAATATCTTATATATTTCATCGATTCGCTTTTTGCGACTGTCATTATACCTTTGAAAATCTTCCTCGTCTTTTTTCAGCATATCACAAATTAGTGCGATTTTATTTGAATAATCATGGCTGATTTGTTCTTGTTCACATATCTTTTCATCTTGTTCGAATTCCGAATTAGCATAGGAACTGTCCCCTGCGATATTTTCAACAGTTGCGCCCGATGTACTGGGAGATACACACGGAGCCTCTTCGTTAACAATTGACAATTTAGGTGCAAGAAACTTCTGCGAAACTGAGGTGGATTCAAAAATGCTTTTCTGTATGCACGGAACCTTTTTCAATAAAATTTCTGCTTTTTCTTCGTCAATAAGGGGACTTTCAAACATATTTCCATTGAACGCATCTCCTCTCTGAAAATATTCGTTTAATAATGTGCTTGTTATATAATACTAATAACAATAATATTCAATTAAAGGAACAATTGTACTAACTAATTAAATTCGTTCGAAAAAAAAGTATCAATTCATTTAAGATTATCACAAAAAATAACAAATTCTTTAGTTGAATAGAGTTCACACTTAATCATCAACTTGGATATATATCATGTGTCACGAAATCCAAAAGGATTTCACCAAATCCTTTAAATACAGAATATAGAGACACAAAAGATTTTTACAAAACTTTCAAGGAAAGCTGACAAGGACACCAAGTGCCTTTTTGTGCTCCAAAAAGTCCGATGGCAAGTTAGAAGAAAAATAACGTCGTAATATTAGCCGAATATTTCAACGCCCTTCAAAACAGCATACCACAAGAAAAACTTGAGTTTTTCCGAATCTCTGATAAAGAACAGATTACGTAGATTATAAAGCAAGTCAAAAACAACAAAGCAACAGAAGAAGATGGGATGATCGCCGAGCTCGGGTAACTGAACGATACTGTATTGACGAAAAAATTGGAATTTCCTTACTCCCTGTTGCTTACAAAATCATCTCCAAAACACTCCTAAGCAGGTTAACACCAATTGTATCCAATAACTGTGTAATACCAGGCCGGGTTCTGAAAATGTCCATCCTGTACTGAACAGATCTGGAATTTGAAGTTGATATTACGAACGGGGAACTTCAAAAACACAGTGTTTGCTTTCATTGACTTCGAAACAGCATAAAATTTGGTAGGCCGCGATAAACTATCAAAATCATGGAAGAATTTGAGATCAATCGAAAGGCCCGAAAAAATGATAGAACACTGTAGTGCAGTACCTGTAACACCATCGTGTTACAGGTACTGCAGTTTCCAGGCTGAAGAAGAGAATTTGGAAATATCATCTATAGAGGTAACTAAACAATGGGTTTTATTGCATCTTGATGTTTTTCTGATAAGCCATACCAGTAATGAGAAAAATATTATTTTGAATTAATTTGTTTCGTGATATTTATCGAAATACAATTTTATTTTATTCCCATTTTTAACTAATTGATTATTTTATTTTCTAGTTTTCCTTGGATCTGAATTTATTCTCAATATGTACTGTAGTATCATTGTGTGTATAATTCAACTTATTGGAACAAAATGACCATACGTAAGACCATTATACCACCCTCATAAAGTTCTACGACTTATTTTACAATGCAGTAAATATAACCTCAGAATTATAAAGTTGGATAATACAATATTATTTAGTTTTAAACGAATTATAACCCTTAACAACAATTATGATTTTCATATACAAAATGTTACCACAAGTACAACGTACACGTTAAATAGATGTTTATTTGTTAGGTTATAACATTAGATTCAGCAATATTATTTATTCTAAAAAACCTATAATAAACTTTTATCAAAATAATAATTTTTTAGAGAAGTTTGAAAATCTATTGTCTGTATTTATTTCAGCTTTCTGTGGCTTTCCTGAATGTTTAAGGATTTGTAATTATAAAAATATATAGTACTTACATGATTGACAGATTTTGTTTTCGATGGGTTTAATGATGGAGTTTTGAAAAGCTCTTTCCGCGCTCCTGATAATTCTATTTCTACTTGTTTCACCGTACCTGTATACATATTATTTAACATAGTATTTGTTAATTAAAAAACTCAATTAAGTAATAAATACAATAGAGCTCACTCCATGTAAAACGAACAATTTTGTAGTACTCATACAAAGTACAAACATATTTTTAAGCAAATTTGTATTTGAGTATCATTATGAATCAATATAAAGGTGTTTTTTAGAGGTATAAAACTTTAAGTTGGCATTACTGTTGAAGATGGCGACCGATTCAACAGCTGAGAAATGATTTAATCTCAGTTTGCTTTGGCAATTCATCATGAACAGACTCACGCCTGAACAACGCTTGCAAATAGTGCAATTTTATTTCGAAAATAATGGTTCTGTGTGGAATACGTACCGCGCACTACGTCCATTTTATCGTCGACAAAATAAACTTCTGGTTGAATGGCTACGTCAACAAACAAAACTGTCGCATTTGGAGTGAAAATAATCCTCAAGTGTATGTCAAAACACCGTTACATCTAGAAAAACTGACGGTTTGGTGCGCTTTATGGGCTGGTGGAATCATTGGTCCATACTTCTTCAAAAACGATGATGGCCAGAACGTTACAGTCAATGGTGATTGGTATAGAGCCATGATTACTAACTTTTTCATTCCTGAATTGAAGAACAATGATGTCCAGGAGCTGTGGTTTCAACAAGACGGCGCAACATGTCACACAGCTAGTGCCACAACGATTTATTGAAAGACACGTTTGGTGACCGCCTAATTTCACGTTTTGGACTTGTGAATTGGCCTCCAAGATCTTGTGATTTAACACTGCTAGACTACTTTCTGTAAGGCTATGTAAAGTCATTGGTCTATGCGGATAAGCCACAAACGCTTGACCATTTGGAAGACAACATTCGCCGTGTTATTGCCGATATACGGCCACAAATGTTGGAAAAAGTAGGAAATTGGACGTCCAGATTGGACTACATCCGAGCCAGCCGTGGCGGTCATATGTCAGAAATCATATTTAAAATGTAATGCCACAAGATTATCTTTCGAATAAAAAAAAATTCTTGTCAATCGAATGATCCATCGTTGTTTTATTGCAAGTTCTATACCTTTAAAAAAAAACACCCTTTAGATACACCACCGATATTTAGAAAAATTATTTCCTTTTTTTCAAAGTACGAAGTTTGTATCTGAATCCATTCGTAAATAAGTGCACAAGGAATCTATGCAACGATATCAACTTCAAAATAAATTCCATAAATTTTCATAAATTGAGTAAAATGATATAGGTAACCACTTATTCAATTCAATCATTTGAACTATTAATCATCACAACTAATTGCCCCACAATAAATATGAAATATATAGTTAAATCAACTTCAAACGTCTACTTTTACAAAAAAAAATGATAAGAGAAGATTCTTGAACAAGGGGAAGAAAACACTTAATGTGCGTCGAGCCGAACGAACTATAATTCAAGTAAGACGACGATACCTCTTGCTCAGTTTCGTTTATGATGATTGCGTCTAGTCTCCTCAGCTCCGGACAACGCCTAGAATGATTAGGTGGTATATTCCTGATCAGACTTTTAGTAACGAATGTCGATTTGTGTAAAATAATGCTGGGGGTTATCCAAAATTAAAAAGGTAGTGTGGCACTTTTACTGGTAGAAAATTATACTAACTAGACGATCTAAAAAGACGATCCTATGTGGATACTGCTGGCGTTTCACCAGTATCCGCTCAACCATGCTGAGTTACACAGAGGTCTATACTTGCCCCGTTGATTTATATATACACATGTAAATTGATTTTTATATGCACATGTCAATTGAATCCAGCATTGTCAAGTTCATACGTGATCACTGGTCTGTCTTTTAGGTCAAATAATGTAGAAATTTGGACTTTATTTCGATTTGGATCTAAATTTAAACCACACGTAAACAGATCATTAAACTAGCCTATGTCAACTTGATGGAGGGTTGACTCTCTGGTTTTGAGTCATTTCAACTTTGCAAGTCTTGTTTATTGGCCGTGCACGCAACGCATTGAGAAATCCTGTTTAAGAGTCATATACGGCATTCGAAGATAGGAACCTATATCACTTAGGTTGAGAGATACTAAATGGCTATTCATGGAGAAACGCATAAAGCTGCGTTCAACTATTTTGTTCCATGTAATTGTCTCTTTCACGATGTGCATACGCTGATACCACCTCATATTTCTACTTTTTGTGATGGGGCATTTGCATATAATATTTATGTTTTTATATATTTATTCGTCAAGTTTAACTTTATCAGTTGGTATATTCAGGAATAGATAGATATAGGCACTCGCTTCTGAATGAATTAGGGGAAATTCTTTTTATGATCTTTTTTAATCTTTGTCTTCTTCCTGCTGGATGAGTATACACAGACTAATGCGATTGTTTTCTTTCGCATTGAGTTTGCAAGTCGAAGCTTTTTTTATTTCATTTCAATCTCCTTTTTGCCTAATTATTAACATATTTCCATGATAATTTGTTTTCATATTGGCAAATAAATGTATCAATATTATTAAATGACTAAAATCCTGTCATATACAGACTTGAATCGGTGTAAATTAAAACGAAATTTTCTATTTAACGCTATGTCGAACCGTGTTCTTGTAACCCGAAAATCATTGCAATGATGCAAGTCAAGTCATGATAGTTTATATTATATTTAAATTATATTGAACTTACGTCAATATTGAATATGAGCTCGCTTCTAATTTTCCTCCTTTTTTATACATTTATATAGTTCATTTTTTTATTTCATACATACTATCATTTTCTCCTATATATTAGTTGAAACACAGATAATTGTTTGATGTTTTTATTATTGTTAATTCACGAGAAAAAACATTGCAAAGAGTTTTCCCTTCAGATTCAAATATTTTTCACGATATTTCACACAAGTTTAACTAGTAATTTCTCTCTCACTTAATATCAATCGCCTTGTACTATTTTCTATTTTTCTTCTTCTCATCTTATTCACTTACTCAAATCGAGAAAATATTTCACATTCAAATAACTTCAAATATTGTCTTCACTTTGTTGATCAAATCGTCCACCAAGAATTGTTAAAAGTTGAGATAATTATAACTTTTATTATTATCGGCAAAGTGCGTCTGATAAAAGAAATAAATTGAAAAGTAATTGAATGGAAAACATGGAGAGAAGGCAAATAGTTTGAATGAAAAAATTAATAAACCACAGAAAGAGTATGCCCACTATATCCGTTTTAATTCTCACCTGTTATTTTATTAGAAATGTTTCCGTTGTTTTTTTTATTCCCATTTGAATTATTAGACAAGAAAATATTGACTTTAGCCATGTCTTTCTTCTTTGTTTCCTGGAAAACAGAATTGGTTATTTTAGGTTGTCATAATAATTAAATGTGTCAACAAGGAAGAATTGATATCAAACAGAGCAATATTCATTAAACAGATAACATTTATCTATCTGCAGTGAATGCAGAATTTGGTAGTGATCTACATAACAATAAACCATCTAAAAAAAAATAGCAGGAATTGAATATTTATTTATTAGCCTACATTATGTCTCATTGGCTAATCGAAGCATATATACCTACTAGAAAATGTAATATGAGACGTCAATTGAAATTACATTCAATAGATACTTGAAGATATTCAGCAAATATTCGTATGTTCTACAGGACTTTTAAGACAAATACCTGATATTTTGGATTTATTAATTCATAATGAATGATTTCAAGAAAATTCTATCATTCTATTCAAGAAAATATAGTAGATATATCCGTTTATTTTCATCATTTAATCATTCTATATATATATATATATATATATATATATATATATATATATATATATATATATATATATATATATATATATATATATATATATATATATATAACTGGCTGACCCGGCCAACGTTGTTTTGCCATATTTAAAAAAGTTATTTTGGGTTATCCATAAGAGATAGACATATACCATCACGGACTTTTCTGTAGACCTTTTCAATGTGTACAATACTTAGTACATTATTTTGATAAAACTCGTAGGGTTCAGCCTGCGTTTGCAATGTAAGCGGAAAAATGTAATTATTTACGACATCACATTAGAAACCTCAAAAATAACAGTACTTTTCCACTATTTAGTGGATGTTATTATACATATAAACCTTCCTCTTGAATCACTCTATCTATTAAAAAAAACCGCATCAAAATCCGTTGCGTAGTTTCAAAGATTAAAGCGTACAAAGGGACAGAAAAAGCGACTTTGCTTTATACTATGTAGTGATGGGTGATTTTTTAAGCGTAGTTTTTTAAAATCGAATAAAATACTCATTATGCATCATTTCAAAATTTTTATTGAAATTGATAACTTGGCCTTTACCATTTACATTTTAAAGATAACTTCAGGTAAATGTTGTCCGCGGGTCCGTATCAAATGGTCCATACGGAAGGTCCAATTTTGCGTCACTTTCTCGAGCATTTCGGCCTGTATTCCACGAATTACGCGTGTTATGTTATCCTGTAATGCTTCGATCGTGTTCGGCTTGTCCACATACACTAACGACTTTACATAACCCTACAAGATATAATTCACAGGGCCATTTTGAGAGATAAGCTGCTCATCAAATTCATCCTTTAACATGTCCATTGTTTCACGAGCTGTGTGGCATGTGGCACCGTCTTGATGAAACCACATGTCAACCAAGTTCAACTGGGGTAGAAAAAAGTTGCGTATCATGGCCCGATATCGTTCGCCGTTGACGGTAAAGTTTCTTTCACGGTCGTCTTTGAAGAAAAATAGACCGATGATGCCACCAGCCCATAAACCAAACCAAACTGTCGTTTTTTCCGGATACATCGGTAATTCTTGTATGGCATGTGGCTGTCTCTATACTTATCAAGTTTAGCCTATTAAAAGATCTATATATGGGTGAATTCAACATATAATTTGTTTTGCTTTTGCGTACCAGTATTGTACGATTTCTTACTACATGTGGAGAACAATTAAAGGCTCGTACATGCAGCAGAATCTATTTAGCCATTAAGTAATTTGTAGGAGAAACATATATCAAAGTACTCACGTCTCAAACTCGAACATTCCAACCTATAAAATTTCACGTTACCCTCATATGAGAATCCATGAACATTTTCTAATCTATTAGTGTATTTATCATAATTTGGTTTCCAGACGGCCCATGCGTACTCTAACTTGGATCTCACAATAGAATTATACAAGGCAATAACAGACTCAATTCGACCAAAAGGCCTAGTCATTCCTAATATGAAACCCAGATTTCTGCGAGCATGTCAATTTCAATATGCAATTCAAAGGTTAGTTTCTTATCAAGCTTAACACCCAAATCAATCACTGAACTGACTTCAGTCACACATTGACCTGATAATGTCAAATTGAAAGAGATAGGATTTTTACTTTTGTAGAAAAGAATATGATGGAATTTGTGCAAATTTAGCCGCAACTTATTGAGGTTGCAGTAGCCAGAAAATGCATCAACATCGGACTGTAAAAGAGAATAATCGTTGAAGGATTTTATCTGCTTCGATATTTTGAGATCATCCGCATAAAGATCTATATCGTATATCTGAAGCATTCGCTTATATCATTGAAAAACATAAGAAAAAGCAGTGGAACAAAATGTGAACCCTGTGGTACACCTGATGTCACCGGTAAGGAATTTTATCTGGAACCATTCACAACTACATACTGTCTTCGGTCGTTCAAATATAAAGCGAGAAGACCCAGGAGATTTCCATGCACCCCAAAATTTTCCAGTTTTGTCATGAGTGTTGAGTGGTGGACCCCTATCAAAAGCCAAGTCAGTGTATAATACACATACAGATGTTCCTTCCTCGAAATTCCTCAATATCCTCTGTACGAAAGGAAGTAAGTTTGACACAACAGACCGACCAGAGGAAAATCCATGTTGACATGGAGTTAGATAGTTTTTAATTTGGAAAAACAGATTTTCGGTGATTATGGACTCAAACATCTTACACATATGGCATAATAGAGAAATAAGTCTATAATTTTTTACATCACTTTTAGCCTGACTTGTGCACCGGAACAACCTGTGCAACATTCCATCTTGAGGGGAACTTCCCCTCAATTAAGCATTTATTTAAGATCATATGGAGCGGTTGGAGGATGGATGAAATGAAGTTTTTCAAAAATATTGGTGGTATACCATCCGGGCCAGGGCCCTTGTTGATAACTAAATTTTAATCGCCTCTAAGCATTCCCTCTTGCATTGGCACGATGTGAATTCTATTTCGCATCTGAAGTTCCTCCTGTTGTATTTGACTTTTCTAACACTCAAGGTGCGACATTTATCCATACCAAACTGCATTTTTATGTCTGTGGAGAATTCATCTACAATATCAAGTATTTGATCCAATTGTTGCTTGGTGCTATATCAGCTTCAGGTCGTCCATATATAATTGACGATTTATAAATGATTGACTATGATGGCTTCTCCGTTATTATGTTCAGTAGAAAGTCCATTAAATATAGCAACATCTACCAGACCTGCTTTATTGATATGGCATCTGTCGATATAGTACAGTTAACTCCATTCAGTTGTATTGTGGACTTCCACGTAGACATAGCATGCTCTAGGATCTTAGTTATAGAGGGGTCAATTTTGTAGATTTTCATCACCCGAATCAACCAATCATGAAGCACGGAATCAAATGTCTATAATGAGTTGTTGCTTTCAACCCATAGCGTTTTTTGTGCATCCTTCTGTTGATCGGCAATGATATTATTTCGCTCGCAGTGTTCATAGATTCTATTACCAATACAAGACGTAATAATTTTGTATGTCGTTGAAAGACATGGGATGATATTTGGCATGGTTCCGTTGATATGACAAATCCTTTGGTGAAAGGTACGTAACACTATGTTTAAGAAAAACTGACATAGTTTGATGATCGCGTTGAACATGAACAAGAAACACCATGAATTTTGCGTGAGCGCACTACAATTTTTTGAGCCAGTATTAATGTAGGCTGTCAGGTCCTTGTGCTTTCTACTACCTATTTACAACTAACTACTTTATGTTAATATAAAATATTATTATACATATAATAATATTTTATAATAACATAAAATATTATTATTTGGCGGGTCATGATTTTTTTGTTCTATAAGAAGGAAATAATTGTTTAGTTTTGTTAGTTTCTCACTAAATTTCATGAATAATTGTTTAAGTTAAGTTTAAATTGAATTAATTAAACTCGTCTGAGGGACCAGCTTACACGCATCCATTTTGGACTTACTAAGCTTTTCTCTCAAAAATGATGAGTGATTTGTACATTTTGGAAAGCAAATATTGTAATTGTGTAACTTTTAAAATGAATAAAGATTAATAATAACAAATATATTGTAAAATTTTTTATGGGTTCTATTCAAAAAATTGTTTGTGTCTCTGTAATGGTGGGCTCCGAGAGTTGGTCATTTATTGGCAGCACCCGATGTACTTGCTGTCCACAAAGTAACTACCAGTGTAGAGTCTAGCAACTAGTCCTAGAAATAGCTTTAGGAACCCAAAGTAAGATTGATCAATTTACCTTAATACATTTAAACCTACATTTGAAATAGGTTTAAATGTAGGTACTTAATAATGTATGTAATAATACGTAGGTATCTCCATTACTAATAATCATCAAAAGCAAATGCAGGTCGTCATTCGTGAATTGCACAAGATAAAATTGAAATGAAGTTAATTTTCAACAAATATCGACATCATTAATATAGAAAAGAAATAAGGACTGGAAAAATATAACCAAGATAAATAATTTATAAATTGTCGTGTATATATTTCTAAATAAATTTTACCTTCTTAAGGACTGTTGAACGTCTAATTGTCGAGTTCTTTGTCTTACGGATTGAAGAAACGCTTTTTCTATGTGGTGACGGGAAGATTCGTCGTTTTCTAGGTTGTTCTTCACCCAATTTGTTGTCTTTATTTTGGAGATATAGAAAACAGAACATATAATTATATATTCTTATATAATTATTCAATCATTCAATTATTCCAATTGAATAATTGAATGATTTTATGTATACATTACATATAGCTTTTTCAAATATTTTTAGCAAAAACAAGACTTTTCAATTGAAAAATCTTTATTTTAGTTGACGTTTCGGACAAAGTTACAATTCATAACGAAACTTCAACTTAAACAAAGATCTTTCAATTAAAAAAGCTTGTTATTGCTAAAAATATTCAAAAACATATACATAATAAACAGTATATAACACCATAAGAAATGTAAATAAACTTATACACAAATATGAATACATAGATATGTATACACATATACATTAAGTCTTTTTGTTAATATTTCCCTATAAAAATTGGAGCAATGGTGGTGCATTCATACAAAAAATCGAATTTATTTAAAAGGATGTTTTATGTTATTCGCTATGATGAAGTCATAGCGAATATCTATATATTCATAGGTTAGTGAGTAAGTAAGCTTTATTTGTGCCAATAACTCAATAACATATACAGTGGCACAAGCACAATTAAAAATTACATAAACTGCGGTCATATTAAATATATTAATAAAACATGCCATTTTACATTTTTAAATTTTACACACGTCAAAAGTATAAAATTTTGAAATTACAAAACAAACTAAGAATATTTCAACATTCTGTAGAAGTAAATTTGGGAATGATCTATTTCATAAAACGCAAATTCGAGTAGAATATCCTTTACAGGATTTCTGAATTTGCATGAGTTCATGTGGAAGTGCATTGAAAAACATCAATGTACAATAATTTGACCTCTTTAGGAGACTTAGATAGTCAACTGACCATACTTATTTCTTTACATCTTTTTTTTGTGTGTGGCGTAAGAATGTACACTCATTGGGACATTCGGAATCAACATTCTCTCATGGAAGACTCTCACGTACATAAAACTTGGGAAAGTCAAAATTAGGGAGTAATAAAAATCAGGCTCTGTAATCGAGACCAGCAAGAACCCTGATTCTTTGCAAAGGAAAAATCTTTTGCCTTCCAGATCTTCCCCAAGCAAGTAGGTCATGTCTTAATTGCGTCTCACAGAGCATGATACGCAGTTTTGACAACAATCGAGAATACAAAGAACGTCAAATTTCTTAGAACATATATACCTGCAGTAAACCTAGTAGCCAAATGGTCCGTAAGAATCCTGCAAATTAGAGGCGAATCGAGATGCACAGCAGGAAATCTCACAGTACCAATCTCATTGCACCAATATTATTGCCAACAAACAATGAAGGTATACAAGAAATGAAAAAGCGAGACCGTCGTGGTAAATTGTGAAGATCAAAGCATATTTGAGTTAGTTCAACAAATGTTCAACTGGCAGAAAAAGAAATGTTTGAAATAATGAATATCGATACCAAAAGAAATGCGAAAACTAGCAGGCTTTTCGCTGTAAGATCCTAAGAGAAACATTAAAATTTGAAAACAAAGGTTTTCATGTCATGTGCTGAAATCTCATGTGCTGAATACGATTCTCACCGTTTTCTGATCGTTCATTGCTAAGCCTCGTAAATCATGCCGAGGCCCTGCACAAAGCTGCCTCCGACATCACCTTGACACTATCTATATTTACATGCCTCACCGCAATGCAAGCGTCCCAGGAAAATCAAGTCCACATAATTAGTAAAATCATTAAGGTATATGAGGAACGGTATTGGCCCAAGAATCGATCCCTGCAGCACACCGAAGCGGTCTGCCTATGTATATACGACAATTTACCAACAGAGAAAACCACCTGAATTATATCTGACAAAAAATAATGTTAATGATCAAAGTACCAAAGTTTGATCAATACCAGGGATGACGGAAGCACTAGGTTGATTGTTTACTCAAACAATCGCTCTTGTTCTTTGATCAGGTGTAGCATCGATTTCAATGCTTTCTCTCTAGCATTCTCCATTGAAGGATAATGAAGAAGTCACATCATAACATATGTATGTACATGCTCACATAGCCAACTCAGTTAAAACACACCCTTGATTAATTTATTCAATAATTTTGTTATGTATTATTTTTCAAATATAAATATAAACAAAAGTTCCACTATTTCTTCCAATTTTTTTTTTGTTGGATTCTAGTTATTATGAGTATTTCTCACCTAATTTGCATGTCTTCTCTGCATTTTCAGAAACACCAGATAGTAAACCTAAATCTGTAAACATGAAATTTTTAGAGAATAGAATTTCATATCTGAAGTCTTAGTTGCATTTAATTATTACCTTTCAAATCTGATTGAGAGAGTTTCACGTATGGCAGATGCCTCTCTCCCAAAGCAGTACCTGGAAACAATTCAGAAAATACTAAAAAACTGAAAAAACAAGATTTTTCAAGAAATCAAGAGAACCATATTTTGTTTTGCGACCATATGATTCTAAATTTATAAGAAAATGTGACAAATATTTTCATTTGCTCATTAAAAAATTACATATACAACTTTACATGAAGAAATTCTAGGCCTTGGAGAGTTACATGGGAATTGTTTTGTATTATTTTTCAAAATAAACATCAAGAAAAAAATCGGAAACAAAAATTCAAGAATAACGTAACGGCACCGGTTTCCGACCGGCCTCCTGTATCCGACCACTTTGGTTCTTTTACTTTAAAACATTCAAAATTTCGACCAAAAATCGTGAAATAGAACGCATTTAATTGAATTACTCATCATATGTCACATATCAAAACTTGTCTTCCATATGTTAACGGAAAGACGGTCAATTCAAAAAAATCTGCGAGAGGGTTCGAAGTCGTATTATATTGACCTCGAAAAAATATAAATTAGTGAAAACAAATATCTGGATTTTTTCGAAGAATGCTGTGATAATTTTTGAATTTATTTATTTCATATTGGTTCAGTAAAACCTTAAAATTTGAAATGTAAGCAAAAATTACATATTTTCATTGATTTATCAAGCAAATAATAATGGACGGAATACGGATAAAATATGAGCATTCCTCATTCCGACCACTTGGTCAGTAACAGTTTTGGCACTTTGTGGTTATTATTATTATTCTAAACACTATCTCTACATAATACACCTGTATGCCAACGGTGCTAACTTCAATGGATTCTTTGCAAATAGTCTTTCAATACCCACTATTTTCCTCAATTTTAACAAAATCGAGATAAGATTCCTTTTTTTAAAAATATATTTTTTATTTATTACACATATTTACATACTTATTATATTGTGATATCTAGAGCTCGGAAAAAATACACTTGCATTTTTTTGCATCTTTTGCCAATTATTTTAAAATCCTATTGAACAGAAAGTTTTCATTATGGAATTTTTAAATCTATTTGGGTTTGGAACTACCTGCTACCCCAAAATGGGAAATACCAAATACCATAAACAAGTAACTGTTACCGGGGATTTTCAAAACATCGCAGCTGGACCGGCCTCCCCTATTAAATATTAGGTAAACCTTTAATTGAGCAGTATCTTCCAACGAGAGCATTACGATTAGTGAACAGTGAACCTATTTTACTTTCTTTTAATCAGGATACAATTTACAAGTGTTCCAGTCGAAATGACTAAAAAGACATTTAATGATATGTGGATAAAGTGTCACCGAGAACTTACTTAGGATGGAGACCAATCTAAATATAATTTTATCTAAAAGTATAAGTATTCAAGATATAGGTAACATATTATTATTTTTCATTTTTTTCTTTTCACTTATTCGCAACTTATGTTTTAACAAATTGTAACCGGATGTTACTATTTTGTTGTTTATTTAATCAGTTTTGAGGGTTTTCATCGATTTCGTGAACTCGTTTATAATAAAGGCGTTTAATGATACTTCACAAGATCATAAAATCATAAAACTGTTAAACCTATTTTAAGAGATAATTACAAAACAAAAGGGTGAATGATATGGTCGGACGTGATTGACAAGTTCTTTGTATCTATCAAGTAAAAAAATGTTCCTTTTAAAAACATAGAGGGTGTCGAATTACTTTGCAATTAGATATTTGTTTTTTTTTGCGAATATTTGTCTTGTAAAAATAATCAGTAGTTTTCCGTTCCCATTATAGATCCACTCCGAGAAAAAATTCATTGCGGATCAAAATGTGAAATCTGCAACCTTAAGAGGTTGCCTCCAACAAGAGAAGCCAAAAAATGACGACCAAAAAGAGTTTAATGAGGATTTGTGCAAGGCAACGACTGCCAGTAATATACCGTTGAGCAAGTTAAATAATCCCAACCTGAAGGAATTTTTAGGAAAATATTTTAAACTAAATATTCCTGACGAGTCGACCTTACGTAAAGCAAGTGTCGACTCAATTTATAAACAAACATTACCTTGTATCAAAAACGAAGTAAATTCAAACTATTTCTATATTGTAGTAGACAAAACCACCGATTCGTGCGTATATCACCGTAGTTATATCGCACATACATTAATAGGTGTTTAAGGGGAAACAAATCGAAGCAGATCCTATCTTGTTGCTTCCATAAAACTTGAAAAAGCTAATAATTTAACAATTGCACGATTTGTCCAAGATTCATTGAACAATTTTTTCTTGTCCCAAATTGTTCCCACAGCAAAAATTATTTTATTTTTATCTGATACAGCACCTTATATGATTAATGCTGGGCAAAATTTAAAAATATTTTATTCGAATCTGCAACATGTAACCTGTCTAACTCATGGAATTAATAGAATGGCAGAATGTATAAGATAGCAGTTTCCTTTGGTCAATGACCTAATTAACAATGTAAAAAATGTATTTTTAAAAGCTCCGACACGCGTACAATTTTACAAAGAAAAATTTCCAAATCTTGCCTTACTGCCACAACCAGTATTAACTCTTGGGGTACCTGGTTGGATGCAGCTATATTTTATGCTGACAATTACCACGCCATTAAACATGTGATTGACGATCTGAGTGACTCTTCATCTATATCTATTTTAAACTCAAAAAATCTTTTTAAAAATTCATTAATAAAGAATAATTTAATATTTATAAAAACCAATTATATGTTTGTATCTATTAAAAATTTAGAAACATTTTGTATTCCATTAACGGAATCAGTACCTCTAATTAGCCAGTTTGAGTCAAATTTCAAGAAAATCGGTGGACAAATTGGGACCGTCGTTCTATATAAATTCAATTCTGTGGCTCAAAATAATACGGGTTTTCAAATTTTGAAAAATATGTCGAAAATTTTTATGTGCGAAAACGATGTAAATATACCAAATTTAGAATTAAACATCATTTGTTAATATAAATATGTTCCCATTACATCAGTTGATGTTGAACGAAGTTTTTCAATTTTTAAACACATGTTTTTTGACAAGAGACAAAGTTTCCTCCTAGAAAACTTTGAAAAACACATAATTATTAATAGTTTTTACAATAATTGTAAGACGTGACATGTCTGTTTAAATATTATTTTGTTTTATTGTTACCATATAATAATTGTAATAGTACCTACGTATTATTATTATTTTATTATTAATAAAATCTGATACTGATAAATTTTCGTTGAATAACTAATTATTAAATCCCGCACCCACTCCCTACCATAGTAAAATAATGAAATAATAGTATCATTCAACATTATAATATACATCATTTCCTGCTTTTTTTTTTCTAAAATCTTTCCTTTTTAGTCAATTTATGATGCATTTAAATGCGAATATTTTTGGCTTTTTCAGTTGCATTTTTTCGAGCTTTAGTGATATCTTTATAAGTATATCTTTCTAACATAAAATTTCAACATGTAAACAAAAATTACATATATTCATTGATTTATCGAGCAAATAATAATGGACGGAATGCCTATAAAATATGAACATTTCCTCATTCTGAACACTTGGTCGGCACTATGTAACTAACGTTTTTGATGATGAAGATGATAAATTTTTTATTTTATAGGTTTTTTTTCAAGTGCTTTGTATATATTCTAAACGCTATCTCTGCATAATACAACTGCGTGCGACCGAGGCTAACTTTAATAGATTCTTTGTAATTGGAGGTTTAATTTCCATTATTCTTCTAATTTCTAACAAATGCCAAAAAGACTCCTTTTGTTTGAAATTTATATTTTTTGTTTATCGCACATATTTACGATATTGTAGTATCTTTATAAATGTGTATGAAGCGGAAACGTACTAAAAATACATAAAAATTTCAATTCAGGGGCTTTATTACACACACAAGTGATCTGAATCAGGATAGGATTGATTTCCCTCGTCGATTTTCGCCTGCGATTATTTCAAAACATTTCAAAGTTGTGGATTGTATCCATTTGATGAAGATGCTATACTTAGATTACTTTAAGTTTGAGGAGTTTGTTTCTGATACCGAAAATATAATAAAATATGTAATCAAAAATTACTACATCTTCTGCTAATGAACATGTTACCTGCGTGAAAGCTCGTATTCCTAAGGGAGTTCTCAAACATGAAAAATTTCAAATAGATTCTTCAATTAATGGTATAAATCGTAATTTCATTTTCCTCTTTAATTGACCTGATGTAACATCGGAAGATATCATTATCCAGAATTTCATGAAAAAAAGACCTACATCATAACTGTTGATAATAATCTTTAATATTTTTTCCTGATTTTACCGAGTGATTTTCCTGATAACCGTGTGAGTTATGGTATATATGAATTAATGATTGTTATTTTTCTGCATATTTTGTTGCCCGTCACTGTCGATATAAATGTATCCCAATAAATACTGAATTGCTATTTTGAATTGTAATTTTTTCACTTATTCAAACTGTATTTTGTAAGCCACATAGTTAATTTTAGTAGGTGAGAAAGGCTGGTCGGAATCAAGATCCTCAGTTGTCAGATAAAAGGATAGTTGTCAGCCGGTTGGTACACGGTGCCTTCTGTTTATCTCCAGACATTACCATTTAATATCAAATATATGAATGATATAGTCAAAATGAGAATTATTATATAAATGAAAATTATGTACATTTCTTGAAAGAAGAATATGCAAACTTTCAGAAAAGCCTTTTCTCAAATGAATTTTTGAGTAATTTTATCATCTTTTGAAGTGCATTCTCTTTCAATCATAGCGAACAGTGGTCGGAATTCGGTGCCATTGCATTACTTGTCTCAAAGTTTTATACACATATTCTTAAATATCAACATCCAATCAGCAAACACTCTAAATTAACCTTTATTATCTTTCATTTCATCATTCGTACATATAAGAAGTTCCTCTATTCTTTGACTTTAAGCTTTTTTGTTCAATTTCAATATGTGTTGTAGTTACTGTAAGCTTATTACTAATTCAGTTAACCTACTAACCATCTTACCTTTCTCGCCTAATTTGCATGTTTTTTGTGTACTTCCAGGAACATCTGATAATAATCCTAAATCTGTAAATATAAAATTATTAGAGTGTAGCAATTTTATCCCTGAACAATTATGTCTCAGTTAAATTATAAGGCTAATTATTACCTTTCAAATCTAACTTGGAGAGTTTCACATATGCAAGATGTCCTTCATCTGAAGAATTACCTGGGAATATTAAAAATATTTTTTTTAAAATTGTGAAAAATACCCAAAGAGTGTGAATAACAAAAAAAATTTTGCTTTATGATCGAAGCAGTTGTACCAACACTTTTCAGAAAATATATTGAATATCTTCATTTCATTGAAAAATTTAATATGGAACTCTACATGGAGGAATTATAGTTCTTCATTAAGAAAGTATTTATTCTATATTATGAATATTATGAGTATTTACAAGAGTATTTAATAGTAGAACTTCATACAATCAGGATTTTTCAAATCAAAAGCGATATATATATATATATATATATATATATATATATATATATATATATATATATATATATATATATATATATATATATATATATATATATATATATATATATATATATATATATATATATATATATATATATATATATATATATATATATATATCTATATATATATGAAACTGCTAGAAATATTAGAGTATAAATCACTCATCTCGGTAGGCCTTACCCTCATTTACCAAATGAAGTTATAGTATAACGAAAATGTGAATATAAATATAAAAAACTAATTATTGATTTTCTCACCTTGTTTAGATGCCACTTGATTTTTTTGCTTTCTAGCAGATAGTCCAATTTCTACAAAGTAATTAAATTGCTATATAAAAACATGTTCTTGCACTTTCACACTGAAACTTGAAATTACCTTCAATTTCCTGTTGGGATCTCTTCACAATAGAAATGCGTCTTTTATCAGAAGACATATCTGTAAAGACATAATATTAAAATATGTAACAACATATACAAATATTCAGTTATACCAAATGTTCTGGATTTAGCAGCTTAGTAGAACACTGCCACCTTATTGTGGCCATATAATTTCCAAGTTACAATTTAAAAAAACATCAGTTTTTTTTAAAGAATATTACATGTAAAATATCGTGAGATGAAAAATCATTCCAGTTAAAATTGAGTTTTGGTATGTGAAATATAAGTATTTAAATATAATCGTGGGTATACCTCTTTGATTATCCTTCAATTAATTCTGAACATTCAAATCAATTTGTAGATCGCAAACCATGTTTATACATTATATTTAATGATGTATATATGTATATATTAATTTACCCAATTTACTGATTTCAAACTATTTCGAACAAAAATAACACAAATTCACAATCACAAATGAAATTCTATCGTTTTCGTTATTTTATTGAATTCAAATATAAAAACAAATGATTTTCAGAGAATTAACTGTCATTCCAGAATTCTTTTCTATGAATAATATTGCTCACAGCCTAACTCTACTTACAAGCCATGAACATAGACTTGGCAACGCCGCATCTGCTCAATCCGGTAGACCGATCGATCTTCGAACATCGGTATACTACATGTTAATAATTGCCTTTTCAGAAAAATTTTCAGCGAAACGGTACTTTGTATAAAATAGTTTTAACAAAAATTGTAGATCATACAATTATCTATAGAAATCAATAAAACACTTTTTTTCTAAGAAGAACTATGTCTGAGCTATAACGATTCAAATGTTTTTTTAGTATGTACACTAACAAGTTCACTTTATCAATTAGAATTGACAATATGCTATTAATTTCATTATTTTTCATTCTCAGGTGAGAGTAAGTTTAATGCGCCAATTCCTTTAAACCTGTATTGAGATGTGTACAGTAATTTGGACGATAGAATGATTCTGGTATCATATTTGTAACAAGCATGCAAATTTTCCAGTTGAGACTGTCTAGGTAATTTCAGTTGTAAAATCCATTTTAAATCATTAGGAGACAGTTTATTTTTATTGATAATCTACTAAAATCTGATTAATAATTTGTATACTGTTTATTTGTGAACATTCAGTTACGTTGGATGGAAAAAGTAGAGTGTAAAAAAATGCTGTTAGTTTCAAAAGTTTTTATATTCCACGATTTACATATTAAAACCTTTTTTTATAATTGGATATTAAATCAACAAAATTACAAATTGAATCTGAGTTTCCAAAGGTTTCTTTCAATTTCTCACAACGTTCCTTCAATGCTGGTTCTTTCAGCTGGATATTCTCTTTGAGAGTGTACTGTTTTTGATAAGTAGGGGTAAATAAAGAAAAATACTTGGCACTGCATTTAAATTGAGTTTAACTTTATCAATCTAGCCTTCTTGCCTTCTGTTCATCAATCTAGCAAACGATGAATACCTTCTCTAGTAAGTGCTCCCTCTGGAAAATGTTTGGCAACAACTACAGAATATTTTGTGGGGGTCCATGATGCCCTAGGAGTATTTTTTAGCTATTGATTCGTTAGATTACATCCTATGGAAAACAAAATACAGAAGCTGGTGGTTCGCCGGCCTCAAGGTAAGTTTTGTAGTTCGATTTGTATCCAGGCACACAGCAATGACTTGGCATGTTAATTGTTGTGTTAATAACAAGAACAAGACCTATAAGAGATTAGTTCTACATAACTACTAAATCTAACAAAGGATAAGTAACTCTACTAATCACAAAAAAGGAACAATTTTAGCAAATAATGCTTTTGTTAATGTCTGAACTACTAAGTCAAAACATCAGTAATCGGTAGCTATTCACATACAAATTTCAAAGGCATTCTTTAATCTGTTGCTGAAAAAAACACAGTAGCACTTTCTACACACTCTACATCACATAATGGCACAACAACTAAAACGCGGATTTTTGTTTTTACACAATTATGACATGGTAAAAGTTAGGTATTATTTCTACCTCTCCAGGTATGTATAACCAAAAAGAGCACAACTTAAAACACAACAGATATTCCTGTTTATATAAGACATTTGCGGGAAATTTCTTTTGCTTGTTCTTCACAACTTCAAACAATAGCACTTTTCACAACTTGTTTTTGGATTTGAATGTTATTTCTCTCGTTAAATAGCGATTTATTCAGCAGCAATGACCAGAAACCATTACAACGCCATTACGGCATCATTATTTAGGCTGTGTTTGGAACTGTTCAAAAGACGTCATTGAATTACGGTTTTGGGTATTTAGAATTAGAAATTCTAAACGACGAATTGTCGTTTCTTAAAAAATTAACGGTCATAAATTGACGAAAATAGTACTTTGTGTAGACTTCATCTTCTGTCATCATGTCAGCGTCAGTTATCTAACGTTAAAAAGACCGCATTCAACGGTCGTATACGTCGCTGAACGAATTTGACCAAAATTGACTCTAATAAGACGTAATATGACGTCAACTTGCTACCTGGGTTTTATTTCAGTGGCTGCTATACTCTATGATGTACAATAATAATAAGAAATGTTTATTCAGCACATTGTCATATACTAATTAACATACAAACATAATTAAACACATTGTATATGAAAATAATAATCTCAAATATTTATAAATTAGATTTCCAAAATTTATTCAGTCCTCGTTCATTTTCATAAGATAAATTCTTCTCAGTTTCCTCCTGAAGATTTTTAATTCAGTCTTTCTTCTCAAGTCAGTTGACAATTTATTATACTGTACAACTGCCCTAAAAAAGACAGAATTTTGTGCTGTTCTCGTATTCTTATGATCCAACATAAAATTGTCTTTGTTCCTGATGTTGTGATCATATACTTCAGAAAACCTTGTCAATTTATCTTTGAGGTGGTCTGGTGCCAGCTTCAAATTTACCTTATGCAATCTATTGCATATGCAAGCTATACCTAATATTCAACATATTATGTCTTGAAAGATTGGCAGATTTTGGTAAAGTAAATTGTGTAAAAGTCTATATTCGTGCGCGATGTGCTGTTTTAGTCTGGTGATTCATTTCGTCAATTCTTTGACTCCTTGTTGTGTTATTAACTCATTAGAGATTTCATTAACGTATTCATGAAATGATGTTATTTCAGCTTCTTGTTGTCAGATATCTTCTATTCTGGGATATCTGTCAACACTGGTAATAAGTCTCAACATTTTGTTCTGAAACACTTCAAGGAGTTTAATAGTTTTTTTACTCACGCAGTGCTCCATACTGGATCAGCGTAATTCAAGGGTGGTCTTATACCTATCGTCTATAGTAATCTTCACTACATAGTATAAAACAAAGTCGCTTTCTTTGTCCCTCTGTATGCTTAAATCTTTAAAACGACGCAACGGATTTTGATGCGGTTTTTTTGATTATATTATAATTAATTTAATTATATAATTATATTATTATGATGGATATCCCAAAATAACATTTTTTTGTGATTTACTTTTTACGACAAATAATGGCTAATTTTCGAAGCGATTTTAACCAATACAGCATTAATCCTTATCCAATTAAATACCTTAAATATATTGTTGATTTAGTATATATCTATATGGCCCTTTACAGCATATGATTCAAATTAATATTCTATAAATAGCGCGTCAAAGGCCGCGGCCGCGGTTCTCTCTGTAGCATTTTAAATTTAGCAGCGATTGGACGCGTTTATTATCGGAGCTCTCAAGTCTCTAGCGAGGAAAATAACATTACTTAATAAAAAGGGGCTTTTCAGTGCGACAATGTATCAGTAAAAATAAGTAAGTTGCGATAAATAATTGTATGATAGTGTGAATGTTGTATATAAAGACATTATGTAATATATTAATTGTTGTAAACATAAATAGATAAAATGTAAAAGTAAATAAGTAAAAATGTAGTGTATGAATTTAGATATTCCAAAGATAGCAGGAAATCTTCATGGTATAGGGAAGGGGAATTGTTTTACTTCAAATTTAACGCGTGCGTGCCACGGACATTAATAAATAAATCAAAACTACTGGATCGATTTTAATAATTTTTTCAGTGAATGACATAGGCTATATATTTTATACCCGTGCAAAGCCGTAGCGGACCGCTAGTTTATTATATTTAGAAGGCAAACTTTTCTTATTCAAAATGACAAATAAGTTTTTCATCAGTCAGTATGCTCCTCGAATTGTGTTTTTTATATGTTTTTTGTAATTTTTTCTGCTTTACAGTTGCGCTCCAAGGCATTTCCCTGATTCAGAAGGTAAAATTTCGCGATCGTATATAGAGAGAAGTGGTAATATTTTGTTTTTGGTGAATGTGCTTATGAAAATTATTTATTGGGTTTTCGTTTGGTTCATCTTTTTTTTTCATTCACTGTCGTCCAAAATCTTACCCATGTGATATATTATCAAACAAATTGCCACTTGAGCGCCTTAAGAGCGAGCATATCCCATAGAAGAAAGTACCACGGGTGAAAGCTTGGCCCAACTATGTAGAACTTTAGGTCAAGCCTGTAAGCCAGACTTACCCCAGCGTTGGTAGAAGCCTAAAATGGGCCAGGCATGGTTGACAGAATTGGGCCAGGCTTAATTGTTGGGTCTGAGCCATGCTTAGTTGTCAGGACTGGGCCAGACTTGGTTGACAGGCAGGATTGGTCCAAGTCAAGGTTAAATGCCAGGACAAGGCCATGCTAAATTGCTGGTATAAATTTTATATAGATAGAACCTTCAGGAATTTCCAAATACGAATATACGAACGTAACGAAATTTCAAGAAGTTATAAAACAGATTCTCATTATGCTAATCACTTGGGGAAAGAGGATAGAGGAAAATCACACATTTAGTCCATAGCGAAAATTTAAATATGTGTTTCGTTATGTATTTTAATTTTTTCCCAGTATAGGCCCTATCAATCATTAATTCTTACTATCTATTTCTACAAAATAGATATTACAACTTCTCTCAAATGCTCTCGTTTTTAATAAAGCTACAGTTTCAAACCCTAACTGATAGTGATACTGAATAAACTCAATTATTTTATTTAAAAAATCGCCAACATATTTTTCTTTAGTAATGTTTACCAAAACACCTCGCTCCTTAGTAAAAACACTTCAAAAATTCGAGAATCACCGAAACAATATTCATTTCAGCTGCTTCCCTACTTATTGATCAATGACAAAAAATTCATCAATGAAAAGTTTTTTACTATATTTCTATACCTATTCTTCATTTTCTAAATATTTTTACAATGAAATAGTGTAAAAAATTTCTCTATCTATTTTCTTTTCTTCTATATATTTACTGGAGGCTAATATTATGACCCACTTAACAGTAATTGTTTGTTTTCATTGAAGTTGAATGTTTTAAGGGACGTTTCATCCACAATAAAAAAAAACTTGTGTTCAACATATCTATAAAATCTGGCAGACTAGATATGATATATGTAAAATTCATTCGTATTCAAATTCAGCGTATAGTGACGTTATATCGCTTGGCCACTGAACCTCTGTTATATCTATATTATATCAATTATTATCTATATAATTCAACGATACTAAAATGTATCTTACGCATATTAAGGTTGATATTCCGTAATTACAATCGATGTAACGTTGAAAGGAAATGGTTTCCTCGATGATGCTAAAATATATCTTACGTATATGGTTTACATTCCATAATTACTTTCAAAAACGCGTTTTTCAGAAATATTGTAACGTTGTAAGGAAATGGTTTCCTATATTATGATAAATTGTATCTTACGTACGTATATGGATATAAGACATAAATTCCATCATTGCAATAAAAAAAAGCTTTAAACGGAGAGATCGATGTAACTTTAAAATGAACTAGTTTCTTCGATGATGGTGAAATGTAGCTTACATATATCGTCATAAGGTTCACATTTCATACTTTTCAACGAGGAACTTAAACTAAATGTTATCTAAAATTTAAATGGGTAACTAAAACAATGCTTTTATACTTATGAATGTTCTATAAAGAAAAATTTTTTTTTTTCAGTTCAAATATGAACCTTCAAATAAAATCGAATTCAGCTTCCATTTAGTCGATGTTTCAATTGAACTTGCTTGTGATTATCAGCTCATTCAATAACATTACAAAAATCTATTATCTCTTTACTCCTTCACAGCCTAACTCTACTTACAAGCCATGAACATAGAGTTGGCAATGCCGCATCAGCTCATTCCGGTAGACCGATCGATCTTCGAACATCGGTCTACTGCATGTTATAATTGCCTTCTCAGACAACTTTTCAGGGAAACGGTAATTTGTATAAAAAAATAGTTTCAACAAAAATTGTAGATCATACAAATATCTATAGAAATTAATAATACACTTTTTTTTAAGTGAAAATATGTCTGAGTTATAGTATGTACACTAACAAGTTCCCTTTATCAATTAGAATTGACAATATACTATAAATTTCATTCTCAGGTGGGAGTAAGTTTAATGCACATGTCAATTCCTTTAAACCTTTATGAGATGTGTACAGTAATTTGGATGGTTGAATGATTCTGATATCATATTTGTAACGAGCAAGTAAATTTTCCAGTTGAAGTCATCTAGTTAATTTCAGTTGAAAATCCATTTTAAATTATTAGGAGACAGTTTATTTTTATTGATAAAATCATTCACATGCATATCTGAATCTACTAAAATCTGATTAATTATTTGTATACTCTTTTTTCGTGAACATTCAGTTACGTTTGATGGAAAATCTAGAATGTAAAAAAATGCTGTTATTTTCAAAAAATTTTATATTCCACGATTTACATATCAAAATCTTTTATAATTGGATGTTAAATCACCAAAATTACAAATTGAATCTGAGTTTTCAAAGGCTTCATTCAATTTCTCACAACGCCCCTGCAATGCTATGGTTCTTGCAGCTAGATGTTTTCTTTGAGCGTGGACTATTTTTGATAAGTAAAGGTAAATTTGGAAAAATACTTGGCACTGCATTCAAATTGAGTTCAACTTGAGCAGATATTGCGTTCGTTGATCCATCTAGCAAAAAATTAATACCTTCTCTAATAAGTGTACCTACTGGAAATTATTGGGCACAAACTACAGAATATTTTGTGGGGGTCAATATATGCCCTAGCAATATTTTTTAGCCATTGGTTCATTAGATTTTCATCCTATGGAAAACGAAATACAGAAGACTTGAGGTAAGTTTTGTAGTTCGACTTGCATCCAGGCACACAGCAATGACTTGGCATTTTTGTGCTATTATCAAGGACAAGACCTATAAGAGATTAGTTCTAAATAACTACTAAATCTAACAAAGGATAAGTAACTCTGCTTATCACAAAAAAGAAACAATTCAGGCAAATAATGCTTTTATTAATGTCTGGACTACTCAGTCAAAACATCAGTGACAGGTAGCTATTTACATATAATTTTCAAAGGTATTCCTTAGTGTATTGCTGAGAAAAAAACACAGTAGCACTTTCTCACATAATAGCACAACAACTAAAACGCGGATTTTTGTTTTTACACAATTATGAGATGATAAAAGTTAGGTGTTATTTCTACCTCTCCTGGTATAACCAAAAAAAAAGCACAACTTGAAACACAACAGATATTCCTGTTTATATACGAAATTTGCGGAAAATTTTTTTTGCTTGTTCTCCACAACAATAGCACTTTTCGCAACTTATTTTTGGATTTGAATGTTATTTCTCTCGTTAAATAGCGATTTATTCAGCAGCAAAGAGCAGAAACCATTGCAACGCCATTACAGCATCTCTATTTATGGGTCTTGCTTAGATGTTGCCAGATTTCGTAGTTGATGGCTTGTAAGTAGAGTCACGGACACCTTTAATACAGGCCATGAACAGCGTAGTCAGGCGGTGTTGCCAAGTTGTGTTTAGTTGTACACTATCCTAGTCGGATGTTTCAAAGCTTTCAACCATTATTTCAACTCTCTTTGTATATTGCGAACAAACAAGAAATATTAATAGTATTTATAACATATAGAATATTATATTGGGTATTGTGAGCACGTATCTCTGTAACAGAAAAATGTAAAACATTTATTATTGAAAACAACAATGTTTTGGGAAAGCCCCACTGCGTAAAAAATAGTAAAAAATTAGTCAGTGGGATTTATTTACATGAAAAGTTGCTTAACCATATTTATTGAATTATTTGAGAGAATAGGAACAATGAAAGAAACGCTGTAGGAATTACTTAAATTGAATTATTTACCTAAGTATAAATAAATATTATATTTCTGAATAGCGCAATCAACAAACTACTTTATGGAAGTATTGAGCTTTCTCCGTTTATTTTTTGATTCAGTTTTCTCGTGTCCAGCTCGATTTTTTTTTGTAGTCATTCAATAAGATATTCGAAAAAATGGAACACAGCAAGTTCAGAATATTTTTATTGTCTTCGCCACATAAACAGCAACAATAAAAGTCTTTCAAGGACTCATCCAATATCTAATCCCAATTTTTCCGTGGTATACATTTCATCCATTTACTCTTTAAAAATTCATTTTTAGGGAAACTGAAAGTCGATATTAGTTTCCCACCCGGCCGCAGGGAGCTCCTATAATTTGATTTACAACCAGGTATGCAACAAATTTTCGTCATTTCAAGAATATATACTTATTAGAAACTCGCCTATTCCAAGCTTGAAACTCACTGAATCATCTACGGAATACCTATCCTCTACACTATTTTTCACAAAAAATTATTTGTAAGAAATTCGTACTCGAAACTCGAAACACAACACAAATTCGATTCGATTAAATCGGCACACACACAACACTTCGTTTTTATAATTTGATGTTATGTTATCCACACTAGCAACTAAATAGTTGCTAGAAATATAGAAAATTGATGAATTTTCATGAATTTTTGATGATTAGAACTGAAATCGTAAAATATATATAACTTCAAACTACGAAAGTCTTGAACAACACAAAATTGATTTCGTTTCACTGAAATTTGTAAACAAACTAAACAATTTGTTTTTTAGTGTTTGATGTTGAGATTTCAACAAATTATCAACATCAACAATTGTAATACACTGTACACAATTGAAAAATATTGTATATATACCAAAAGCATAAATTATTCATTTTCAAACTGCGAAAGTTTTGGGAAGCATCCTGTGTGCATTAGTATACCAGCTCAACTAATGGCGGGATTGTTAGCCAACCTTCTGACATATGACAGATATTCATTTCATAGCCTGTATTGAAGGTGGCCGTGGTAGAGTTAGGCTGTGACTCCTTTCACCCATAGAATTAAATCATTTTTCTATTCACTTTGAATGTCACTATATTGTCATAACATGGCAAATATCATTTATTTATATTATTTTACTCTATAAACGGGGAATAACATTGTTATCACTATATAACAACAGTGCACTGGCAAATTAGTTTATTAGATTTCTCATATGTAGCATGTGAAGTCAATAAACAGTTTCTTAATAAAAGAACTGTTTTTCGAAAAAGAACTTATATAGCTCGACATTTCACTTGACAGTTGCGCGAGCGCTGTAGAAAACTATAATAACAAAATGAGCGATATTCAAGGTTAAGAATACCAAATCTCCAGCTGATGCTTTTGATGAAATATAATTTTTTATTCAAATTTTTTAATATATTAGCCCTGCTCGAATAATCTCATCTTTCTTGATATATTCTTTATGTATTCGTGTAATTAAAAACTTGAGAAAGTGCATTTGTAAAATATCTGTTTTTAGTCTATAGATCATTTGAACTTCCGATTTATCCAGTATTAAATCAGGTATTAAATTTTCTATATTTTCGTGAATGTTTTTCTACTTGTAGAAATCGTTTATATGTGGAATTCACCTAAACGTCATTTTTGATGTAATGAATCATATTAATGTAACTATGTGTTTGTTGTAGATCTCAAATTCACAATTATTCAAATGCTCTTCACATAAAGTTTAGTAGCCAGTTCGATTGAATAACATAAAATTTTCTTGTTGATAGCATACTAAATTATTATAATTGTTGAAAGAATTGAAGATAAAAATAATCTGGAGATTTTTGAACACCAAAATAGGATGTTAATATCACTAAATTAAGGCCCCATTAAAAAGCTATATGTAAGGATTATTTTTGTGTTATTTAACAATTATGAAAGTCTTCAGCTTGCAGGGGCGTGGTAATTTGAATGAAATTGAATTTTTTATCTAAAGGGTATTTCTGTGATTTCATTAGACACTATCAAAATTAGAACCCATTGTTTTGTTACAAATATGAATGGTGAACTTATTGCTTTGTTCAAATATTAATTGGAAGTATCTGTTCATACATTGGCATATAAGTACTTAACTAATATATTCAGTAGAATTGTTTGAATGAAAATTTGGTACCAGGGTCCTTATATCCATATACTTTGATCCATTACCATCAAATTGTTAAGGAGTTCCTATTAATGCTATTCTGATTTATGAACAACGAACCAATTTTTTTAGTAACATGTACTAAAATTGTAAATATCAATAACTTTTGTTTTAGAATTGAAATGCCCCGTGGTAAACGAAGGTTTGCTATAGATTCACGTTCTCTTGAAGAGGAAAGGTATTCTCCCAAAAGATCAAGGAATGTAAATAGGTAAGTTGTTAATGAAAATTTTTTCTTATTTACTGTGTAATAAAAATATTTTTTATAACAATGTTTATAATGCAAAGGTTTTTTCTTTTCAAATAAAAACACCTACAACTTTTCATATCAATGTGAAAACCAGTTTATTTTTCTTGATTTAAATATTGTACTTTAAATTTGGTTTTGGGAGCAGATAATCTGAGGAAAGTCTTTGGAGATATGCAAATCATCAATATGTTTTCAACTAGCCTGTCTTAATAGCAAAGGTTTAATAAACTGAAAAAGGTTATCGTGAACAATTTGAACGTTTACATAAATTCTAGATATTTCTAAATGTCAATGTTCTGTAGGAAAGATTTCATGATATTGAAAATATTCGTTGCAAATATTGGAATAGACTTGCTCAGCTCATCAATATGTTTTGAACTAGCCTGTCTTAATAGTAAATTTTTTATGAACTGAGAAAGGTTGTCATGAACAATTTGAACATTTACATAAATTCTAGATATTTCTGAATGTCAATGTTCTGTAGGAAAGATTTCATGATACTGAAAATATTGGTTGCAAATATTGGAATAGACTTGCTCAATCCGTACAGATGCAATTAGTTCAAAAATGTTTGTATATTTTCATGGGAAAAATGTTGTCTAAATTATGAAATTAATAACCTTATTAAAAGCACTGGTTAACTTCATTGGTTCGTGGATCTATTATCCATCATCTTTAAAAGTTCATTATTAAGTTATAGAAAATAAGAATGAATATAGTTTATAGAATCATTGAAAGGTATACACCTTGATCTACTAGGTAGCAAAACTTATTAGTTCTGTATGCTTCAAATTTCCTAGCAACAAAGAATTCATTTGTTAAAGTTGCTGATGTAATATTTTAAGAATAGTAATTTTGGAATTATTTAGTAATCACAGTCTGACCAGGAAGTTTTTAGCCAATGAATTCCGAATATATGCATTAACAAACTAAATTTGATACGAAATAATTTTAATACTTTTGAAGGTGGTTTCTAATGGGGATCAGTACAATAATGAATTATCACAATAACTTGTCGGGAGTTTCGGCTAACAATTTCTATAAGTAGAAAATACTTTATATTTTATATATATATATATATATATATATATATATATATATATATATATATATATATATATATATATATATATATATATATATATATATATATATATATATATATATATATATATATATATATATATATATATATATATTTCTGCACCCTTAAAAAGGGGTACTTTTTATTCCCTTTGTCATCAGTACACTGTATACATTTTTTGAACCATATTTACAGTTCGCGCAGAGTATCTAGAGTGGATGAATCACAAAGTTTTAATCAAAAAAAATGTCTTACATGGTTTAGGGAATACACAACTTCTGATGATCCCGACACATTGGGACCCGAAGCAATGGAGAAGTTTTGTGAAGATATTGGGGTAGAACCAGAAAATGTTGTGATGTTAGGTAGGTTAAAAGTATTACAAGAGAGTTTTCTCATTAATTAATTGTAAGATAATATAAATGTAAATAGAAGAACCTCTGAAATTAGTACATTGTAATGATTGTTCATAAAATTATATTGAAAAATATTATGATTGTTCATAAAATTATATTTGAGGGAATCTCAAATATTTCATAGCGAAGCTAAAATGTCAATTCAGAACAAATAATAAAGTAATAATAGAAAAATTAAAACCAACAATTAATAATACAGTTCAGAGACATTATAACTAACAAAGCTGTAGATGAACATTAAAATAATAGCAAACTCTGTGGTGAAGCATTGTTAATGGAAAAGATAATGAATAAATGTCAATTTCTTCAACATTTTTATGCATTCTGTGAAGGCTAGTTATCCTTTCACAAGCATCAAACCCACCTGCACCAGTAACTATATCGCATATTAGGTCACTATACCACTAGGCTAATGAACCTCCAAATATTTATATATGAACTTTTCTTTTCAGTTTTGGCTTACAAAATGCAAGCCCGACAAATGGGATTTTTCACCAAGGAAGAATGGATGAAGGGATGTTGTGATCTTCAGTGTGATTCCATACAAAAACTTCAACGCAGACTAGATCATTTGAGGGGACTACTAATTGATCAGAATACATTCAAAGCAATTTATAGATATGCATATGAATTTGCTAGGGTAAATAGTAAAAAAGCTACCATTGTCTACCATTTCACTCTATTGTAATTTTTATCTTAGGATAAAGACCAAAGAAGTATGGATATGGAAACGGCAAAGGCAATGCTACAGTTGTTGTTGGGTAAACATTGGCCTCTGTACACTCAGTTTAGTCAGTTCCTTGATCAATCAAAGTACAAAGTGATAAATAAAGATCAATGGTGTAATATTCTTGAATTTTCAAGAACAATTTTTAATGATTTATCGAATTATGATGTGGATGGAGCATGTAAGTAATTATATAGAAAGTTCTATAGTCCATAGTGGTTGCTACATATTTATGAACTAACTAACTTTTAAATGCTAACTTAAGTTTTCTTTGCATGGCTTTATGACTAAGCTTGAGTTGTATGTAATTTTTATGCTCTTTAGAATATGCAAATTGATTTCTGTTTTTCTAAATACAATAGTAACTTTCTTATAACTTGCAAAGGTGAATTTAGAATTTCAGTCAATATCGTTGCTTTCTTCAACCAATATACAAGTAAAATTTAATAATATTTAAACCAAATGTATTTGAAATTAATTAATTTTAAAATTCAAACAACAAATGTACCTTGGGAGTTACCTCACAGTAATTGTAAGAATAATTTTCAATAGTACCTTGTTAGATAAACTGTCGATATTTTACAATTTAAGCCCTGAAGAAGACACATTTCTGAAAAGCTGAAAAATACTGAAAAGGTAACTCATTTGAATATTCAAATTAACAAAAAGAATGTTATATTAGAGCTAGATATGTGAACATGTACGATGTGATGCATCCATTATCCCTCAAGGGATTATTGTTAGAAAATATCGAAATCGGTGCCTACATTTGTTGTGCAACGCTAGACAGTTGCACACCCATACACATTGCACATTTCAATGTATTTCTGTCTTTTAGAGAAATATTGAAATCGTTGCCATAACTTATGGAAGGGCGAGACAGCTGTTTCGTTCTGCAAGGAACTCATCAGACGCACCACGTCCGTCGACGTGAGGCAACGATTGCAATCCCCAAGCATCTTACGACTCCAAGTGGAATACCGTCAAGTAATGAATACTTCACAATTCCATCTATAGGAATCAATAGAAAACATCTCTCAGATCATAGACACACCAAGTATCGAACATTCACATTTCTTCTATACCTGTAGTAATAGAATCTGCGAGCGTACTACTAACGTAACCTATTGACATTTGAAAACATCATATGATGACATTTGTCAAATAGACATTGCAATTTAGTAGATATCGAGAAATGTGAACGTTCGATGCTTGCTGTGTCTATGATCTGAGAGATGTGTTCTATTGATTCCTATAGATAGTGAAGTATTCATTACTTGACGGTATTCCGCTTGGAGTCATAAGGAGATGTTTGAGGATTGAAATCGTTGCCTCATGGACGTGGTTCCTTGCATAACTAAACAGCTGTCTCGCCCTTCCATTAGGTGTAGCATCGATTTTAATATTTCTCTAACGTTTATTTATCCCTTGAAGGATAATGAAGGCATCACATCATACACTTTCTTTTATATATATATATATATATATATTATTTATATATATATATATATATATATATATATATATATATATATATATATATATATATATATATATATATATATATATATATATATATATATATATATATATATATATATATATATATATATATATATATATATATATATATATATATATATATATATATATATATATATATATATATATATATATATATATATATATATATATGATTGAACGTATAGGTTCACGGATGGAAAAATATAATGGTACGTTGGTCCGGAAATACATCTATTGATTTGTTGAATGCCTGTTGGAAACTGGCACACGTTTCGTTAAGGTCTCACTTGACATTATCGATTCTAGTTGCTCGTAGTTTGGTGACTAAATGAGAGATCGGTTTGCTGGCCACCTCTATTTATAACTTTTGGCGCTGGCGGAGATTATAATGGTGCTGATTGGTTAGCGGTATCGTTGTCTCCGCCCCCTCAACTGGCTTTTCTGGGATATCTCCTGCTGACGTTCTCGATGTTCCTGTGGGTTGGTAAATTTCGGTGTGTCGCCTTATTATTGATTTCTATGTACTCGACAACTTCACGGTATAGTCTCTTTTATTCAAATGACCAATCTTCTCTATTTCGATGGCTTCTCTAATTAATCGGATCTTAATTTTAATTAAGTAATTTTCGACGTTTGCGATTTGTTCAGTACTGTCGAAGTTGATTTTGTGGCCGGTTTGATGATCGTGTTGAAATAGAGCAGATGATATTTGTTTGTTTTTTATAGTTAGTTTGTGCTCCTCTAACCTAGACGAGATTCTACGGTTCGTTTGGCCGACATAGGTTTTGTTACATGTTCCGCATGCTACGCTGAACACACCCTGGTTTTCTAGTGGGATCTTCTGTTTTGGAGTTCTTAATTTTGTTTTAATAGTTTCAAGTGGTTTAAACGCCGTTGATATCATAGATCATAAATACTAACGTGGATGTATCGATAAATCTAAACTCTGAAGCCGATATATCCACGACTCATTTAAATATCCCTTCTTTGTTTTGAATACGTAATGACGCAGCACGATATCTCACTCCAAGGACCTCATCAAATGAAAACACAAAATGACGTTCAATGCCCAATCACTGGCATTTTTCCTGCAACCCTTAAGCTACCTTTTATTTCAAGAGTATTATATAAAATAATAATAAGAATAATGTTCTATACCAGAAAATAAAATAAGGCTTTTAAAGAATCACATCTGAACTTAATTTACAGTTAAGAATTAAAACTACATTGTTCTATACCAGAAAATAAAATGAGGCGTTGAAAGAGTTTTTACATAAATCAAACAAATATATCCAAATGAAATAAATCTTCCTATATCTGGCAATGTTGCACGGCTTCCGATTGTTCTCCAACACACGTACTTTTTTTAAATGCTCTTGTCCGGGTACCGTTCCTTGGAGAAAGATAGCGCTTTAGGTTCTAGATGTAAATAAGGTAAAGAGATAGAAAAAGGAACGTCTTCATGTTGACTTCATAGTCCATTTAACAATTCTTATGCCATCGCTGTATCCATTTATATATATGATCTAGGGTTGATAGATATATTGCATTTACGGAGAATCCGTCCAATCCTGTCAGTTGTTCCCTTGATATACGGTGGGATAGTTTTCAATTTGCCTTCGGAATCTTCGCTTGGTTTCTTTCCCAGATTTTGTTGCAGCTCAATCGCTTTTTTAATTGTCTTTCGTTTGTACCATTTAGTTCCAGGGCTTCGGTAATTTCATCCAGTTTTTGGGTTTTGTGATTGTTATTCGTGAGACGTAGTGACCTGGAAATCAGGGTGTTTGCAACAGCTTGTATCTGCGATGGATGGTTGTGAGATTTGGAGTTAAGGTACCTATTAGTGTGAGTTGGCTTCCTATATACAGTGTGTCCCAATTTTCCATGTTCATCTCTCATGATAAGTACGCCTAGGAAGGGTAATTGGTTGTTATACTCAAGCTCTATAGTGAAGTTTATTCAAGGGTGGATTGAATTCAGTTTGTCCAGAAATTCTAGAAGTTTTTCTTTACCGAACGACCATATCACGAACACATCGTCGACGTATCTTTTCCATAGTTTTGGCTTTAGGTTTGTCCATTGTATAGCTTTCTTTTCAAAATAATTCATAAACAGATTGGCCACTGCGGGTGACAGGGACGATCACATTGCTGCTCCGTCAACTTGTCGGTACATTTGTCCATCGTGCATGAAGTAGGCGTTATTTAAGCAGTGTTTGGACAGCTCTATGATATGCGTTGGGAGTGTTTCGTTTGTTGCTATTTGCTGTAGAACATTCATATTTGGAAAAGACAACCAAGTCCAAAATCATTGAATCGTCAATTTACGTAGAAAACAAGAAGAAAATCATACCTAGGGAAAAATCAAGCCGATGCCCTAAATTCTATGGCCTCCCAAAAATCCACATAGACGGAGTCCCTCTTCGACCTATCGTCAGCGCTTTCAACTCTCCAATATATAATTTGGAAAAATATATGTTCAGTATACCCCTAGTGGAAAGAGCAGATTCATTTATCAAAAACTCAGAGCACTTTACTCAGCTGTTAGACTCTCTCACCATAGATCAACACCATCATCGCAAGTTTTGACGTCCTATCTCTATATCCGAGCATACCAATGGAGGAAGCAAACCGATCTCTGAAATTGCCGAAGATCTGAGAGAACAGGGATATCCTGTCACAAAAGTGGTCGGAATGAAAGGGAAAAAAGGATTCCCAGCCCCTCTAGTCCTTGTGGAAATACCCAAGGAATATAAATCGATCTACAACGACCTGAGGTTCGGCTGCGGACTCTCTGTAAAAGTAGAGTCTAAAATTAAAATCAGAAATCGTCCAATCCTACAAATGCCTGCTTTTTGAACACGTACAGAGGAACTGTCATGCCGATCCAAAATGCATGAAGTGCGGTGAAGCTCACAACACATACGAATGCAAGAAAGCGAGGACGACAACGCCTAGGTGCGCTAGGCGTGGTGAAGTGTGGCATCATGGTTTGATATACTCGTACAAACTGAAAAGAGAACAATTTCCGAGGAAGTTAGTGAACATAATCCAGACATACCTACATGGAAGAACCTTCAGAGTGAGGATAGAAGAAAAACTATCGAACGAAAAGAATGTCAGTGCAGGAGTGCCCCAAGGATCAGTAGTTGGCCCACTTCTCTACAACAAATACACGGCAGACAAACAAATAGGCAGAGACATTGACAGACAAATGCTGAACAACCCCGTTTGCTGATGACACTGCGCTCTACATATCAAGTATCAAGTAGAAGAAAATATGGCGTTCAAAAGGGAGTACAAGAAGATCTGCAGATAATGCGGAAGTACTTTGAAAAATGGAAAATCAAAGTGAACCCAAACAAAACAGTAGGAGTTTACTTTGATCACAAAAAGAGAAAAAAGTAATCTTCAACGACCACTCCATCCAGTGGGATAAGAACACGAAGTACTTAGGAGTATATCTGGACGAGAACTTGAAATATAGAACCCAGATTTCTGAAAATATCAAGAAAGCCAGACAAATGCATGTCTACCTGTACCTCCTTTTGAAAAAATAGAGCAGGATGTCAGTTGGAAATAAAATGAAGATAATTAAAACAATCATCATTCCAGGGCTCATTTACGGAGGCGAAATCTGGGAAATGGACAACGCAAGAATCGAGAGACTTCAAGGTACTCTGAATAGAATTGTACGCACAGCAGTAGGGGCACCAAGATATATGCCCAACCAGAATCTGTATGAAGAACTGAAACTCAAAAAACTCACGGAGACGATTAACGAGAGAATAACAAATATGCTTGAACGTATGAAACCACACAAGAACAATCTCATACGAAGAACAACAGAGATTACTCCCAGAACATCAGGTCTCTGTCCCAATGGAAAAGAACGATGGAAGAGAAAAGCTCTCAAATCAGCAAGAAGAGGAAGTGCTAACAAAGCAATAAGCCCTAATGTGTGAAAACAAAATCACAAATTCCAACTGAAGAAGAAAGGCGAAAAGAAAATGAAGACGCAAAGGATAAAAATAAAGTCCTCATCAAAACTCATTGCAGACCTCCTAAACCGATCTCTCATTCAGTCACCAGAGTTCGAGCAACTAGCATTGATAATATCAAGTGTGACCTTGATATTATCTAAATCAACGGATGTATTCTCAGATAAATATATATAAAATTATTATCTATCTTTATAAATAGGCTCTTTATTAATTTTAATATTTGTGATTTTTTTCTGAGAAATTCTTTCCAATGTCCTGTTCAAATGTACATGTAATTGAGATAAAAAAAATTATATTATGAAGTTCGAATTTTCCAAATCAAGTATTTCATTAATCATTTATTTTTTTAGGGCCAGTGATGTTAGACGAATTTGTTGAATGGTTAAAAGTTTCAAGGGGAAAAACAAACGCAAGTTGAGATTCAGTAAACGATAAGAATAGTCTCTATCATTTAAATCGAATACACATAATATTTCACATTTTGTGAGTCTCTCAAATAATCAATGATTTAGCTCCAACGTAGGAGTGCAGAATCTTATTTACATAAATAACTTCCTGAGAATGTCATACCAAAAATTTAATGCCTCTATTCCAATAATGTAATATTTTGATTTTTAATCAGTGTCATTTATTGCCAATATGTCCAGTTAAGTAGCTTTATTGGAATGTTATTCATGCTCTGGGTGTTTAATACTAAGCATGTTGAGCTTATGCATAATTTTCTTCAAGAGCTCTGTAATTGTTTTAAATGTATTTCAATCACTATTGTCATAAGTTCCCCATTTCATTTTATTTATGAAATATGAAAAATATAAAATACTACCTTCAAGCAAAAAAAAATTCAATAAAGTCCGTAAAAACCAGGAGTCCTTTCTTTGATTAAATTAACAAAATAAACTCTCAAACTAAATTGTGTTTTTTTTCAGAAGTATTCACACTCCTTATTTATGATATATTTATTTAATATATATAAATATATATATATATATATATATATATATATATATATATATATATGAAATGGTATTATCCCTGTGTGAGTTCATTTTTATAATGAGGGTTAAATGAAACACAATTCTCACAACTCCAAATTGGAGTTGTGAGAATTGTGTTTCATTTAACCCTCATTATATCTATATATGTATATAGGTTTTTGGTTGTTGGATGTTTCAGGTAGTGGGTATATAACTGATTTGATGTAAGTGATTTGACACATGATCGTTCGTTTAAAACAAAGAGAACCTTCATTTAATTAAATTACCAAAGAAGGAGGTAAAGAAGCCCCCGAAACGTCTAAATGAAACAACAAAACTTCAGTTATATACCCACTACCTGAAACATCCAAAAACCTATACATGTAATAGACAATCAGGTAACAAACCAGGAAAACTGGTAATTATCTAATTATATATATATATATATATATATATATATATATATATATATATATATATATATATATATATATATATATATATATATATATAAGCGCTACAAGGTGAGATCCTTTGTATACAAATTCTGTACAAGTCGAGATCCGTTTGGTAAGGTGAGATCCGATTTCGGATCTCACCTTGTTTAACGTGTATATCGTCGTGGGTGTGGATAATTTGGCCGAATTAGCTGATTTCCAGATTTTCGGTCGGATCTCGTCTTTCAGCCAAATATCACATTATATACAACTTTAGTTCACCAACCTTCCTATAGGGGGCCGATCTGCCATTGTATAAAAGTTTGATAAATAACGCAAAGTAGAGATCCAAAGGTTTGGCAACATGCACGTCTTGGACTTCTTGTCGTTATCTGTAATATGACACTATCGCGTTGTACTGTATCTCGGCGTTACGTTTGAATTCGGTGTTTAGGTATGAAAACAAATGGATTTTGATGGTTTATCGAAAGTAATGTATTATAATGTAAATATTATCGATTCATGAAGAGCAATATCTACTCGTTAGAGTTTCAGAACTTATTCATTTAGAATACATTTGTTTGGACAGAATTGAAGTTCATTTTTATTTGAATTACTTTTGGATTTAATTTTTTTCCATGACTCCGTAAAATATGAACGAGGGGTCATTGGATTCGGAGGAGTATGTATATTATTACTGTCATTAGATTATTTTAGAAAAGAATCAAAAGGAAATAAAAATTTATCTCGAAACAACTCATTTCACGAAACTGTTGGAACGAAATTCATTATTTTTCTATTGAGATGAGAATAAGTTAGTGATAGTTAATACAACTAGTTAATACAAATATATTCAATAAAAAATATTACGTCAACTTCTATAAGATAATAAAAATCCGGTAAGTAATTAGTGTAAATAATCTACTGATAGAATAAAATAATATTATATACTCTTCCGAATCCATGGTCCCCTCGTCATAGATGAATGAACAAATAATTAATGGTGTAGTGACTCTAAAACGCTTTCGGCTCTTTGGTGCTGGTGGGTTCTATTCCCATCATGATCTTGGGCCGTTTGGAAACGGCGTTAAACTGCAGGTGCAACTTTCGCTCAAGCACAGAGTGCCTCTGTTTATAATAATAACTAACATTCTTCAAAATTAAGTGAAATTGTTTTCATTGGTTTTGCATAATTTTCCTAACTATTTTTCTTACATGAGCATGAGTATTACTAGTGCGAAAATGTTAAATGAAACATCTACGCTTTTTTTTCCTTTTTGGAGCTATTTTTGAAAGTTTTCCGAAAAAACTCTTGTTGGAAAAATTCTTCCGATCACTTCGTTATGAATGATTTTCTTGGGTTGAATTCTAGATTGAATTTTTGATATTCAACCTGAGTAAATTATTCATGACAAGTGATAAATAACCATTTTCACATATCCTAAATCGCTTTTGAAAACCTTCAATCATAGATACAGAAAAGGGAAAAATTTCAATTTCCTTCATGTTCAAGTAGGAGAAAACTGTTAATGTACTGATGCAGAATTGATAGAAAAATCGCGATAAAAATTTTTGACTTCGGAATATTGTCCGCTCATCTTTTCATAAGATGCCTGAATATTTTCAAGTTCAATTTTTCTAAGTTGAAGTAGTTTAACTAATTGATATTCAATTATAGCAGGTGCAGAGATAGCCACCCTTGCGCAATCCATAGATCCTATATTCATCTGTATTTTTAACTCAAAGGGAAAAATTGGACGAAAGTCATAAAGTTTATAGAGGCCCGGACATATGTCTTCTTAAGTTTCATATGCAACAGTCCAAACTCCCTATGTGGTGAACATTGAGAAATATATTGCTGTTTGGATAAGATATTCCTTTATTGTATACATTGATAAGCCATTATAGACTAAATACTTTAAATTGGCGGGTATGAGTATTCGTTGAAATATGAAATGCCTAGACAAGCTGCATCGAAATGCTAAAAATGTAGCGTTCTGCTTATGTTGCAGAACAAGAAGATCTAATCAATTTCAAATTGAAGTAATTTATGTCTTGACATGTTAGAAGGTTAATATATTTTCATGAATAAACGTTGAATTGGAATGCCTATCCGAATATAACATATATTCCTCATTCGACAACAGATTATACCGCCATATCCCGGTTTTTACATATTTATGAGGTGTGTTATAGTAGAAAAAAATCTTTTCAATATTTTACTTTTACTATATTGATAATGATAAGCACATGTGACTGATCGCAAACGTATCCCCCAATACTGCAGTGTGTAGTTATTGAATTGGAGGGAATGAACCCCAAACAAAATAGAAAAGAGTAGCATTTATAAACGAGGCGATTCAGTAAAGTATTCAGATCAATACAACTTAAATCTTTAATAGTTTATCATACAATGTAAGTCGAAATGTGAATATTTTTGTATTCATTTTTCAGAGAATCTTGTTGCTCGTGGAAGTTCTTGATGTTATACGCGAGAAATGACATTAATGCCGAAATTTAGAGCTCTCATTTCAAATATACATATTCAGGACATATTTAGAATAATTGGGCAATTCGAATATTCACGCTGAAACTGATTCATATTTCGCGAAACAATTACATACATAAGGAATTAGGTACTTATATAATTTTACACAATTTATTTCAATGAGTGCAATAGTTGACATTGACCTCAGAAATAATGCAGAACAACGGGTCAAGTATTTCTTATTTGAACAGACAGAAGACACCCATTTGAAATATAGTTTTTTGTCGAATAGATGACTAGTTGTAGTAGTTCCTGTTGTGTCTGATGTGGGAAGAAAAACATTTCGTGAAATGGCAAAGATATTATAGAATGCAAGATTTCCATATTCACGAAAAAATTTGCAGGTATCTGATGAACTGCTTTTTTCTTAAGATCAAGTGTGAGCAGACATCATTAGATTAGTCAGAATCTAAATGTTTACTCTACTAAAATGCAACACCATAATACGTAGGTCAATCGATATTTGTGAATCCATATCAAGTAATGCTAATATTTCAGAAAAGTATTTACATATCCGATATCAGTTTAATTATCAGATCTGATAATACAACTTTCAGCTGACTAAGATTCTCTTACAGTGCGAGTCGAAAGATCAATATTCTTGTATTCATTTTTCAGAGCATTTTATTACTCATGAAATGAAATAGCGTGAATTTCTGTAATTCTCAATGTTATAGAGAGGATATGATGTTAATATCAAACTTTTTGTCCTTATTTCAAAAATACTTTCATAACATATTTCGAAAAATTTTACATTTCGAATATTCACGCTCAAATGAAAATTGATCTGTCACAAAACACCTACATATATGAGGAATTATATCATATTCGACAATATAATATGATATAATTATTCATTCATATTTTCATTGATTTGTCTGTTTAGGTGGATCTACATTTTTATTGATCTGTCTGTTTAGGTGGATATATGTTTTTATTGATCTACTGACCAGCTGGATGTATATTTCTATTGATCTGGCAATAAATGACGATAAAATAAGTGCAATAGTTGACCTCAAAAATAATACAGAACAACGTGTGAATTATTTCTTATATTGAAAACGTCTTCAAGACATACAGGTCTCTGTTAGCAAATGTTTGAAATGTGGTTTTCTGTAGAAAGGATGATAAAAATTTCACCTATATGGTGCAAAAACTTCTGATAAGTAACAAAGCACGAAAGAAATATAGTTACCAATTTCAAATGTTTTTCATTTCCTGGCGCCCCTGACGTGGCAAGAAACAAACGTTTCGTAAAATGGCTATAGATTAAAGAATGCGTTGTTTTCAATAACTATTAAGTTTCGTGTACTTGCTGAAATTGTGTAAACTTTTTGTCTTTGAATGACGATAAGGTACTATGATAAATAGGTTCATGCATAATTTCACCGCTCAAATTTTGGAATTTCAAATACACTGAAATGATATCTCCCTGGAATTAATTTTCCGCTCAGATCGCTAAGATCGATTTCGAACCATTAAAAGATTTTCTTTAGGATTATTATTTTTAATCGGTACAAGCAGAATGTTATAAATATAAAGACAAACTGTCGCAGCAAGCCCAAACAATTCTATCACACACAAATTAGAACTGTAGAGTATGACACACTTCGTATTTTATATTTATTCATTTATAATCATGACCATCATCATAATTTCACATTATTATAAATTTGAATATAAACTTGAATTCGAACACGTGAACTTTAAATTTACACTTTATTGACTACATAGCATGATGCGTTTCGTCATTACAAAGGACAAAATGATGATTATTCTATTAGTATCTGAATAAGTCGTTTGTGACGACGAAACTTGTCATGCTATGTAGTCAATAAAGTAAATCATAAGCTCAAGTGTTAGAATTTGAGTTTATATTCAATTATGATGGATTTACATCAGGCAAAGACAATACTATTAAATATTATATATAATGTCCACTACATTATTGTAGTGAACAATATAATTATAATTATAATTATGATTATGTTATTTTTTAAATTCATGAAATGTGTTCAAATCTTGAGTGATTCTATTCAACAATCTGGAAAATAAATAATTGGAACAATTCTTTAATATCAAAAATTTATTAATGAGCAATATATTATATGTACATATATCATTATGAATTACTTATGTATCAATTACTATTGCTAATATAGATGAAGGCTTCAATTTGAGTCGAATACCTACCTGTTGTGAAACAAATGAGTTTTTGTTGAGCTTCTATGCGATAATTTTTTTTGTTCGTCTTTTAAAATTCAACACATTTTCAGAATGTTCATTTTCACTTCTATTCCAAACCTCTCGATCGATTAAGTTCATTCAAATGCTTCATCCGCTCACATATTATTGATGTTTGTTTCGTTTCCTTATGTTGATTAACGACCGCTGACTGTTCCGAGGCTATGTTCATGTGTTGTATTCCTCGGAGTTTACTAAACATACGATATCTTTTCAGGTTGATCATTTACCAAATCTCGTTATTAAATATTGAACCTCTCAAGAATTTTTCCTTATTCTTCCAGCGTAATTTCTATTTCTATATTCATGAGTAGCCTGATAAATTATTGATACCTTCCCATAAATACGTATATAAAATGTGTGTATAAAAGCTACTTTTTTTTAGCATAGAACATTCATGAAGATTATATCAATGTTATTTCCAACATTATTTCCTTTTATGAATTAATTTCACTACCACTAGTCGTAATTTCTTCAGTTTATATTAATTTGTTTCAAATTTGCATTATGATATATTATATAGTATGGCCAAATAAATTTCATTCATAAAAAAAAATGATAATACTTGATAAGATAAAAATTATAAAACTAATAATACTTTCTTCACATACATTACAAAATGCATGAATGCACGAATTGTAGCATATGACTTCAAAATATGAACCAAGCATACAATATAAAATATAATATGAAACTTTCCCGAAACTGTAAAATCCGGTTTAACAATCGATACTTGTCAACGATACATAATGCAAATATTTCTGGGTAACATTTATGAACCAGGTGATTCAGTGGAGTATTCAGATCAATACAACTTAAATCTTTAGTATCAGAGAATATGACTTCAAAATATAAACCAAGCGTACAATATAAAATATAATATTAAAATTTCCCGAAACAGTAGAATCCGGTTCAACAATGGATATTTGTCAACGATACATAATGCAAATATTTCTGAGTAGCATTCATAAGCCAGGTGATTCAGAAAAGTATTCAGATCAATACAACTCAAATCTTTAATATCAGAGAATTTAATTTCAAAATATGTACCAAGCATACAATATAAAATATAATATGAAACTTTCCCGAAACAGTATAATCCTGTTTAACAATCGACATTTATCAACGATACATAATGCAAATATTTCTGAGTAGCATTTATAAGCCAAGTGATTCAGAAGAGTATTCAGATCAATACAACTCAAATCTTCAATATCAGAGAATATAATTTCAAAATATGAACCAAGCATTCAATATAATATATAATATGAAACTTTCCCGAAACAGTATAATCCTGTTTAACAATCGATATTTGTCAACGATACATAATGCAAATATTTCTGAGCAGCAAATGATTTAAATGATTATTTAAATGTTTATAAACATAAACCAGGTGATTCAGTAAAGTATTCAGATCAATACAACTTAAATCTTCAATAGATTCTCATACAGTGTAAGTCGAAATGTCAATATTTTTGATTTTCATTTTTCAGACAATGTTGTTGCTCATGGAAGGTCTTGATGTTATACACGAGAAATGATGTTAAATCGAAATTTAGAACCCCCATTTCGGAAATATATTCAGAACATATTTAGAATAATTGTGTAATTCGAATATTCACGCTGAAATTGATTCATATTTCGCGAAACAATTACATATATAAGGAATTAGGTAGGTATATAATTTTCCACAATTTATTTCTATAAGTGCAATAGTTGACATTGAATTCAGAAATAATGTAGAACAACGGGTCAAGTATTGCTTATTTGAACAAAGACAGAAAACACTTATTTGAAATATAGTTTTCTGTAGAATAATGACAAAAATTTTAACCATAAGGTGCATGAAATCCTCACAAGTATCGATAGCTAAAAGAAATATATTTTTTGTTAAGCCTGTTTTATATTATACTTAAATTTCGATTGTCTTTCATTTCCTATTGTCCCTGATGTGGGAACAAACATTTCGTGAAATGTCTAGAGATTATAGAATGCAAGATTTCCATATTTACGAAAAAATTTGTAGGTATAATAGGTATAAACTGCTCTTTTCTAAGGATCAAGGCTGAGCAGACAAAATATCATTTTATTAGTCAGAATCTAAATGTTTACTCTACTAAAATGAAACAGCATAATACGGTAGCTCAATCAATATATGTGAATCCATATCAAGTAATGCAAATATTTCGGAATAGTATTTATATATCATGTGATATCAGTTAAATGATCCGATCTGATAATACAACTTTCAGCTGACCAAGATTCTCTTACAGTTCGAGTTGAAAGATCAATATTCATTTTTAACAGATTTTTATTGCTCATGAAATGAAAGAGCTAAAATTTCTGAAATTCTCAATGTTATACAGGGTATATGCTAATAGTATCAAACTTTTGTGTCCTTATTTCAAAAATACATTCATAACATATTTCGAAAAATTTTACATTCTTAATATTCACGCTCAAATGAAATTCGATTCATCTGCCACAAAACACCTACATATATGAGGAATTATATCATATTCGATAATATAATATAATATAATCATTTATTAATATTTTCATTGATCTCATGGCGCCCCTGATGTGTTAAGAAACAAACGTTTCCTGAAATGGCTATAGGTTAAAGAATGCGTTGTTTTCAATAACTATTCAGTTTCGTGTATTTGCTAAAATTGTATAAACAAATGTCTTCAAATGACGAAAAGGTACCATGATGAATAGGTTCATGCATAATTTCAACGCTCAAATTGTAGAATTTCAAATACCCTGAAATGATATCTAGATATTCTCCCTGGAATTAATTTTTCGCTCAGATCGATAGGATCGATATCAAACCATTGAAATAATCACGCAGTTTATTTTTTTCTAAGAAAGAAATAACATTCTGCGGTACACGCGCAGAATGTTATTAATATAAAGAGAAACTGTCGCTGTCCAAACAATTCTATCATACACAAATTAGCACTGTAGAGGAATATGAGACACTTCGTATTTTATATTTATTCAACTATATCATGACTCTAATCATAATTTCACATTATTAAATATTTGAATATGAACTTAAATTCAAACACTTGAACTTATGATTTATACTTTATTGACTACATAGCATGATGCGTTTCGTCTTTACAAACGACTTCTTCAGATCTGAAAAGCAAACGAAGTGTTATCAGATCTTATAAAGTGCACTAGTCACATGAAGGAAACGTACGTCTCCTTAGAAAAACTGAACTAAACGCTCACTTAATATTTATTACCAATTCTTGCGAAATATTTTGATCGCGTTGTATCTATATGGATCCTGAAAAAATTCCTAAAGTATAATAGGTGGGTAGGTTATTAATCACGAACAAAAAATGAAAAAAGTTATTTTCTGGTTGTTCTAACCTGAGAAGTTATTCTATATAATATAATATATACTGTTTGTAATATTCATAACAAATAACATTTGTTCATTCATTCAAATTATCTATATTATAACAGTCATCAGATCATTTCAATTATTATAGCAGAAAAGAACTTCATTTTCATCATAATAAATCATTCATTTGCTTTTCATCATTATAGATTATTTATTTGCAGTCAACTATAATTTAGTAAAACGAATGCATTCTCAAGTGAACAGTTGATTAAGAAGAGAGATACGTGTTGAAATTCCATGTCAAAACTATGAATTTATTAGACATATTTCAAGAATTTCACATTATTATATATAATGTCCACTACATTATTCCAGTGGACAATATACTTATAATTATGCAATTTTTTTAAATTCCTGAAATGTGTTCAAATCTCGAGTGATTCCATTCAACAATCTGGAAAATAATTGGAACAATTCTTTAATATCAAAAATTTATTAATTAGCATTATATATAGGTATATATCATTATGAATTACTTCTGATCAATTAAAATGGCCTATACACATGAAGGCTTGATACACAATTTGATTCGAATACCTATTCTGAAACTAATGAGAGTGTTTTTGTTGAACTACCTACTATGCGATAATTTTTTTTGTTCCTCTTTTAAAATTCAACCCATTTTCAGAAATTTCATTCTCACTTGTATTTCAAACCTCTGGATGGATTAAATTCATTCAAATGCTTCATCTGCTCACATATTGTTGATTTTTGTTTCGTTTCCTTATCTCCAACTTGATTATTTACCGATGACTGTACGGTTTTATGTTTTTACGCCGACTTTATGTTTATATGTTCTATTCCTCCAAGTTAACTAAACATACGATATCTTTTCAGATTGATCATTTACCAAATCTCGTAATTGAATATTGAACTGGTCAAGAATTTTTCCTCGTTCTTTCAACCTAATTCCTGTTTATATATTCATGAGTAGCCTGATAAAATATTGATACCTTCTCATAAATAGGTATATAAAATGTGGTTTTCACTTTTATTTCAGCTGTTATAATAGAATGGTACTATTGAAGCGAATAATTCATACATATTGATGAATTATATTATCCACTTCGAATGAAAGCTTCAGTGTAAAGAAACTTCCTCCGAAATTTGTTAGTGAATGAACATTTTCATCTTGTTCAGTTTCTTCAGTAAAAATATCATCATTTCTATGTTAATCTATCTTGTGTATTTCTATACTTTTGTATTTATGTAAATCTGAATTATTTTCATTGGAGCCATTCCCCTCATTATTCTGTTTCTAAACCTTCATCAGGATAGTACATATTCTTCACAATGATCTCACTCGAAAATTTTATTTAATACCCAAATTTTTCTACCTTTTTATTATTTTTTCGTTTAAATCGTCAAGCTGATTATGAAATTTCAGATAATATTTGAAAAAAATTATACAAGAGGTATGCCTTCTACTGAAAACTCAAAGCAATTCTATGAGTAAGAAGTAGGGTATTCCACAGAGTGTTTCTCATTTTAAAGTATTCTGTAGAGTACTCTACTCTGTAAATTAGCCTATAAGAGCCCCGTTTAAAACAAATTCTCAGCTACAGGATAGAATTGGACATTTCCGGATAACGTTAATAGTAACAAATTTGAGGCTTATATGCCTCACATTGTTATCTGTAATTTCTTGAAAAATTTTGAGCTAAGCTACATTTATTTTAGCGTAGAATTCACATTCAAGAAGATTATATTAATGTAATTTTCAACATTAATTTTTTGTATGAACTAATACCACCTACCACTTGTCATATGTTGTTATATTTCCTCAGTTTTTATTAATTTTTCTCAAATTTGCATTATGATACCTTTTGTATTGTGAAGTTACTCTCACGTACAAGTTTTGAACTTCAGTGAGTTAATCAGTTTATTTGAAGTTATTCATTGTAAGAAATAATGTAATCCATATAATATAGCCAAATAAACTTTTCATTCAAAAAATGAAACACTAATAATACTTTTTTCACACACATTACAAAATGCATGTGAATGCACGAATTGTAGCATTTTCTTTTCATCAATAAAATCTTGAAAGTCATACAAAAGCCATGTATCCAAACAAATCAATATGTTATCGAAAGAACTAAGTTACCTTCAAAAGTCGAACAAAATTTTTCTTTCAACGACATATAACGAAAAATAGCACAATGCTCAACGTGATATATGAGAAACTTCAATGAATGAATATTCTCAATTTGCATATCCTGCAGAAATATTCGAAATATTTTTCAATTTTTTCGATTTATAAACGAAATTCTGCATGAAGTGACAAGTTCGCTGTATTTAATTTTGTATGATATATGCCATCAAGAAAGGAACTTGTGAGAAAAACGAGTATCACAACGCACATCTTCTACCGAAAAAATTTGTGAAATCCACGTTGTGCAAGATGAACAACGCGAAATGTCAAATACTTAAATGACTAAATCATTCACGTTTTGATTTTCCATCAGAAATAATCACAGTAATTATATATCATCTTGTTTCGAGTTGTAAACGAAATTCTGTATAAAGTGGCAACATCGCTGGATTTCGTCTTGTACAGCGTATCTATACAAATAGTATATCGGATCTCGTCTTACTTACATTTATCATGGATCTCTACTTACCTTCATACTTGGTGTATGAAAAAATTTTAATTTATCTTACCCCTCGGTTCATATCATGAACCAGTACGCATCTTTAGACTAATTTGTGAAAACAATTCAAAGCAAAAGTGATTTCTACTAGTGGATCTCAGGTTGTCTATCATATGTACGGATCTCACCTTGTACTGAATACATGTATATATATATATATATATATATATATATATATATATATATATATTTGAATATCTATCTGATTTGTGAACCATTTTATTTTCATTTATTTTCTTTTATATTGTAAAAATTCGATTCTTGGGTTTTTTGGTTCAATTAAAAGAAAATGATAAATTTTTTGCAATTACGTTTCGGTTATTATTTCAACCTTTATCAAATTGATACATGTCATCTGATCGTGAAAACAGTTAAAATCACTTCAGATCGTTCTTTCTCGTATGAGAAAAATGCGCCTTATTCAGATACTAACAGAATAATTATTCTGTTAGAAGAAGTTTGTAGTGACGAAACGCGTCATGCTATGTAGTCGATAAAGTGTAAATCATCAGTTCAAGTGTTTGAATTTAAGTTTATATTCAATTATAACGGATTTACATCAAGTAAACGCCAACACTATTAAATAAATAAATTATATAAGCATGTATATTTAGGAAAATTTCCGATATAAATTGCATGAAAATTTAGATATCCGCTATTCGAATATGGACTGCGGTCCGCTTGCTGGTGACCCGGGTGTTGTAAGAAAGGCCATGTACTTTTAATTTCAATGAACGTTCTTTTAATTTCAATAAACGTTCTTTTGAGGTAGGAACAACCTTTTGAATTTCAAGTAAATACTCCAAGTATTGACAGTTAGCACAAACTTTTACTGGAGTATTGCATGTCTTATATTAATAATAATGTTTATTGTGAATAATTCATACATTCATAATTATCACAAGAGGGATCGGTTCAGTTTCCTGATCTTCCACCTACCCTTGTACAACTAAATTAACTGACCACATATTCACAAACTGTCATTGAGAAATTTCATCTTTTAAAAGTAACTCTTTAATCCTTATTTTGAATGAATATGGCGTCATGAACCACATGTCCAGGATCTTATTCATAAAATGAGGTGCAGTATATAAAAGACAGCCTGCAAACTTTGAAGTGTGATGAAGGGGTAATGTGAATGTATCGCGTCTCATATATGTACCTCTTTCAGTGGATCTCCTCACTAAGCACTTATTGTATAAATATTGGGGAATGCCAGATGTTAACAGTTTATAAAGAAACACATAATAAAGATATAAAACCTGATTTTCAAAATGAAAAGTCGTTTGTAGTGAGGTGTCATATGATCTCTCCTATTGATACAGTATGAAAATCTAATACCACTATTCTTTACTTTCTGCAGTTTGGTTTTGCTGAAATTAGTTAAGTGATAGAAATAAACTGAACCACAATACTCAATTTTGGGCATAATCAATGTAGTAATGAGTTTATATTTCAATTCTGATGGCATTATGAATTTCAATTTATATAATGATTTCAGTTTCATATAAGAGTGTTGACAGATCATATTCACATGTGAATTGAAATCGAGATTTTCATCAATTATAAGTCCCAAATTTTTTGATTCTGTTTTGAACTCTATGATTTCGACGTTAAGGTACAGTTTTCTTGTGCTTCATGTCGTAGCATTTTTGAGCCTATTAATATAGCTACACTTTTAGAAGGATTAAGTGTGAGTCCATAAAATCACCACACCATTTGCCAAGTCGCTTTAAGTCATCGTTTATTCTATCAATTATTGAACGTTTAGAAGATCTTCAACTGCCTGATAACCCAATATTAAGTATTTGTAGCATTCAATTAAGTTTACATATTCTTCAAATCGACAATATAATTGGTTATAACCAATTGTGACAAGCTCACACGACTCTTGTTGAACTTTCAGAGGTCATTTCCCGTCAAATGCAAATGACCTCTTATTAGGGTCAATTTTATTCAGTGAAGTTATTTGACCGTTGAATGACGTCTTTTTAACGTCAGGTGACTGACGTTCATATGATGACAGCAGATGACGTCAACGTAAAGTACTATTTTCGTCAATTTATGACTTAATTTTTTAAGAAACGACAAATATTCTATTTACTTAGATAATAATAGCAGCTTAGTGGGTTTAAACATAATTTTGAAGGCATTCTTCTTTTTAGTTTAGTAGTTATGGACTAACATAATATACACTTCACTTCATTTGTATTTATCTTATTTTGAAAGAACTTTTTCAATGAGAGCCTCACTACTTTCCATTTCGCTTTTTTTACGTGTAGAATTTTATCAAATGATAGCAACTACATCTTTCAATTCTTTTAACGTAATTCCTAGCATCATAACAACAAATAGCCATTGCTCTTTCATTTCCATGTTTTATATTTTATTTTGTTATTTCCAATAAAACTGAATATTCCATAACTGTCCTTTGACATTTATATTCTTTTTCTCTCCGATTTCTTCCTAGTTTAAATTATCATATTTAATATCTGAAATAATTTGTTTAATAATAATAATAATGTTTATTGTGATTACAAATGGCAGGAGTTTAGACAGGGTAATCTTCCACTCCTCCAGTATAAACAAGAAAACACAAAAACAACACTATAGAAATTAATCTAAAAATTAACATACAACATATCGAATAGATAGTCGGGAGTTTCACTAGCAATCAGTTTTGCAAGAAAACTACCCAACATATACTCAACCCTCAGTGTATATGTGATTTCTTCAAGTCTACTATGGTAGGGTGTGACATGGCTATTGTAGGGAATACAACATACATCTCTGATTGTACCTATATACCTATGTAAAAAGATACACCACTGAAATATCTTCACATCACACAACTAGTTCCTTGAAGTAATAAGACTTAAACAAAATGAACACAAAATTTTAAACAATTATTATAACTTAAAATTATTCAGATAAAACAAAATATTTTGTCCTTTATCCAAAATATTTTCACCTACACAAGGCTTTGTCTGATGTGAAGGACACACAGTGTATAATTTAATCAGTTTATTGAATGACCATCAATGTGAATTAAAATTCTTTTATAATTGAGCCTTATTTACAATATCTGTCTGCTTTCATTTTACTTCTTCGATCCAACAAAGTTTCGTGAAATGTGCCTTCATTCTTTGCTACCTCTAACTGCTTTGTGTCTTCTTTGCTAATCCTCAAGTGTTTATCTTGAAATTTTTGGAATTTTCTTCTGAAAAATTTGAAAATTTTTTTCAAGATTTTGAAGTTGAAATATCATGATTGTTCAAATTTCTCAATTAATCATGTCAACAATTCAGGTATAATATAGTATTTAACTCACACATAGTTTTCTTCAATCTGTCGAATATTGCCCTGTTCCTCTACAGGTACATCCTTTAGTGGATTATTTTCTCTGGTAGTATGTGACCTGATGGTTACAATTTCATCTGATGTAGCTTTTTTACTCCTAGCAATAATGGTATCATCATCAGCATTAACACCAAGGAAACACTCATTGTAACCCTGCAACGCTAATTTACCTTCCTGAAAAAAACATGAATTATTTTAAAAATTGAAATTTTGCATGTAATCCATTAGTTTTCAAGTATTAAAATTCTGAGTAACTGATATTTTATTTTTATTCACTTCTTATAGGGTATTTTTCTGCCAATTTCATGTATTACAATTTGAAATACTTCATTACTTAGACTGATATTTCTAATGGATCAAAAACTAAAGGGCTAAATTGTATCTAAACAATCTACAACAGCTTTTACATGATTTGAGTAATTCAGTAAGCTTTATGCAATATTGTACAACTTATTGAAGAGCCAGAACGATTCCTAGAAAAGTGCTGCTTCATACTGTCTACTAAAAAAAAATTAAATTTTATAACTCGTCAATAAAACAGAAATTCACCTGGAATACTGGCTCCCACTGTTCCATTGGTCCAATTGCGTCAGATCTTCCAGTAACTATACCATCTTTCTCAACTCTAAGATATTTATTGTAACCTGATTTAAATGCTATCTTTCGCTCATTTATGAATACAGCAGTTAAGATCTCTTCAGGAGAAGGACCTTCTCCTTCAGCATGTGGGGCCCCCAAAGTAAACAAACCATTATCTAAGGCTCTAACATAAGTCCTATTTGATCCAAATTCTATTGCCACAGAACCAGTAATTTCCTCTGTTTTAGTTGTTTTCCACCAATTTCCATGGCTTATAGAATCTTTGTCAACTACTGCTTCCACATTTAATTTCTTTTCCTTACGTTTCCGTTTCTTAGGTCTTGTAAGAAAAGTACAATTAAATTAGCGAACAACGATATCTCCAATCATTAAATCTGAAACTCACCTATCAGATTCGCCTTTCAATTTGAGTTTTCCTCTTTTAACATTATTATATTCAGACATATTAATTAATAAGTTATGAGATATTATTTAATTGACGAAGGATTAGATTATATATATATATATATATATTCCTGTTTTTTTCTATTGGCAACAACAAAATAAATCTACAGTATATTCTATGATCACAAGAAGATCACAGCCACGACCCCCTTTACTACAGGCACAGCCACACAGCCTAACTCTACTTACAAGCCATGAACTAGGAAATCTGGCAACATCCAAGCTAGACCCACAAAAAGAGATGCTGTAATGGCGTTGTAATGGCTTCTGGTCACTGCTGCTGAATAAATCGCTATTTAACGAGGGAAATAATATTGAAATCTAAAAATAAGTTGTGAAAAGTGCTATTGTTTAAAGTTGTGAAGAACAAGCAAAAGAAATTTCCCGCAAATGTCTTATAAAAACAGGAATATCTGTTGTGTTTTAAGTTGTGCTTTTTTTGGTTATACCTGGAGAGGTAGAAATAATACCTAACTTTTATCATCTCATAATTGTGTAAAAACAAAAATCCGCGTTTTAGTTGTTGTGCTATTATGTGATGTATAGCGTGTAGAAAGTGCTAGTGTGTTTTTTTCAGCTAGAGACTAAGGAATACCTTTGAAATTTGTATGTAAATAGCTACCGATTACTGATGTTTTGACTGAGTAGTTCAGACATTAACAAAAGCGTTATTTGCTAGAATTGTTCCTTTTTTGTGATTAGTAGAGTTACTTACCCTTTGTTAGATTTAGTAGTTATTTAGAACTAATCTCTTATAGGTCTTGTTCTTGATATTAGCACAAAAATTAACATGCCAAGTCATTGCTGTGTGCTTGGATGCAAGTCGAACACAAAAGTTACCTTGAGGCCGGTGAACCACCAGTTTCTGTATTTCGTTTTCCATATGATGGAAATCTAATGAATCAATGGCTAAAAATATTCCTAGGGCATTATGGACCCCCACAAAATATTCTGTAGTTTGTGCCAAACATTTTCCAGAGGGAGCACTTACTAAAGAAGATATTCATCGTTTGCTAGATTGAGAACAGAAGGCTAGATGGATAAAGTTAAACTCAATTTAAATGCAGTGCCAATTATTTTTCTTTATTTACCCCTACTTATCAAAAACAGTACACTCTCAAAGAGAATATCCAGCTGAAAGAACCAGCATTGAAGGAACGTTGTGAGAAATTGAATGAAGCCTTTGAAAACTCAGATTCAATTTGTAATTTTGTTGATTTAACATCCAATTATAAATAAAGATTTTAATATGTAAATCGTGGAATATAAAAACTTTTTAAACTAACAGCATTTTTTTTACACTCTAGTGTTTCCATCCAACGTAACTGAATACAAACAGTTACACAAATAAACAGTGTACAAATTATTAATCAGATTTTAGTATATTCATATATGCATGTAAATGTTTTTATCAATGAAAATAAACTGTCTCCTAATGATTTAAAATGGATTTTAAAACTGAAATTAACTAGATAGTCTCAACTGGAAAATTTGCTTGCTCGTAACAAATATGATAAGAGTCATTCTATCGTCCAAATTATTGTACACATCTCAATAAAGGTTTAAAGGAATTGTCGCATTAAACTTACTCTCATCTGAGAATGAAAAATAGTGAAATTTATAGCATATTGTCAATTCTAATTGATAAAGTGAACTTGTTAGTGTACATACTAAAAAAACAACATTTGAATTGCTATAACTCAGACATAGTTCTTCCTAGAAAAAAAATGTATTATTGATTTCTATAGATAATTGTATGATCTACAATTTTTGTTAAAACTATTTTTTTATACAAAATACAGTTTCGCTGAAAATTTCTCTGAAAAGGCATTTATTAACATGTAGTAGACCGATGTTCGAAGACCGATCGGTCTACCGGATTGAGCAGATGCGGTGTTGCCAAGTCCTAGTTCATGGCTTGTAAGTAGAGTTAGGCTGTGGTACACACAGCCTAACTCTACTTACAAGCCATGAACTAGGAAATCTGGCAACATCCAAGCAAGACCCACAAATAATGATGCTGTAATGGCGTTGTAATGGTTTCTGGTCATTGCTGCTGAATAAATCGTTATTTAACGAGAGAAATAACATTCAAATCCAAAAATAAGTTGTGAAAAGTGCTATTGTTTGAAGTTGTGAGGAATAAGCAAAAGAAATTTCCCACAAATATCTTATATAAACAGGAATATCTGTTGTGTTTTAAGTTGTGCTTTTTTTGGTTATACCTGGAGAGGTAGAAATAATACCTAACTTTTACCATCTCAAAATTGTGTAAAAACAAAAATCCGCGTTTTAGTTGCTGTGCTATTATGTGATGTATAGTGTGTAGAAAGTGCTACTGTGTTTTTTTCAGCAACAGACTATGGAATACCTTTGAAATTTGTATGTAAATAGCTACCGATTACTGATGTTTTGACTGAGTAGTTCAGACATTAACAAAAGCATTATTTGCTAGAATTGTTCCTTTTTTGTGATTAGTGGAGTTACTTACCCTTTGTTAGATTTAGTAGTTATTTAGAACTAATCTCTTATAGGTCTTGTTCTTGATATTAGTACAAAAATTAACATGCCAAGTCATTGCTGTGTGCCTGGATGTAAGTCGAAACTACAAAACTTACCTCGAGGTCGGTGAACCACCAGTTTCTGTATTTTGTTTTCCATAGGATGGTAATCTAACGAATCAATGGCTAAAAAATATTCCTAGGGCATCATGGACCCCCACAAAATATTCTGTAGTTTGTGCCAAACATTTTCCAGAGGGAGCACTTACTAGCGAAGGTATTCATCGTTTGCTAGATTGATCAACAGAAGGCAAGAAGGCTAGATTGATAAAGTTAAACTCAATTTAAATGCAGTGCCAAGTATTTTTCTTCATTTACCCCTGCTTATCAAAAGCAGTCCACTCTCAAAGAGAATATCCTGCTGAAAGATCCAGCATTGATCCAGTTGTGAGAAATTGAATGAAGCCTTTAAAACTCAGATTCAATTTGTAATTTTGTTGATTTAACATCCAATTATAAAAAAAGATTTTAATATGTAAATCGTGGAATATAAAAACTTTTGAAACTAACAGCATTTTTTTAAACTCTAGTTTTCCCATCCAACGTAACTGAATGTTCACAAATAAACAGTATATAAATTATTAATCAGATTTTAGTAGATTCAGATATGCTTGTAAATGTTTTTATCAATAAAAATAAACTGTTTCCTAATGATTTAAAATGAATTTTACAACTGAAATTAACTAAATAGTCTCAACTGGAAAATTTGCTTGCTTGTTATAAATATAATATCAGAATCATTCTACCGTCCAAATTACTGTATACATCTCAATAAAGGTTTGAAGGAATTGACGCATTAAAGTTACTGTCACCTGTGAATGAAAAATAATGAAATTTATAGCATATTGTCAATTCTAATTGATAAAGAGAACTTGTTAGTGTACATACTAAAAAAACAACATTTGAATCGCTATAACTCAGACATAGCTCTTCTTAGAAAAAAAGTGTATTAATAATTTCTACAGATAATTGTATGATCTACAATTTTTGTCAAAACTATTTTTTTATAAAAAGTACCGTTTCGCTGAAAATTTTTCTGAAAAGGCAATTATTAACATGCAGTAGACCGATGTTCGAAGATCGATCGGTCTACCGGATTGAGCAGATGCGGCGTTGCCAAGTTTATGTTCATGGCTTGTAAGTAGAGTTAGGCTGTGAAACTAAACACTTCGTTTTTTAGTGTTTGATGTTGAGATTTCAACAAATTATTAACATCAACACTTGTAATACACTTTACACTATTGATAAATATAGAATTTATACCAAAAGCTCAAATTATTTAACTTCAAACTGCGAAAGTTTTGGGAAGCTTCCTGTTTGCTTTAGTATACCACTACAAGAAATGGCGGGAATATTGGCAATCTTATGACATATGTCAGATATTCATTTCATGGCCTGTAGTAAAGGTGGTCGTGTCACAGCCTAACTTTACTTACGTATGAAAAGTATTGTTACGATTATGGGTTTTGACGGTTGAATTCCAATAACTAACTTTTAACAATCAATAAATTATGCTTTATTTACAAACTGAAAATGAACACAACAAATGTCAATATCGCTTATATCACACTTGTGTCTATTTCACTGTACCCTAGATAACTGTAATCTAACTCTGCCCTGCCATCTTCTTACGACTTACATCCAGGCTGTGTGCCTACTCTATACAGTAAGACTGTAAAGTCTTACTACTAAACCTAACAAAGAACTCTACTAATATCAAGAAAGGAAAAAATCTATCAAATAATACTTAGATTAATGCCTGAACTACTCGGTCAAAACTTCAGTAATAGGTAGCTGTTTACATACAATTTTCAAAGGCATTCCTTAGCCTGTTGGTGAAATATGTTGCTTGTCAATAATCAGTTTCTACAGATGAAAATAAACTTAATGAGACTGGATCTAGCTAAATAATCTCCATAAGGGTTCAAGCACAACCTGACTACTTAAATAAAGTAAAGTTAGGTCTTGGTTCAAGCATGATGCATTCACGTTACGAAATTCATTAGATACGGAAGAACTATTGAAGTCGTTGAAGGAATAATTTTTATATTCATATGAAGCTAGACGATGTAGAATATATAATTTTTGCAAATTTTTTATCAATCTAATATATGATTTTTTTCAAATAAATTTGTACAACAGTTATTCCAGTGCCAAAAATAAATAGTCCAAATTTTATACCGACCACAGAAAAATATCCAGTTTTCGTCATCATAATTTCATTATTCCTAATTCGTTAGTTTAATTTAAGGTTAAATAAATCTTTCAAAATTTTGGCGGCTTTTTAACCTCATACTAGACACTTAATTTTTGTATACATAACTACTAATTTGAGTGAAATAATAATAAGGGGAATTTAACGATATTTACAAGTTATATTTTAATATGTCTAAAACTGAAGGAAGGTTAAATTTACCTTGGTATTGGATTAACATTTGTTATATATTTCTCTGTTGATATCGTATTTGTTTTAGGGTAGAAAAGTATAGGCCTAACACTCTTGATGATCTAGTCTCTCATGAAGATATAATCAACACAGGTATTGTTAGTCTTAAATGTTCTAAATATATAACGTTTGAGGTGTATTCATTTTATTGCAGTTGGCAAGTTTATTAAAGAGGATCAAGTGCCACATTTACTTTTTTATGGCCCCCCTGGTACAGGAAAAACCAGCACGATTTTAGCATGTGCTAAACAATTGTTTAAGCCGTCACAATTTTCTTCAATGGTAAATCTCACTTGAAATTATAAAGCAAAGCAATGGATACAGTACTATATTTACTTTGATTTTTAAGGTATTAGAATTAAATGCTTCTGATGACAGGGGTATTGGAATTGTGAGAGGGCAGATCCTTACTTTTGCTAGTACAAGGACTATTTTTAAATCTGGGTTTAAGCTAATTATTTTGGATGAAGCAGATGCTATGACTATTGATGCTCAAAATGCTTTAAGAAGAAGTAAGTTAATCAATAATTTAAGAGGATATATTTTCTTACATTCTTTCTGTATTTTATAAACTCATTATATTATTTGTCTGGTAAACAATCATCATGACGGCGTTATAAGTTGACCATAAATTTTTCCCTGCTTATTATTATTAAAAGCAGAATAGTTTCTCTAATCATCGATTGACATATGACTGTGAGTTAATTTCCTAGAGATAACAAGTACCAGAACCTGTTAGAATTTGATAAAAATTGTATTCTTTCCTTATTTAAGTTGTGAATCTTACTTATTTGATACTAAAAATAGTCCTTAATCGTAAATAATTTACTTTTCAAGAAAATCTAAAAATGAGTTTAATTGAATAAGGAAATTAGTTTTTACATAATATGATAAATAGTTCGGATTACCCCCGCCTTAAATTTTCTCAAAACCTTTTTATCAGGTTTATGTTACTTGCCGATTTTGTGAAAAATTAATAACATAACGGCACCAGTTTCTGAGTGGCCTCCCCTATCAGACCATTTTGGTTTTTTTACTTTAAAACATTCAAAATTTCGACCAAAAATTATGAATTGAATCACCTGTCATATGTGACATACTAAAACTTGTCTTTCATATGTTAATGGAAGGCCTGTTAATTCAACAAAATTTATGAGAAGGTTTGTGTATCTTGAAAAAACAAATAAGTGTGAACAAATATCTGGATTTTTCCAAAGAATGCTGTGATAAACTCTGAGTTTATTCATTTCAAATGCTGTATTGGTTCATTAAAACCATAAAATTTCAACATGCAAGCATTACTTTTTCAAATGACATATTTTCACTGATTTATCGAGCAAATAATAATGGACGGAATGAAGAGCCCTATAAAATATAAGCATTTCTCATTCTGACCACTTGGTCAGTATGTTTTGTATTCAGTTATATATTCTGAACGCTATCTCTGCATAAAGCACCTGTATGTGACCGAGACTAACTTTAATAGATTCTTTGTGATAAGATTTTCAACTTCCACTCTTTTTCTAATTTCTAACAAATTCGGAATAAGACTTCTTTTGTTTGAAATTCTTATTTTTAGTTGAATATGAATTTAAATTCAAACACTTGAACTTATGATTTACACTTTATTCAATTATGAAATTCAATAATTGAATTTCTTTGAGAGCAGACGTGATTATTTTAAGCTCTTATAGTGAGGTAAATTTATTGAGTGAAAATACAATCTCAAAATCGAAAGTGAGTTAGTTCAAAGGTAAAATCGGAGGTCCGCTTTCGGTGGGTGCAAAAATTTGTGAAAAATAGCTTAGAATCTGAAAATAAATAACATTCTCCTCCACTCCAACAAATCGACATAAATTATTATCGGTGGTGTATCGCTAATAAGAACGGTCACAAAAAATGATAAAAAACAACAGATGTTTAAAATATTAAGATAAACATGAAGTGCATAAGTTGCAACTTAAATGGCGATAAATACGTCTTTTTTAATTGTGATAACTGAAGCTACACAATGTAAAACATGCGGTGACTACACGTCATCAGAGGAAAAATGTTTCCCATTCAGTAAACGTAGGGTCATCCAAAATGTAGGAACATATTCTTTTATTAAAAGAACAAATTAGAAAACTGGAGAACGAACTTCAAAGAAAAAACTAATTAAATGAGCAAAATATGCAAAGCAAACTGCAGGTAAAAAAACTAGAACTAGAACTGAAAGAAAAACACTGAAAATTCAGCAATGAGTATGCAAATTAAAAACTTGATAAGGGAAAATACTAAATTAAGATCAGATAATAACAAAATATTGATTTCCTCAACAAATGAAAATAACTTATCTACAGCACAACTGACCACACAAAACATAGACTATAACAAATATATTCTACCTAGAACAAATAAACTGTCTGAGCTAGAAAACAAGTTTGATGCAAAGCTTCAAGTTTGACTCTAAATTTCGTTGAGAAAATTTCGGAATTACAAAGCCAAATAGTACAGTCGCGCCAGGCAACGAAGTATAGTAAATTAGCTGGAACTGCAAAACTAGCTACAATTGGGACCCAACAAAATAATACATCCAACACTTTGTTGGATGAAACCCTCTATGAAACCACACTTGAAAAAGAACAAAGACAATTAATGGAGAATATAATTAACCCCTCTGAGGTGGACAGAAACTGAACCATACTAATGTGAACAAACGATCCAGAGGATCAAAAAAGAAATCACCTGAAAATGAAAGGGAAAGAACAAAAAACAAATAAAAAAACTTAACAATGGATCATCACAAATAAATAACACAACATCAGAACCTAAAAATCCAAATCTAATTGCAAGTAATGCAGGCCTAAGAAATAAAAGTATCAGAGGAACTGGTCAAGAGAAAAATATGATAATAATTAAGGGTAAAACAATTGAGTCATACACATATTTGCAAACTGGACCGAAATCTTAAAGAACAGGTTATTATTCAACATGTAAAGATTAATGGAATCAATGATGTTCAGTGTATCAAACTTGATTCAGTAAAACCCAATGAATACTCATCATTTAGAATTTATGTTCGAAAAAATGACACAGAAAAATTAAGAAATGCTGACATTTGGCCTGAGAGTGTAATAAGTCCTTTTTTATTCAGACTATTAGCACAAAAATCAAAATTAATAACACAAAATCTCAAGCAAGGAACCCAACAACTAAATCACAAAATTACAAAGCTAAAGTTAATTTTTCAAAATATTCAGTCTATAGAAAATTGTATATTGAAGATTTCGTACAAAGTCATGATTTACATTTCTTTGGTGCCTGTGAACACTGGAAAAGCATGGAACAACTTAGATGCTACCAAATTGAGGGATATCAGCTAGCAACAGCTTTCTGCAGAGAGAAAGGCCAACATGGTGGCACTGCCATTTATTGTAGAAGTGATGTTTCATTCAAACAAATTAGATATTAATACTTTAAGTTTAGCTGTTGAGTGCTGTGTGATTGAGGTGATGTTCGGGGATCAGAAGGTACTCATGGTGTGTATTTATAGACCACCTTCCTCGATAAGAAAAATTTTCTTTGAGAAATTAAAATCGTTATTTGATAAAATATTAATTGGAAATATGAATCATATTATTATGGGCGATTTTAATATAGATGTCCTTAACACTAAAAATGAAGAAACTCATTTTTTTATATCATTTGTAAATACTTGTAATAGTAAACTACAATATAATGAACTCACTAAAATAGGAACGCTTGGCATAGGCACTTGTATTGATTATTTGATATAAAACTTGGAAGGCGAGCACACCACTATAGTGGTGTCCTCGCGGTGACTGTACTATAGTACAGTCTCATATCTCGGACCATTTAGCTCTCGTGGCGGTTTCAAAATTAGCAGTAAAAACAAGGCAAAGGACAAAAGGGTTGAAATGAGGCATTTCAACCCTTGCTGAAATAGCTGAACTGTCTTTCATAAACGACTTGAAGGAGGTTATTGGAATGAAATTTTCAATTACAAACCGTATCAAGGCAACGAAATGTAGGAGCATTTTTTCACTAAATTTCGTAACACTTAACGCATTTCTCCAAAGTCTGGATCACTTCTAAGAAAAATTCAAAATATAAAAAGTCAACTTTAATCTATCAATATAAACAGATACTTGATAAGTTTATACAGTTTCAACTTGTAAATCCGAATTTACAGATGTACATATATAGAAAGTTTAAAACAGGATATGACAACAAACTTCAAGAAAGCAAGAAAATTGAACAACAGGAAACCCATTATAAGTAGCCAACCTACTGAATAACCATTTTGTTGACAAAGGCAAAAATATTGATGATGCACACGTTGAAAAGGCTAGATATAAGGATAAACAAGCTAGAAAACTCTTTCTTCATGTTCGAAACGACACAAAAAGAAATACAAAAAACCATTAAAAAAATTTAAATCAAGGATACCATTGGATAATAATAATAATAATAATAATAATAATGATATTTATTTCAAAGAATGCTCTAGTTAACAAACATGCAGCAAATGAAACAACGTCAGAAAAAACAAACAAAATCAGCATTTCAACACATATTGCAGTAATCATCCAAGGAGTATGGTTCCAATTCAATTAAGAGTTTTTTAACACTATTTTTAAATGAACTCAGTTGTTCAAATCTCTTCACACTATTCGGAAGCTTATTGAAGAATCTCACAGAAGTGTAATACGGATGTTTCTCAGAAGCAGTCAGTCTATGCTTAGGAAAGCGGTAATTCAAGCTACGTGTGCTTTAATTGTGCATTTCGTGGCATTTATAAAATTTCTCCTGTTTGTGCAAAAAAATGAGATTTTCCAGGATGTAATGAGCATATACCGTCAGAAAGTTATTTTTCCGGAAATGTCCCCTGCAAGATTCTCTCCATTTGAATCCTAAAACTGTTGATGACTCGCTTCTGAACGCAAAAAATATCCTTTATTAGTGAACTGATGCCAATGAAAATCAGCCCAAATTTCATCAAACCCTCAAAGTTTGCATAGTAAAACACTTTCAAGGAATTCCCATTGAGATATCTACTTAATATCTTTATACTGTACGATACTGAGTTCAGTTTTTTTCCAAGTTCAATTATATGGTTATTCTAGTTCAGATATTCATCGATGTATATTCCTAAAAACTTTATGGATTTTCTAACTTATTTTCACTATCTAATAAACTGATAGAACTCGGTGTATCAATTTTTTGTTGTTTTGTCCGAAATAGTATAGTTTTTGTTTTTTCCGTATTGAGAACCAAACCACTTCTCAGAAACCATCCCCGAACACAGTCAAAAGTAGCTTCCGATGACCGGAGCAATTCTGGATAGCTCGAATCAGCAACCAATATGTTGGTGTCGTCCGCGTAGTTGGTAAGATGACCTCTAACATTACTTATTTTGAAAACTTCTGCTATGTCATTCATAAAAATTATAAAGAGCACTGGTCCCGAAATACTGCCTTGTGGAATGCAAAATTCAATCTGTTTCATTTCAGATTTCGATGTTATTCCTTCTTTACAAAATTTAACTCTTTGTTGCCTATTGCTTAGATATGAGTCGAACCATCTCAATGCACTGACCCTTACCCCGTATTTTTCAATTACGCTATGTAAGCTGATGCGACAGACTATCGAATGCCTTAGAGAGATCCAAAAACATTCCAAGAAGAATTTCGTTTTTTTCAAAAGATTCCATTATTTTGCTGGTGAATTGATTAATTGCGGTTATGACAGACCTGCCTCTGACATAGCCATGCTGATTATCATTAAACAAGTTACAAGACCCCATAAAACTTACCAATCTATTGCACATGGCCATCTCAAACAGCTTTGAAAAGGATGGTAAAACACTTATTGGTCTATAGTTTTCAAGCAACATCGGATCGCCTTTTTTGTGAATTGGAGTTATAAGTGCTAACTTCAACTGTTCCGGAAATATGCCAAACTGGAATGAGTTATTCATGATGTAACCGATCACTTCTGCTATTTCTTTGATACATTTTCTGACTAGACTTATAGGTATTTCATCGTCTCCACAACTGTGTTTAGCTTTGAGTTTTTGACCTAACTCCTTAATTTCCGTTTTAGCCACATGTGTTAAAAATAGGGTCTTAGGGTTACTCACCACACTACAGTCAATATTCACAGCATCTCTATAGATTTGGGATTATATTCAGGAGAAACTCATTATATCTGTTTGCTATGTGTTCTGGGCTGCCCTCTAGTTCTGAATCTACAACATGATCATCTCCGATTAGTTCTTTTTATATACCCCACATAGTTTTCATTTTATTATTTGAACTATTTATTTTTTGATGGAAAGTTTCTGCTCGTTTTTTATTTAGCAAATTATGATAGTCTTTCTTCAAAATATTATACTCTGCCTGAAAGTCTGGACGAAACTTCAACAGAACCTGCATCGCGCTTAATCTATTTCTGCACTCCTCCACCTCCGGATCATATTTGATAGTCTTTATTTTATTTTTGATGTTCATTGGCTGAAGAGGAAAACATTCATAAAATATTCTCAGAAAATCATTGAGAAAACTATTCCATTGGGCATCTACATCTGTTACATTCATATTGTACGTTTCAGCCTCTTTCAGCTCTTCGATGGAGAGCATCCCGCTGACTACGGCGCGGTCCAATCGTGTTGGATGGTGGTCTGACCACCTCGCCAACCTTAAATCCGATGTTAATGTCAAGCGGCGCCGATTCCAACGAATGAGGCGCAGACAAATAGCCGCGATTGCACTCATGCACCTGGAGAGAGAGTACAAGGATGCAAGAAACAACTACTGTTCCGAGAGACGTCGTGCAAAAAAGGAGTACTGGACTCGATTCGTCGAATCAGAACTCTCCCGCATCCCCTGGGTAGTGGACTATAAGATAGGTACGGACAAGTTCCAACCTAATTCCGTGCCGAATACCGTCCGGCGACCAGATGGCTCCTTCACTACGACGCAGGAAGAGACTCTAGAAGTTATTCTCGATCACCTCTTTCCAGAGGACAATCCGCAGAATGACACGGAGACTCAGGCGGCGACGCGTGAAGAAGTCACCTCACATGTTCCTGTTCCTGCCCGGCATGAACCCCGGTTCACTGAGCAGGAACTTGAACAAGCGTTACAATCTACCAAAAATAATGCAGCCCCTGGGCTCGATTTAATAACAGGCGTAATACTCAAACGGGCATACTCTGTAGTACCGGTTGCTATGCTAAACCTAATGAACCTGTGCTTCACATTCGGCACTTTTCCTAGTTTGTGGAAGCAGGCCAGACTCTGTTTAATTCCGAAGGGTGGGGATAAGCCTCCTGACGAACCTAAATCATATCGTCCCATCAGCATTTTACCTGAAATGGGCAAACTCTTAGAGAGACTGATTCTATCGAGAATTCAGTCTCTATACACTAACTCTGACTTAATCAATAAATTCCAGTTTGGCTTTCGACCAAACTTGTCTACAGAGGACGCAGTGGGGCGCCTTGTCCGCTTTACTCACAATTCCGAAGCGAAGTCCGTTGCAGCCATATTTGTGGACATCGAGGGAGCGTTTGACGGACTGTGGTGGGGGAGTATCCTCAGAAGAGCCCGTGCTGCTGGTTTCCCTGGAGGTATGCTCCGTCTGCTCTCCGCCTATCTCTCTTCTCGATCCGTCAGGTATGCACAACGTACGCATAATGTTCAGCGGCGCCTCTCCAGAGGTTGCCCTCAAGGATCCATTCTGGGTCCCTTTCTATGGAATTTAGTATTCGATGAATGCCTAGATCTCCTTGCACATCAAGAAGGCCTAGCCATCGCTTATGCCGATGACCTAGCTCTCCTCGCGGAGGCGAACAGCCGAAGTATGCTTGAAACCAGACTGCAGACATTGATCAATGTTACTGCTGAATGGTTGTCAGAAAATTATCTTAAGATCTCGTCATCAAAAACCTCGGCTGTTCTCCTCCGTGGCTCTCTTGACCCGGCCCGTCCTCCCACGGTGCGAATCGAGGGGACACCGGTTAAGTGGTGATCTGAGCAGAGCTATCTCGGGGTAATCGTTGACTCAGGTCTCAGTTTCACTCCACACGTCAAGGCAATACGGGAGAAAACGAGATTGATAGCGGCAAAACTGCTATGTACTAGTAAATGTCTAAATGGAAACAATTTGAATGTCTGAGTATTTACCATAAATGTATCTTCCTTCCTATCGCATGGTACTGTTCATCAGTATGGTACGATAGAGCGGAACTGTCTCATGTGCGGCGAATACTTAACTCTGCACAGAGACATTTTCTATTGTTACAAAGCTACGAGTGTCGAACAGTTTCGAACGCGGCTTTAAATGTCATGTTTGGTAACTTACCTGTTGAGCTGTACATTATATATAGGGCCGCTACTTTCTTCCTGAGAAAAGGGCAGCCATATGAGTATAAAAATATTAACATCCCTGCGATTCATCTAGAACATCCAGCCCGTAAAGCTGAGATCGAGCGGCGAGCTTCAGAATGCCTAACCTCTCTAGAGAGGCTGTGGCAGGACGAGTGGCTCGCAAACGGCACAGGCCGCACTACATATAGCTGGGTTCCCGACGTCAATTTCGTTTTCAGCTCTCCCTGGTTTCAACCGGGGTTTGCTTTGACGTGTTTCATTACTGGCCACGGTCCCTTCAGGGCCAACCTCTGCAAATTGGGACTGTCCGAGGTGGAACACTGTTCATGTGGACTACCTGAGACTAGGAATCATGTACTCAGAGTATGCAGCGACTTTCATGCGCAACGGGCATCGCATGGGCTCCTGATCCTAGAGAATCAAGAGATCCCACTTAGCGATATACTTAGTGAACGGAAACTATCAGCGTGTGCTACAGAAATGATTCGGCTATTGAACTCGCGAAGAATTAACGCAACGTGAGTTCATGATCACAAATTATTAAATTCTTATCAAAGAAACTGTTGAATTAATCATGACTGCATAACACAAATATAAGAGATAAATATGTTGAATGAATGTGAGAGTGGCAAGACACAGATATATGTGGCTTGCAACTCCGGTTTCCACAGCCCGTTCTCCTGGTTGTGGAACAATAGGACCGGTCAATCACGATCACTGCCCCGAAAACCCACATTATAGTCCGTCTAGGGTCATGGCTGAGATTGGCCGACGGCAATGATGAGCTTAGAGCTTATAAACATGAGTGAAGAGCATTGCTCACGTACTGATTAAAGCCTGCTGAGCCTGTACGTTTCAGCCCAGTTTTGTTCTTTCAGTTTATTCATGAAACATTCAATGTTTGGTTGTGAAAATATTCTTACATACTTTAATTTGGAACTGATCTGTTTACCTTCAAAGAAACTCATTTTTAAGCCATAATGATCAGAAATTATGGAATGCAATATATCTACAGTGTACTATATACGTATACAGCCTATTTGTATTAGTAAATATATTATCAATACAACTTTTAGTAGCTGAAATAACCCTTGTGTACCTGTTGTTTGTGAAAACGAAAGAAAAAGCATTGAGAAGAAAGTTCAGTTTAGTTATATTTTTAATATTGTCTTTAAGTTCAATGTTAAAATCACCTGCTGTGAAGGCCACCTTTTGTTCACTGACTATAATTTCTAACATTTGTTCAAGTTTTTGAAAAAATTCCTTCAAGTTTTCAATGTCTGGGGGCCTATATACACTGGTGACAATAATGGTTTGATTATCAACTTTACATTCTACAGCTGCACATTCAAACACCCTAGACTTATATAACCTATTAAGACTAGATTTTACCTTGTATTTTGTCCCTTTTTTAACAAATATAGCTACTCCTCCATGCTCGCCTGTTTTCCTGCAGAACTGTGAGGCCATCGTAAATCCTTGTATTTTATAGTTCTTCAGTTGTGATTCTGTTTTCCAGTGTTCTGCTATCGATAAAAAACGACACTGGCTGAATTGGTGGGTGTTGTAACTTTTGGGTATCTGGTAAGGTGTATTTATAAAAAAAACCGCTGTTGTTTAAAAAATTCCGAATGTCTCTTGAAATCAAATCTTTTTATACCGACTCCCTCAGGCCAAAAGTCTGGACTGTACATTGCATCTTTCTTCTCAATTGGTCCTGTTATTACGAATTTTTTGAGTTCATTATTTTCAGAAGGGATTTCTTTCACATTGATCTTATCGTTCTCGAAACCAGGAGAGCTTTTAATATAGTCTTCTATTTTTTGCTCTGTAGCTGTTCTTTTAACATGATACAGGTAAAGCCACACCTTTCTTGCTGGCCCAGTGAATTCTTGATAAGTTTGTCTCTTTCCTGTGCCTATACTTTTCTTTTTATTGTAGATTCTAGATTTTTTATATTTAACCTCAGTGAAATCTACAGCTTTATTTTTATTCTTATTAGACGTGACAGGAAATTTTCCATGATTTTCTATTTGTTTGTTTCGGTCATTATATTTAAGATATTCTGAAGTTTCTACGGTGTGCTTCCTAGAAATCGGGGACCTGCAAAGTATGGCTATTACTTACAGCGGTACTATACGATGCTGCAGGTAGTGCCATGTTCTGTTGCCTAGACGTGCTTGGCAAGCAAGTTTGTCTTATAACTGTAACGTTTATTGGTGTATTATTTGGTTTGTTTGCTTCATGGTTATTTTGATCTTTTACTAATATATCAATTTTTTCCAATAATAAACTATTATTCAATTTAAGTATTTCTTTTTTGTCCTTGCTCTCTTTTAACAATTCTTTTAAGTACCTGATCTCCATTAGTAGCATTTTTTTGCCATCGTATTTTGTTTCTTCGTTTTCTTCTTGTTGCTTATCATTATCAGGTCTTTCACAACAAATGAGTTTACCCTCCGATAATATTTTCAAGTTTGTGTTCCTTTTCGCGCAACTTTTGTGGTAAAAAGAGAAACAGTTTACGCACACTTTAACATTACATAGACGATTTTCACAACACTTGAAATGTGTCCTTTCGTCCGTTATTTCTGAGCTGTCTGACAGCGGATCTTCACCGTCAGCCATTACAATTTTTCCTTAGCACTTATGCTTTTGTTTACCATCAACAGCGGTGAATCTTTCAAGAGTACCTCGCCTCGAGGATTGAATGAAATGAAATGACACAGTCATTCGCCTCCAAAACAATCTGTGATAAACACCTGACAACGGATCAGATGTTTATATATTCCGATAAAAGATATTTTTTACAGTTCGATCGCTCACTAGTTAATGCTTAACGATTCACTGATAGTTCAAGTCTTAAAAGAAAACCACTATTTTCTACTACACTTCAAGTTTGTGATCCACTACATTTCAAGTTTATTAATCAATTTGATACAATTTCCGATTCAAATTCAACTTTAATCAAGCGAAAAAAACGAATTTAAACGGAGCAAAAAGAATCACGTCTGTTTCCGTTCATTCACACCACATTATCCTAGGATATACATAGGATATGATGACATTCCTTTAAAAATAATTGAGAAGGTTTTCAACGAAATAAAAATACCACTTTGCTACATAGTAAAGTCCTTTTTTACTGGTATTTTCCCTGATGTTCTAAAGATTGCTATAGTGAAGCCCTTTCACAAGAAAGGAAACCATGAAGATATAAATAACTACAGACCTTCAGTCTACTAACTGCATTTTTGAAAATCTTTGAGAGGCTTATAGCAGACAGACTGATAGCCTTATTTACTAAATGTAAATATGTGAATGAAAATCAACATGGTTTCACAAGAAATAAGAGCACAGAAACAGCTATATACGAACTAGTCCAAACTATACTTGAGGCACTGGAACAGGGTATATTTCCACTGGGCTTGTTTGTAGACCTAACTAGTGCTTTTGACTTTGTCGAACATAAGCAACTTATATGGAAGGTGGAATACTAGGGTATCAGAGGTGGAACTTTGAGATTGATAGGTCGTTATTTAGAGAATAGAATACAAAGAGTAACTGTTGAGGAGGGGGGTGAAGTATTTTGCTCTGATGAAAAGAGTCTCGTCAATAGGAGTTCCTCAGGGTAGTATATTAGGACCCCTTCTATTCGTTATATACATAAACGACCTACCTGATCTCATTGAAACAACACATATTTATGTATGCAGATGATACCAATATAGTACAAACTAGAAACACTATAGCAGAAACTATAGATTATACAAAGGATGTGTTTGACATAGTTAGGAACTGGTGCATCATGAATAAATTAAAATTAAATGAAAGTAAAACAGAATGTGTCATCTTTAAAAACTGACCGCTCAAGGGATAAATATCCAAAGGAGATCGAATTAGGCTACTCATATATGGAAATAGAAAACTCAACGAATTTTCTAGGTATTCAGGTCGACTCTAATATAAAATGGTTCGGTCACATTGCTTATCTGAGCAATAAATTGAGCTCGATAAGTTATACGTTTTATGTACGAAAATCTCAAGTAGACAAGAAGACACTTCTAACGCGATATTATGCAAATTTCTATTCACAGTTGAATTATGGGATTGTAATTTGGGGAGGAACTTCATACACAAATAGAATATTTATAATCCATAAACTGGTCGTAATATATATATATTTCATATTCAATTTAGCACCTGCAGAGGAGTATTCAGATAAAACAATATGCTGACGGTTATAGGTTTATTCATATATTGATGCATTCTGTTCTTACAAAGGAACACAGACTATTTTGGTGAACTTAGAAACAGGAATAAAACACGTCAAACTCGGCTATATGTGTGCCCGCCTCACCGTTTGAGTCTAACTGAAAATAATGTAAGATACATGTGTGTGAGGCTCTACAATAGTCTCCCAAAAGAATTCCATATGACAATGACACAAAGACAATTTAAGAGGAAAGTTTTCAAAGTTATTGTAGACTGTGACAGCCTTACACACATGCTGAATTTTTTGAATTTGGTAAACGAAGGGGAATGGATAGTTTGTACAATTGAATAGGGGTTGAAACCACCTGCTCTTGGAAGTAATTTTATTTTGACACTGTCCATTTACTGTAAAGAACAAATTTTCTGTTACTTGTATTACTTACAGTTTATAATGGAATAAAGACACACATTAATATTATTATTATTTTTGACTACATAGCATGACGCGTTTCGTCGTTACAAACGACTTCTTCAGATGCTTACAGAATAATTAGGAATAAAGAAGATGATAATAAAGAATAAATAATAAAGAAGTCGTTTGCTATGTAGTCAATAAAGTGTAAATCATAAGTTCAAGTGTTTGAATTTAAGTTTATATTCAATTATAATGGATTCACATCAAGTAAACGCTAACATTATTACAAATATTAAAATAAATTAAACTCTTGGCTTAATGTTTCACGATTTATTTAACAATATGTATAGTCAACATGTTTCGAGCGTTAGCTCATTTTCAAGACTAAACTACTATAAGAAACGTAACAACAAATTCAATCTACAAAATGGATGTGAGTAGGGAGGATAGTTGAAAATCTACTTGTTCATTTACAATTTCTTCTTTTCTCTTCCAAGAACTGCTAATTTCAATTGCCTCCAGAAGGTCTAAACGTTTACCTTTAATACCTGAGTGTAGGCATTTAGTTTTATCAAAATCTATGAAGTGATTAGAGCTAATACAATGTTCTGAGAATCCAGTTTTATTAACATTGTAAAAAATCGACCTTTTATGTTCGTCAACCCGAGTTTTTATTTTTCTACCTGTTTGGCCGATATAAAATGCTGGACATTCATTACAAAAAATCTTATAAATACCGCTTTTGTCTTCAACATTTGTCTTTTCTTTATTATTTACTAAAAGTGACTTGATATTCCTTTTGTTGGAACAAATGGTTTTTATTTCTCTCTTCTTTAATCTTTCGCAAAATTTTTCACTCAGATGAGGTATGAAATTAATAAAATGATAATTTTGTTTTTAATAATTTGAGATGGATAAATCGAGTTTAAAAGAATTTTTCGTTGCTTTTTTCTTATGAGATTATCTATTATATTTTCGTCATAACCGTTATTTTTCGCTAAAAGTTTCAAAGTTTTCACTTCTTTATTGAAATTTTCTTCGGAAAGCGGGATAGTCGTGAGTCTATGTATAAAAGAATAAAAAGAGCTGAGTTTGATGTTATGCGGTTGACTGCTATCTTTAGGAATTAGGGCATCTGTGCATGTAGGTTTTCTGTATATATCAAATGTTAGAGAATCATCTTTCCTAGTAATGGTCAAATCTAAAAAGTTTAATGTTTTTTGGTCATTTTCTATTTCTTTTGTGAATTTAATGGATGTATAAAATGAGTTAATATATTTTAAAAAGTTATCTAATTGTCTGTCGGACCCACTCCAGATACAGAAAACATCATCCACATACCGTCTCCAAAGAAAAACGTTTTTCTGAGACCGTTTGCGAGAATTCAATCTCATTAATTATTACAAATATTTTTAGATTATCGCACATAATTGCATACTTATGGTATTGAAATATCTTTAGGAATGTGTATAAAGGGAAACGTACTACAAATACAATTTAGGGGCTTTATTACACGAATATACGTTTGATTGGAATCAGGATACGATTCATTTCTCACGTTTCATTTTCCATCTGCATATTTCAAAATATTTCAAAGTTGTAGATTGTATCCATTTGATGAGGATGGTATACTTTGATTACTCTAAGTTCGTAAAGCAATTTTCTGATAACGAAAATGTAATAAAATATTCACTGAAAAAATACATCTTCTGGTAATGAACCTGTCAACTGCGTGAAAGAAACACTGATATTGGACTTATTAAGTGAAGTAGCGACTCGTTATCTTAAAGTTCTCAATCAGTTAGATATGAAAAAGGTAAAAATGATTCTACGATCAATATTTTTTTTCCTCAAGTAGTTTCGAATAATTTAAAAAAAAAGACCTTCATCGTAAAGGAGAGAAAAACTGCTGAGTTCATATGAAATGAGACAAAATGTTTTATAATGATTCTTTTAAGCTTTAATATCTTTTTCTGATTTTACGTCGTGTGAATTATGGTATATTATTGTTATTATTTCGATTGTTCCCCATGAGGAGAGCGACTGAACTTGAATTCGCAATCATTAGGAATTTTGCTTCATCTTTTTTGCCTTCCAAAAACGCTTCATCCTCTCTGAATGCTCTTTTTTCCGTTCATCTGCCCACTTTACTCCAGGTTGACGATTTAATTTTTGCTCAAACTTTACATGTGCGATTTTATAGCGACATTCAGTGCGATCTTCGAGATTTTTTATATTGATCTGTTGTAGATCCTTTTGGACCTCTTTTAGCCACTCTGTTCCGCATTTACTATTCATAATTATATTGAGTAGTTTCTTCGGTATTCTTGACTGTTTCATTCTGTAGACATGTGCATAGAACTTTGCTCGTCGTTTTCTGATTTCGTCCGTTATCGTATTTGTCTTTTGATACAGTTCATTTTGAGGTCTTTTCATCCAAATACCGTTTCTATTGATTGGCCCGTAAATCTTTCTGAGAATTTTTCGTTCTTGTTTTTCTATTTCTCTAATTCTTGAATAGCCGCCAATAACCATTGTTTCAGCTGCGTAGATTGCTTCTGGAAGAATCGTTGTGTTATAATGCCTCAATTTGGCGCCTCTCGGAATGCACTTTTTGTTATAGTGAGCCCAAGTTAGTTTGTAGGCCCTTTGGAGCTTGGTAATTCTCTGTTCATTAGCCATTCGGTTCAAACTTAAGGACTGTATAACTTCCCCGAGGTATTTAAAATGGCCTACTTGCAGAATTTCACCATGTTTTGTCATAAGAGAAGATTTATTTTTTGGTTTTCTTTCCATGTATTTGGTTTTATCATAAGAAATTTGAAACCCGGTTTTCTGCTCAATTTCATGTAGTTTTTCCACGGCGCGAATGGCTTCAGTTCTGTTGTCTGTGATGATAGCAATATCGTCTGCAAAGGCGAGACATTTGACGTTTATTCTATTTTCTTTTTTGATACCCACTTGTATGCCCTTCACGTGAAGTTCCCATTCTCTGATGATCTTTTCTAAAACAATATTGAAAAGAATTGGCGAAAGTCCGTCCCTCTGCCGCACACCGGTTTTGATTTCAAAGGAATCTGATATTTCGCCCATAAATCTTACCTTGGAAGTTGTACCTGTAAGTGTCTGTTCTATAATTGTTCGGGTCTTTCGATCGATTCCAAATTCTTTCATGATTTCGAAAAGGGTTTCACGGTCTACCGAATCATATGCTTTCTTGAAGTCAATGAATGTGATCACTGTATTTCTACATTTCCTCCAGATCTGTTCAGCACATGATCGGTCTTTTCTGAATCCAGCTTGGTATTCCCCAATTAGTGGATCCGCTTGATGTTCTACTCTGTTAAGGAGTGCTTTAGACAGTATTTTGTACACAACCGGGAGTAAGGAAATTCCCCTGTAATTATTGATATCCATTTTGTCCCCCTTTTTGTGCAATGGATGTACCAACGCGCATTTCCAAGCCTCTGGTATCTGTACCGTTCTCCAGATTTCTGATATTAAATGATGAAGTTTTTGGGCCAAAGTAGTATCGTTCAGTTTCCAGAGTTCCGCAATAATCCCATCTTCTCCTGCTGCTTTGTTATTTTTGAGTTGCTTGATAATTGCCGTAATCTCTTCCATATCAGGGGATTGGGAGTCTGGATGCGTAAACCCCGAAAAGTCGAACTTAAGTTTTTCTTGGGGTGGATTGCAGTTGAGAAGGGTGCTGAAATATTCGGCTAACATTTTTCAGTTATTTTTTGTGTTAGTTTCCAACGCGTCATCGGATTTTTTGAAGCAAAGAGTGGGCGCTTGGTATCCTCGCAAGTTTCCTCTGAAAGTTTTGTAAAAATCTCTAGTATTATTATTGGTGAAATCCTTCTGTATATCGTGACACCTATTATTATCATATCTCCGTTTTTCTCTTCTAATTACTTTGGAGGCCTGTTTTTGAGTTGTAAGGAAATTCTACCAGTTTTCCTCATTTTTATGGCCGTTAAATTTTTTCCATGCAGCTATTCTTTTGTCGACTGCTTGGTCGCAGATTAAGTTCCACCAGAGGTGTTTCCTGTTGCGAGGAGGTTGCCCTAGTGTGATGGCTTTCTGAATATTCTTTGTAAAGATTTCCCAATTCGTCGATTCTTCCTGATTGATTTGTGCAATGATTGTATCCTTGTGAAGTTTCAGATATTCGGGATCGGACCTAACTTTTCTGGGTGTAATTTTTTTATTTCTATTGGGTTGATATTGGTTGGAGGAGATAGTGATCCGAATCAAAGACGCCTTTACGAGTTTTGACATTTAAAATTTCCTTTACGTTGTTCTTGGAAATTGCGACATGATGAATTATGGTATATATGAATTTATTTTTGTATTGTTTTTCTGAATATTTTGTTGTCCGTCAATGCCTATATGAGTATATCCTAATGAATACTGAATTGTTATTTCGAATTGTAGTTTTTTTAGTCATTCAAATTGTTTTTCGTAAGCGATAAAGTTAATTTTAGTAGGTGAGTATAGCTGGTCGGAATCAGGATCTTTAGGTCTGATATAGGATCTGTAAACGGTACTTTCCGTTATTTCCAATCGTTACCGTTTAATTTAAAATTTATGAATGATACAGTCAATACAAAATGAAATTATGTACATTTCTTGAAATAAGAATATAAAATCTTTCAGAAACGCCTTTTTTCAAATGAATTTTTGGGCAATGTTATCTTTTGAAGGATTTTTTTAATCATATCGATCAGTGGTCCGAATTCGATGATTCCCTGACAATAACAAACAGAAAATAAAAATAGTGAAATGGGTTCAGCCTTTTACGCGTGATGACATACCAAGGAAAATAGGGATTCATTTTTATATTATATAGATAAATTAGAAATAATATTATATTTATTATATGGTTGTTAAGTATTCTTAAATAAGTATTCTTCAATTTTCTAATTTTCCGCCCAATTTTTAAATTATTTTTCATAAGAACCTTCTCCCAACAATAACAAACACAACAAAAAAAATAGTGAAATGGGTCCAGCCGTGCACGCCTGATGGCGTGACCAAGGGAAATAAGGATTCATTTTTATATAACATAGATACATTAGGAATAAAATTATACTATATGGTTGTTAAGTATTCTTAAATAAGTATTCTTGTATTTTCTAATTTTCCGTGCAATTTTTAAAATTTTTTCTTTCATACGAACCTTCTTCTGACAATAACAAACAAAACAAAAAAAATAGTGAAATCGGTTCAGCCGTTCACGCGTGACCAAAGGGAATAGGGATATTAAATTTAATTAAAAATAATAGAACACATAATATGTATATTTGTTTTGAATGAACATTGTTTTTATTAAAATTCATTGTTTTTTAAAGAAAAGTTTAGATTATATATCTGTGTCTGTTGTTTTGTATTCTTAAATTCTGTCAAGAATTTCAGTTCATTTAACTAACATGTTATTAAAATTAACTTTTTTTTTTAGTAATTGAAAAGTATACAGAGAACATAAGATTTTGCATCATCTGTAATTATCTGAGTAAAATTATTCCTGCAATTCAATCTAGATGTACAAGATTTCGTTTTGGTCCATTATCACCTCAGCAAATACTACCTCGTTTAAATTATGTTGTGGATCAAGAAAGGTAGAGTTTTGCTAGATTTATTTTAGAATTTGTTATTTTTGTAAATAGTATTAATAATTTTTATACATAAATAATGTCTAGTTTTTATTAGTGAGTTGTTATTTTTGTAAATTTTTATACATCATGTATTATAATTTTTTCAGCGTAAAAATATCAGAAGATGGAAAACAAGCACTGTTACAACTGGCAAATGGTGATATGAGAAAAGTATTGAATGTTTTGCAAAGCACTTGGTTAGCTTATAAAGATGTTACTGAAGACAATGTTTACTCTTGTGTTGGGCATCCATTGAAAAAAGATATTGAGAACATTATAAAATGGCTTCTAAATGAAACTTTCGAAACATCGTATAAGAGTATCCTTTATTTGTATTCATTTTATCAACTTGTTGAGTTAAATGGGACGAAAGTATTTTAGAACAATATGACGACTGTCAAATGTTACAACTTCAATACTTTATCATCTCTCTGGGCTTATATTTCTATTTTGCAAAGTTATAATTTCCATTATACATGGAAAGTTTATTATATATATATATATATATAGATACATGGTGAAATAATCTTGCGGGCTGATTGGCTGTGATCAACTGGAACTCCTCTTCCAGACGTTTCGTCTCTAACTGCGGGAGACATCTTCAGTGGCGGCGAGTGCTTCGACGTACTTGTGTACCGGGCGACGACTCTGCAGCAACTGATGAGGATATGGAAGAGTAGGACTTCCAGTTGACCACGGCCAAACTGCCCGGAAGATTATTTCACCATGTTTCACAATGGAAACCGGCTGTGAAAGCCTACACGGTTTCATTATGGATATAGAATTTTGAGATTAAATCTTATCATCCAAATTTTTTATATATCTTCATTTATATTTTCATTGTTGATTGTATTATTAGTATATTAGTTATATTACTTCCTTATAAAAATAAGATATCAAAACACTCAAAGTATTGAAAGGTTTGGCCCTTCAAGATATTCTCACTGAAGTCCACAGGTATATCCACAGAAGTAAGTATTGATGGTATTGATGTATTGATTGGTAGTGGTAAATTAAAATTAAAACACTAGGCTAAAGTTTCACTGAATATATTAACAACTCTTCATATGTTTCGTTTGGTTAGCGGCCATTATCAAGATTATTCAACAATATTACTACAACAATATTAACGATATTGTAGAGTTGCTAATATATTTAGTTAAATTGAAGCCATATATATATATATATATATATATATATATATATATATATATATATATATATATATATATATATATATATATATATATATATATATATATATATATATATATATATATATATATATATATATATATATATATATATATATATATATATATATATATATATATATATATATATATATATATATATATATATATATATATATATATATATATATATATATATATATATATATATATATATATATATATATATATATATATATATATATATATATATATATATATATATATATATATATATATATATATATATATATATATATATATATATATATATATATATATATATATATGTATTCATATAATTCTTCCAAAAAACCTAAAAGGTGTATTTTGACTCGCATGATTTTCTTTTTCAGTTGAATTTCCATATGAAGCAATTGTTCCTTTGCTGACTAAATTAGCAGAAATCGAATATAGACTGGCAAGTGGTACCAATGAAAATATACAACTAACTGCATTGATATCATCATTTCAATCTGTTAAAAATATAAGCCCCAGTGTATAAGTCATAAGTTAAATTTAATAAAAGCATATTTTTGATCATTTTTGTTGTAAAAAGTTTCCTTCTCTCTTTGGCAAAAAGTAGGAGTAGAAAATTTAGACTAATTTATAGACGAAATATGGCATGAGGTTATTAAAATGTAGAGAGGTTTTTGAAATCTGGCACAAATAGTATTGAAACCATTAATAATACGTAGCCCTAGGACTTCTCAGGTTTAATAGCAACTGGTGTAAACAATTTGTTTAAGATGACTCCATAAATGAAAAGTTCAATGAATCAGGTGAACATGGTGACAAATAATAAAGCACACGTCTACCTATCCAGCCTAAACTGTCTAAATTTTCCCCTGAAATACGGGAATAAACGGGAGCGTAATACTAACGCAACCTATTGACATTTGAAAACATCGTATGATGATATTTGTCAAATAGACATTGCAATTTAGTAGGTACCTACGGGTATAGAAGATATGTGAAATTACGATGCTTGGTGTGTCTGTAATCTGAGAGGTGTTTTCTACTGATACCTATAGATGGAATTGTGGAGTATTCATTACTCTACGGTCTTCCACTTGGAGTCACAAGAAGATGCTTGGAGGTTGAAATCGATGCCTCACTTCGAGGGACGTGGTGCGACTGACGAGTTCTTTGCAGAACGAAACATATATGTATCGCATTTCCATCAGGTGTGGCATCGATTTCAATATTTCTCTAACATTTATCCCTTGAAGAATAATGAAGACATCACATCGTACACGTTCACATATCTAGCTCTACTATAACATTCTCTTGGTTAATTTGAATTTGTAAAATGAATGTTCAGTGTTCATTTTATATATATATATATATATATATATATATATATATATATATATATATATATATATATATATATATATATATATATATATATATATCAGTTTTGTCTAAAAATTGAATTAGCTTTATCCTCCCGCCTTTTGTTAGAGACAGTAGAAAACACCCTGTCTATATATATGAAGAAAGGGTGTTTGTAAGTAATTAATACGTCATTATTGTTTGTTCACATTTATGTGAAACTGATAGGTATTTATCTTCTATGGCAACTACTTATATCCATTGTTAATCTAAAGAAATGTGTAAGGTAGGGTGCGTAATTGAAAAATAAATATTTGTATAGGAGTGTATTCAGATAGAGCAAAAATATAAAATGACAAGAAAAAATCACAGATTATTTGACTGGTGAGTGCATATAAGCACCTAATTCAATAGAGGTATATTTAACAATAATTTAACAAAGGACCGGCATTTAATCGGCACTATTCAGTTCCAAGAATTCTATAATTAATAGTCAAATATATCAATTAACACATATTTCCAAAAGTAATGAATACTTTCTCATACTTAAGAAATTTTGAGTTGATATATGATGTTTCTTAAAATTAATGCTCTGTATTTATGCGAATATATATATATATATATTGAATGTTTTTATCAATAACAAATAATAATTCTTCTTTTAATATGAAAAACTTAAGATTAGTTTTGACAAAGTTGTGATATACAACGAAACGTTAACAAAAATAAAGTTTTTCATATTAAAAGAATCCTGTTATTGCTAAAAACATTCAAAATAAAATATCTTAAACAGGCAATAAATCAATTATAAAAAACATATTATATATATATATATATATATATATATATATATATATATACTGAGACTCTTAATCGAAACATTTCAAATAAAACTCTTAGGGAGCTGTCTACACAAATATTGTCAACAAAAACACAACCTATCACTTTCGAGAGTGCATATTATCTATTATTATTATTAAGTGTTCAAAATCATCGAACTTGTTGAATGGATATACCATATAATTGTTTCGTCCTCATTAGGAATCTTCAGTGATATATATCCAAACAATAAAATTTCGATAGTTTTTCAATCGCACCCAGGTCCCAAGGTGATCAAAGGAGATCAAAGAAACGACATAAACTCTCTCGAGTATTACAGATCGCCTTCTCGTGACAAGATCAGTATAGTACGTAGTGGCTTTGTAGACATTTCATTCAAACACCTCAAACTTTGATTGCAGGAATTGTGACCTAATGAATTATTGAAATGATTTAAGTTTTTTGTATTAATTTCATTACGTTAATTCAAATCATAAATTAAATATAGTTGAAAGAAATTACTTATTCATTGACTTTAATATCGAAAAAATTGAATTGAATTTTTTTAAGATGCATGTCAACCAAAGAAACATTCTAAATTTGTTGTTGAAAGTCACTGTATGTTCAAATTTAATTTTGCATGTGTTTGTACATATATTTAACATATCATATTGAAATAGCGTGGTTATATTTGGCTTGAAGTATTTTAGTCAAGTAATCAAGAATTTTACTTAAGATTCATGTTATTTGATGACAATTAATTTTTCTTTCATAATTTTATATATTTCAGTATTTTTCAACATTTATATCAAATCTCATGGAATACAACCAAATATTCCACGCTAGTTTTACAAGTTACTATAGTACATTTTAATGACTATTGCTAACTTCTTCGCCAGTATTGGCCACTTTAAATTCAAGTACTGTCATAAAACTGGTAACTTTCGATTATCTACATATAAGCTTTATTGTTCTAGTCAATTTCAGACACTTAAATCTAAATATTTACATAGCATTCCAGTTTTCTGCTCTCCATAATAAAACGAACATATTTTGATCGAAATTTCCTGAGAAATTTGTTGATGTGGATGGACTCATTAAATTACTTATATTATTTACACTAGAATCCGTGTACCTTGATAGCAGATTTCTATAACCCCTACCAATTGTGGCGATTAATGGAATGTTTTCTCCGACAGTATTATTAGTGTGAGAAAAATGTAATGGTACTATAGCTTTTACCTCTTCCTCGTAAGGCCTAAATATTGTGATAGGCCTCAAAGTTGATCTTTCCGCAAGAATTACGCATCCCCAAGTTGTTCCAATGTAGATATCTTTATCTAAAATAGCCATACTTGAAACCTGCGACATAATACACATTTTTTAATTGGGACATGCAATGGGATGTCGAAGAAGATCTATGTTTTTTTAACAAGAAAAAGAAATGTGAATTCACGTGAATTTTGTATTAACAAACATAATGAAGGTCTTTATAGAATAAAGTCAATTTTTCCTGGCACTTCATCAAGTACAAAAAAATAGAGAAATCTTTTAATCAAAAGCAATGCTCGCTACAAAAGCTAGCTAGCTATGAGTTACATAATAGTTGTCTCAAAGAAAAATATGCTACATTAGTACCCCAATGTATACAAAAATCTGGTATATTTCAATTTTCCCATTCTAATTACCTGACATTTAGAAGGACTCAAGTGTTCTTCAATAGAAATCGATTTTAAACTCTCTGAGCAGGGTACAAGCTTAGAACAGTCGAGCTTATCAATGATTGTTTTCTTGACAGCATCCCATCTATATACAATACACCCGGGCTGAACGTAAGACCAGACGCTTTTATCCGCTGAAATGAGATTCATAACGTTCAATTCTTCCATGAGAGGGTCAAAATGATTTATAGATTCGTATCCTCCGACCACCTGATCTTTAAGGGTATAAATGGATATAAGACCATCGCTTCCACCACACCATATTTCACAGGTTCTGGAAGAAAAAAAGAATCATTAAACAAATTAGGTAGGAAGACGCATTTATCAGAGCTGAAAAGAAATTTTTACGCCCAATGCTATGAACAAGAGATCGGATATTCATGTCATTAGCATAATTTACAAAAATATGATAGGATTTAATTCTGGGAAAAGTGAGTGACATCTGGTTATTTTTCTTCAGCTTTGTTTACTACATCAACTGTCATACCTTGTGTTGATAACCTAATAGTTAATATATAAATTATATTTTGTATTAGCTTTATTTTTTATCAATTCTATGCTTATATCGTCACTGCGCGTACTTTATGCTTAGTTGCGGACTGAATTTCAATCTCAATAGTGATGTAATTTGATTATTAGTTTTGTTAACCCATTGGTTTGTAACTTGTATTTTGTAGCTGCTGAAGATGGAAGAAATATATCTATGAAAGCTTGAGAATTACTAGATAGAATTTGAATAACCAGTTTGACTGCATCCCAGTGATATTCTCCTTTTATATATATATATATGAATGCGATTGAATTTTCGCTTGACTCTTGGTGAAACATAATTGAATATTAAAATAAATTGAACTCTTGGCTTAATGTTTCACGATATATTTAACAATATGTATAGTTATCATGTTTCGAGCGTTAGCTCATTTTCAAGACATGAAAATGTCTTGAAAAGTTCATATTGAAATTCAGTTCATATAAATGAAATGTCATGTTCGATATAGTTATGTTTTGTAATAATTTCAACAATAACAAGTTCTTTGGAATAGAAAAATTTTAATTTTTGTTGACATTTCGTTGACTATTTCAACTGTATCAAAACTATATACAGTAGGGCCTCGATAATCCGAACGCCTTTGTAATCCGAATGACCTCCCCCCCTGGTCAAGTTGTCATATCACTAATTTAAATTAATTCGCAGTATTGTGTAACACTGTAGTTGCTACATGTCGATTTGTCCTTCATCGTGCGTCGTTCTGTTATTTTGTTTATCACTCATTGCGGTAAATAGTTGTTTCCATAATTTTCTTTTTGTTTTTCAAGAAGTAATTTGACGAAATGAAACTAATGGCAAGGATTCCACATACTCGAGTTGTGTCTGCATTAAATGAATGCTTAGAATGGGTGGATGAAGTAGATATTTCCGCAATTGAGGGATAAAGTATTTTCTGTCATTTAATACCACTCGTCGAAATATCATAACAGATTATTTTAAAAAAGTGTAATAATTCATATGTACTCGAAATACATATTTTTTGTAACTTCAATTACAAAAATCGTTGATTCATTAAAAAAATATACCTCTCAAAATACCTATATACTGTAATCTAAACGCTCCATATCTCCGAACAGCATATAAATTTTCGGTAGTCGGATTATAGATACTCTACGTCTACTGTACAGTTTTGATTAAGTTGACCGACCCGAGATGTCGGCTCTGAGACTTCAAGATAAGTGAGGGGAACAGTGTTTTAATTTACTTCAAACAACCGATAAATTGCTAATACAATAAAATAATACAATCTAGCATGTATGTGTATACTGAAAATACATAGGAACAATTGCACATCAAATACACATTATTCCTGATGAAACAAGTAACGTCTCAGTCCCTGGGATCTTGTTCTATAAATAATGATTATATTATGACAAACTTCGATTTTTTTCCCCGGACTATTACTGAGCTCAATAAAAATCGAACATTATATTCAAAAAAATTAAGATTGACATAACTATGAAAAATATTTTGTTATTTTGAAAAATGTATATGGCATATAAAAATAACAAAAACCAAGATTTCAAGAGGTTCACCAAGATCATTTAAATTGATAGTACGTAGGGTAGTGAATTTGAATTTTAAATAAGATTTGTATTTGTATTTAAGTAAGATTATATTTCGGCTACTTTGCCTCTATATGTAAGATTTATATATGTTTTTAAGTTTGTTGTTACTTTATTCTGTGTTTTATATTTGTTAAAAGGGGGTTTCCCGTTCACTAGGTATTTATACATATATGTTCATATTATGTATATACTTAAATAAATAAAAACTCACTGAGAATCATCCGAAAATACTGCACACATACAATAAATTATTGAACTAGATCCAAGTTCTGTCATGACAAATGTTCCTTCCGCAGCTGTCGGCGTTGACGGTATAGTTTCAGAATCAACTAAAAATAGTCTTCCATTTGATAAAGCACAAGCGACTCTTTTCAATGGCTCCATATATAACAGTGCTTCAACTTGAACATTAGCAGAATTCTCGAAGGAATAGGAAAACAAGTTATGTGCATCACATGCTCTGTAACGAAGAATACACTGTAGTAACTATTAGTCTATTGCAGAAATATGTAAAAATTAAATCGCAAAAAAAATTATGTCATAATATTAAAAAATTCATCTCTTCAATCAAAAATTTTGTTAGTCCTTTTATAAATAAGATGTAGTATCAGTGGTCCCCAAAATTCAGTTGAAACTAGTTCAGCTATAAAAGCTCAAAACTTTTGAGAGGAAAAAATGATTCAATAAAAAGCACGCAAGTAAATATCGGCATGCAATCGAACTGAAAATCATTAAAATAATCGCAATCGACTTAGTTAATGTTCCAAATATTATTCATATGTGATTTTTGGACGACTAAAATTCATTGAAACAAAAAATTTAACTTTGACGAACTAACTCAAATACCATTGACAGTTTGAGCTCTGTATAAAGCACTGCCATCATTTTATCACGTAAAATCGCTTCCATAATTTTCGTTATCGATATTTAATAATAACAACTATTCCGATATTTTCGATAGATTCCTGGTACTTAAGCATCTCCTGAAGTAAATAAAAGTGATCTATAAAATCATTTTTGAAGTATATGACCAATGACTAAAACCCTAAACAATATAAAGAGTTAAAATATTTTAAAAAATTAACCATGCTGTATTTTCATTGGAAGATTTGACAGAGGAATAAACCAATCCTTTTCCATGAACAGCTTCATAGCTTGAATGTTTCAAAAAAGAAAATTGTTTCAACAGAAAATAATTATGTGGAACAGCAATGTTTCGAATTCGAACGTTTCAATATAGAATTATTTCTGCTAGATAATGGAGATACGTACTGATAACCATGAATTTTTCCGGCATAATCTCCTATCCATATCATATGCCCAACTGTACATGTCGCAGTTGCTCTAATTGGAAGCATCATAGTGTGGTATTGCATCCAGCTTTGGTTGGCCGACAAAAGTAGGTCGATTCTAGAGTTTGCGCACATCAGCCACATCTCTGATCCCGGAAGGCCATCTTCTAGAAAGGAAATTATTATAATAAGTTCTTCTGGATAATTTAGAATAAGTTTTAGCTCTTACCAGTTATATGAGTCAAACCAATACTGGTAGACGCAATCACATCGGACTGATGTTTGAGAGACACGACGTCGCTGAGGTGAGTAAATTCCGGGGCACTCGCAATAGAAACAATTTGACTAGCAGACGGGCGATGTTTATGTTGTTGCGACCAACACAAAACCATCAAATCAAGAAAGTAACTCGGATACAAAGTTTCCTAAAACATGATTTAGTATGAAACTTTAGTATGAAGCAAAATAATCTTCAGTATATAACAGCCAAATAAATTCAACTATTTTTATGAATAACATGAAAAAGTTACCGACTTCGTACAGACACTTACAGAATATGAGTTAATTAATTCTAAAGAAGTCGGTGGCCCGACGAAACCTTTCATGCTATTCAATGATAGTATAAATCAAAAATTCAAGTGTTTGAATTGATTTTATATTTTATTATAATGGCTTTTCACGAAGTAAATGCCAATAATATTCAATATAAAAATTAGCCATGTGATCTATAGAAACAGTAGCAATAACAATTATTATAACAAGTCAATAATCAAATAACAATTTACTCAAGTTTCTGTAGACGTCACCCTTTCCGAATGCTAAATGCATTTACTATTTTGTAAAAGTTTACCTAAACGTACCTCAGAAATTGATTTCATCTAATGAAAATGCAATTCCCAGAACCATCGAATCCATGGTCATAAAGGAATACAACACGATAGAACTGAGAATAATCGAAGTTTTCAATAAAATTTTTCACTTACCCTATAAGTCAATGGTGGTCTTCCTCCGTCCAAAATACATTCTTTTACTGATTCATGTCCCTCGAACGGCTGATGCAGTGTTAGGAGCTCGTAGATAAACATTCCGAAGGAAAAGCAATCCACCTTCTCGGTATACTCTTCTTCCCCATTATACAACATTATCTCCGGCGCCATAAAACCTTCCGTACCACCGAAACCTTTAGTTCCAGAGGGTAAAGTCAATCGACTAATGCCGTAATCTGCCAGTTTGATGTGAACCGGATGAGCGAGATTGTTAACGAAAGGCGGAGGCATATCCCACACTAAGACATTTTCAGATTTGAGGTCTCTATAAATGATATGTTGTCGATGTAAATATTCGATAGCTTTAGCCACTTGTAGAATTATTGCTTGGACGGTGTAACATCCTAGGGTAGCTCCAGATCGCCGGTAATGCTTCAATATTAAATCTAGAGCTCCCTGAGGTGCCAGATCGAGTATAAGAGCTAGCGGATTCGTACACAAACCGATGAAGGGGACGATGTGAATGTGTCGCAGAGTCAGCAGTATGTTCAATTCTTGACGAGCTGTACAGTACGCTTTGCAGGCGTATTGTAAAGGATCTCGCTCCCATTTCACTTGAGCCGCCTTGTACGCTATAACGGCGGATTCTCTAGCGTTTGTGTCAGGCTGCACGGGCTGCAGCATTTTCATCGCCACGTCGATGATATTATTTGTACCTCTCAATTTGCAGTTACCAACGAAAACGAAGCCGAAAGCTCCTCTTCCCAAAAGACGGCCTTTCTTTATGTTCTCCGATTTAATCATATAACGTTCTCCCAGGTCCAAGAAAATCTTTATAAAATAAAGTAGTCAGTGACAAAATACTATAATAAATCAATAAGCTATAAATAAATAAAATTTTTAAGCAAATAAAATTTAAAAGCATTTAAAGAGTATTTCATCGTTTCAAATGTACTACTGCATGAACATGCAGTAGTACATTTATACATTTATATTTATATTTGTACATTTATACAGTTATAAATTATTTAAACTGAAATGAAATCTACCTAATTTGTCTTAATTCTGCAACTGAAACATTTAGAGGAACATAAACACAGTACGAATTGTGAAATATGAGCATGCAGGGTGTTTTAAAAACAATTAAAAATTTTCACTTACGATCCTTATGAGAATAGACACCCTATTAGTAAATTAATAAATTATAACTATAAAAATGATAACTGAGGTAGCTAATGATTATTCGGTAACATTAAAATGAGTATTACTAGAAAATTTTCAATAATTCACTCCTAAAAGTTGATAGTAATGATTTTTTAGACTCATAGTTCTTGAAAAATTTTCTTTGGGTCTAAAATTTAAGTAGGTACATTTTCTGCGCAAAAATTTGAAAATTTCGGTTTACAGGGTGTTTTTTCAAGTTCTCGAATACTTTCTATATTTTTGTTAATAAAGACCTTGACTTTTTTTTTGTGATTACTAAATTGGTCTCTGCATAAGACACACGCGTAGCTAAATGAAAAGAACAACTTCAAGAAATAAAATAATTAATTGTAAAGGAATAGGATTTGTATGATTCATACTCGTGTATGTAAAATTTCTATTACTCACAACATCAGGAGCGATTCTCGATAGGGGCACGTCGCCATGTGTAGGGCAGGCTACATTTTTCGTTCCATAACCTGCAAGTATACATTCTTCTACCATCCACGAGTAATTCAAAGTCTCATTCAGATTTCTTTCGCTAATCAGACCAGGATGTCCTTCTACGGAAGCTAATCGACTTGAACACGTAGAATCTTGACCCATCCCGCTGTCACTTTCAGATATAATGGATTCTTGTGATTTTCGAGGTCGACGCTCAATATTTTCTGCATCTTCCTTGCTCAAGTGTTTAGAAGCCTATAAATTATATTGTTATAAATTTTAGTCACTCTTTAAGCTATAGATAGATAGATATGTATTTATTTTCAGAATTGTTGCACAATATAATCTAACAAAAAATCAAATTACAACACTACAAAATGAAAACACGTCAAAAATTCTCAATACCATGTTTCTATTCACATGACAAATATTGATAAAACTCATTCATTGTGTATGGCTCACAATCTACAATGAACAAATAAAGCTTGTTCTTGAAAACTTTTTCTGACGATACTTTTGAAAAAATTTTGGTATTGAATTGTATAATTTTAAGCACATATACGGCATGAAGTGTTAGACCATGTTTCGGATATAAATATGGATGCACTTATGTATAAACAACCCTATAACAGTTAGAATGTCAATGTTCTTAAAGACCCCTCGGCAAGATTCCCGGAAACGAAGACCAAAAATCGTCCTGAGTGCTCTTTGTGAGTTATAAAAATCTTATAACAAGAATTACTGGCTCCCCATAATGAGATTCCATATGCCATTAGGGATTGAAAATTTGCATAGTATACCTTTAGCACATTTATATCTACTTGATTTTTTGATTTTTAGTACATGTGAAGAGTAGCACAAAGACAATAAACGTTTATTTAAAATATTAATGTGTTCATTCCATTTCAGATTTTGATCAATAGATATTCCCAGGAATTTTGTCTACTGATTTATCGTAACACTTTCGTCTTCTAGATCGATAGAAATTAATAATAATAATAATAATAATAATATTTATTCCCAACAGTTATACATCCAATCACAGGGTAAAAATCACAAATTGGAACAGTATTGGAAATTGAAATTATATTTAAGTTCATTGACAATTTATTTCTGGAGCACCAGTTTTTGAATGAATCTGTTGTTACGTTCGCTTCATCAATTACTTAGTTTGCACCTTCACCTGTTACAAGTAAACTTGTGTCATCTGCAAACATAATAGTTGTTTTGATATCGAATGTATCAGGCAGATCATTTATATATACCATAAACAATAACGGTCCAAGGATGCTTCCTTGTGGAACGCCTGTTGTGAGATATCCATCACTTGAAATAAATTTACGACCATCAGCTTCTATAATAACTCCTTGAACTCTATTTTTCAGATAACTGTCTATAAGCTTCAATGGTATGCCTCTAATACCAGAACAATCAAGCTTTTTCAAGAGCCCTTTGTGAATTTCACAATCAAATGCCTTCGAAAGATCAAGAAACCTATAAACTGTATAAGGAACCAAATACGTTAAGAATAAGCGAAAAAATGGAACGAAGCAGAGAATATCGCTCTCTCAAGAGGGGAAGAAGTGCACATTATTTCATATACGTGAAATAATTCAAAAGAATTTAACTATTGAAGTGAATTATTTTCTGATATATTGAAGGTTTTTTACAGTATTATACACACTTACTCAAATCAATAGAAAAATAAGTTTACATACTAAAAAAATGATATTCTGAATTACTTTGGAATTATTGAAATAATAACTCTGAATGAGGATGGACGCAGTCTTGTATTTAACTAATATGTAAAGTATATGGACATTTTTAGATAAAGAGCTTATGGGAATAAAATACCTAAATAATATAACGAGGTCAGTTTATCATCAACATCTGATCAAGCCACTGTGTTGGCGAAACAATATTGTTATGTTTTAAAATAATTATAGTGAAAATCAGACAACAACTTTATTTAAATTAATTAAAATACCTACTTCCAAAATATCTCTATGTTGACTGGAAGAATTATAATCAGGTAATTGATTCTGTTCAACTTCGATAGTTTGTAACAAGCATTGTGGACAGGGAACCAAACGGGTAATTAGGAATTTCCCTTCAGAAGTATGGACAAAACGAGTTCCTAGAGTTGGATACCAGTCTTCCAGTAATATATCGATATGATCCACCGCTAATGCGAGCAGTTGGGCTGTACTTTCAGGTGTACTTTTTATAACAAAGTCATTTTTGAGATTTCTAAAATATTCGTTGCTACTTGATGTTATAACTAAATATTCCACTGGGAAATATATTTCTAAGATAGAGCTGCTTTCAAGATCAACATCAATCCACATTCCATCTTGTTTGATTCGAAATCTGCACAAATAAAATTATAATAAATTATAACACTTAACTAACAGTTAACGATTAATGAGGCCGATACTTGGAGAAAATTAATATCCATAACGAAACAATATTTAGAATTTTCTCATAATTTAATACAAATACTCGTACGCATGACGACGTTTCGAAGTACTGCGACTTTGTAGTACTTCGAAACGTCGTCTTGCGTATTTGTATTAAGTTATGAGAAAATTCTAAATACTACACTTCAGTTATTACGAATTACGAATTATTACGAATTACGATAAATGTTATCTAACATGTCTTTATTTTTATATGAATAGTTTTATAATTCTAAAATCTTTCAAAAAAACGAACGAAGTTTCATAAGTCGCATATGATATGGTAACATTTGACACCTCACCGTGAATAAACAATTTGAATATTATATCTTGATAATGATTCAGGTATCATTTGAAATTACTCTTGAAACAAAAATAATTCTTTCTAATGAAAATTGCATTCTATTTAATCAAATCCAAGAGTAATTAAAGTATATTTACGACATATTTCTGCTCAATTTGGGGGAGAGCTGATACTTAATAAGAAATAGTAGTACTGAGAGCTGATACTGATATTTAAAAACTATTAAACAACTGTGTCGATTGCAATAACACTATTGTCGAAGCTTTTCTATTTATTTTGATTTCGGGCTAAGTTCATCACTTAAATAGAGAACGCTACCCTGGTTTCCCGTTTTTCATTTTTGGCGTTTTATCGTAGTCACTCTCATACAATATAGAAAAACGGGCGGAAATATGTTTAACATAAAAAGGTCATGAGTATTTGAACTAATTCGAAAATAAATTATATTTAGATATTTAATCTGATTTTTTAGTAATAACCATGTTATGATGAATTCTTCTAAACGAGTTATTAACTTTTCCAAAACTGTCCAAAATTGAATTCCATATGTTTCATGAACCGATAATCTTATCAAAAGTATAAAAAGATGTGTACAAAATAGAACTCACTTCATTTGTCTGTAGAGAGAATCGGAAGAATGAAATACTTCTCTTAGTCTAAATAAAGTGATGTCGCCATACTTCAGCTCCAAACCTGTTTGCCATAAAACCCACTCAGCTTTTATATCCAATAAGGTAGCTAATTCTGGATCTTGAATAACCTGAAATAACATTAAATAGCACAAGTAAAAAACAAATCTATCGTTAACGTACTTCTTTTGGAAACATGAAATAAGACCTTATTATGTCAATGATTGTATCGTCGGCTAATATTCGAGATATTAATCTAGACCAGAAACCAGATGGGAAGTAGGACATCAGCAGTAATCTTGTGATGGAAAGATTCGAAGAAGAACTAGTTACTTTATAATTTGCAGCGACTGATTCCACATCTGAAAGATAGCACTAACTAGACTTTTCATATTTAATGGAAAATTCAATACATTGTAGGGCAGACGGAAAAAAATTACTGGTCTATTTACAGATTAGGTTAACATAATAAAACACAAATCTGAAACTATTAAAATTACTTAATAATATTTGGATATTATCCCAATTTCTTATAAATGCCAAAAGTATGAAATATTATGAAGCAATTTTGGTGTTTTCATACTTTTACATATTCACGTTGAACTACTACAAAGTTGTATCTACTGATTTTATTTTAAGAATATCCTATTTATTTAAGAATGTCCTATAACTCAAAATTCAGTTGGTTTCTAGAAATAAATCCAACGAAATTAGCTAAGATATTTTGCATATTTCTCTATTTTACATTTAAAATTTTTTAATTTGCAATGTTTAAAAGGGCTGCTATCTGAATGTAGCTGGAGCTCTGTAGTCATCGATGACTTCAAATAAACGAAGGCCTTTAAAATAATTATCTAGTAAATTTTTGATTTCACAAGTTTTATAATCTAAGGATCTCCGTAAATTGATTGTTCTCTACTACGTAGATATAACAGAGCATTGAAAAAAATCCTTAAACCTCATAGTCGTAAAAAAACAGTTAAATTTTATATTATCTTCAAACATACAATGTTTAGCATTTGTGCAACTGTATGTTGACGACGGAAAGGTTTTGAATGTATGTAATAAATCAATGCAAAATAACAGAATATAAAGAATGTAAAAAAACAGAACAAAATATACAATATAAAAAACACTAATTAACAATTGGTATGATTGAATACTTATATTCTTACATACGATATAATTATCATCGTGTAAAACCTAGCATTTTTTCAGCAGATTTTTCAAAAATCTTTTATAATCTAATCAAAACTTACCAGTATCTTTTACTGCTGAAACAGAGGACGTTGAAGGTAGATTCAACTGGAAATCAGAATGTCTATAGAGTATTGATTTTGGAGACACTGATATCTTTTTATTTCTAATTGCCCATCCACGTGACCTCAGTGGTACTTTCACTTTAACAAGCAAATTACGAAGTTCAGGATACAACTGTGAATTTATCATTTCTTCTTCTGTTGGAAGTAAAGAAGGAATTAAAAGAGTCCTGGAATCCCATGTTAGAGCCACTTCGAATTTATTCAATAAATTTACAATATATCCTTTTGTGTCCATACCACCAATGATATTGGCCTTAAAAATGTGTTTCAAATCGTCAAGCTTCATTATACCAGTTCTCGCAAATGGGTTTATCTCTCTGATAGTAACAACATGTGCCAACATATCACACAGCCACTGGGGATCCAGAAAGTATAAATCTTTTAATGTAGCATCGTCATAATGTAATAATACACCTAAAAACATGAATCATAAGGAAATGGAATAAATTGATTAGAGAAAATTACCATTGTCATGTAGGAACATAGTTGCTTGATTGAGCTCTGAATTATCTCTAAAAGTCTTATTGAATCGTTGTTGCATTTCTACTGAAACAACCGTTCGAAACTGCTCAGCACTTAGTACCGGATCGAAACCGTTCAGTTTTCTCTCAAAGGCTATTTGATTCACCACATCTTCTAGGGCTAAATATGAGGCTGGTACTTTTTGTTCGAGTAGTAATTCTTTACTACCTGAAACAAAAAACTACGATTCAAAAGGGCCAAAGTTGAATTTTCCAAGTTTGACAAAATAAATAGTTATTTTCCTTTTCTAGTATCCATAGAAAAGTAACACTCCTACCAGTGCTTCGTTTTGTTTTGCGAGGTCCTCTCGAAATATCTTTAATCTTAGACATTTTCCACCAAATGAGGTAAATCGCTTGATTAGAGACACGGGATATTTCACTTCATATGTATCAAATGAGTGAGATGATCACAATAAATATAAATATAAACAATAAGGTATTATCAACATTATTATTATTATTAATGAATGTAGATAGAGCATAGTTCAAGGTAAATAATGACCACTAAAATGAAATATTTACTTCTTATTATATGTCATATGACTTCTCATGTTTGAATTTTTTGGTTTATTTCCCACACTTAGATCGCTCACTGATCTTATCACAACGTTCGCAAGCCGTCGATAATTTTACGTGCTACATCTATAAAAATGACGTTCGAGGACCAAATGAAGTTTGGTTTCAACCTCAATGTGGAAACTTGAATAAAACACACTTAATTTGATTAGAACCATACTAAAACCTTGAATGAGAAACTCATAAACGAGCGACATATGACTAAAACAAAAAAGTATTGAAGGTAGAAAGTTTTATGAAAAAAATACATGAGTATATTGAATAAGAAATATATAACAAATATTCTGAATAAGAAATTAATAATTTCCTAATTGATATTATCAAGTAAGAAACAGGAATAATTTTTATGTTGTAATAGATAATATTATTTTAAGTGTCGTTGATTAAAGAAATAGTAAGTAAGTAACAAACACTAAACTAACACTCTGACATGCTCAAACGGAAGAGAAATATTTGAATAATCTACCTGGTAGTCTGACGCTGAATACGGTGTCATAAATAAGGTTACACAAAAGCTTGATATTATGCCTCGTTTTGCAACTAACTTCAATTGTATCCAAAACCCTTGGTAGGCCGCATTTTTCTGCATCTACAATATTAATAAAACGATCTCTTATGATTTGTTGATATGCCTCTGATATAGCTGGATTGATCTCTTGCATGACGTCGAAATGAGTACCCACTATTAACACCGGAGCGTTTGGAGCTCTTGCTTGTATATTCACTAACCATTGCAGAATTTCACTGATCCCCCTTTGACCATCAGTTATCTTCCAAACAACTAAGTATAAACTCCTCTTGGACAAGAAATACTGATGTGTGGCGTAATACCTGAAGAAGGTCATTTTGTTACTAATTATAACTTTATAAAAAACATATTTTACGACCATAGGAGAAATACTGAATTCTTCTTGAATATATTAAGCAGTAAGTTTTCTAACTAATAGCAAATTTCTATTTATAATATAATAATATATTTATCCATAAACCACCATATTAAAATATAATATGTAGGACTCAATATTCAAATAAATTAAATTACTAATTCAGCAAATTTCAGTAAAAATTACTCACATTGAATTTTTATTGAGTATTTGGATGATGAAAAGGGGTATCTTGAAGAATTATTTGTTGATGGTAATTGTATGGCATTTAATTACTATTATTAGAGTTTTTTCACAAATTCTGATAATTATTTTTTTTATTTATTTTTTTTCATCAAACATATGTTCCAAATATTCAACAATATGTGATAAAATTTGAAATTCAGTTTTCTTTTGTTTTCATATTTTGAAATATTCACAAAACATTGAATGACTTTTTGAAATGACCTTTTTTATAAAACACTTACAAAATAAAAAATCGACACCCCTAAACAAGAACTACATCTTTGATTTTGTCTGACGAAGTGACATTATCAATCCTGAAGAAACCTACCCTGACTGATTGTCTCAAATTAAAACAAAATGTTTTGAAAATGAAGCAGAAACTATTCAAAACTTACTCCTTCTGACCACCAAAATCCCAAGTCCGAAAAATAACTGGCCCATGTGATGACTGATTCCGTATTTTCTTCTCAAATATCCAATCACCAATGTCAACCCCTACTGTAGAGATATTCATTCCTCTTGGAGGTTTTATGCTGAGATTTTTGTTTCCTACTCTCTTCATCCAATGCTAGAAAATGTGTTAAGCAAAGGATTAACAGTTGAGCTTTAATAATTGCATATAATCACAAGAATGTGCAAATGAATTGAACTAGTTGTATTATATGCGTACCTCTGGCCTTTTTCTAGTTATTCCTTCCTGCCTTAATTGTTCCAATAGACTTGTCTTTCCAATACCTTGAATGCCAACAATCATTAACTTCATTCTTGCATAAGGCCTTGCATCCTCCAAAACTGACTTTAAATAGCCAATTATATCCATAGTTTTATATTTTTTGCTTTCTATCATAGATTTTAATGGATCTTGGAGTGAACATCCTCTTGTATTCAAATTCCACAATCTTGATAATAATCCCATCTGTGAAGGCAAGTCAGTGATTTCTGAAAAATAGAAAAACTGCATCATCTCTCTATAAAAAAAATTTAAGAGTATATAGACTGATATAATAATAAGAACAATAATAATCGTTATCGTATGTGAGGCATATAAAAATCATGCATGTACTCCTCAATAAATAATCAATTATAAATAAAAGTATATGTACCCAAATTTCCACTGATGTTGAGAACTGATAAGTTAGTCAATTCATATATATTCAATGGTATGTCCTTCAAGCTGTTGTTACTTATATCCAACATGGACAGATTTGGAAACATTAATCGTGTTTTGCTGGAACTATTCTGTAATAAAGACATTAACTGATTTTGCATCGTAATGTACCCTAGTTTGGATGTCTGTCAGGAAAGATGAATATAATAATGCGATATATATATATATATATATATATATATATATATATATATATATATATATATATATATATATATATATATATCTTGAAATTGATTTATTGCCTGTTTGAGGTATTTATTTTGAAAGTTTTTAGCATTAACAGGCTTTTTTAATATGAAAAAGTTTATTTCTGTTGACGTTTCGTTGTTATATTACAACTTTGTCAAAACTAATGAATTATTTTTTCACTAATTCATTAGTTTTGACAAAGTTGTAATATAACAACGAAACGTCAACAGAAATAAACTTTTTCATATTAAAAAAGCCTGTTAATGCTAAAAACTTTCAAAAAAATATATATATATATATATATATATATATATATATATATATATATATATATATATATATATATAACACAAATATATTACCAAAGGCTGTCGCTAATGTAGAAATCTTTATTTTTTTGACGTTTCGTTGTTGATTACACTTTTGCCAAAACAAATGAATAATTGAAATAAAATTATATTATATAATAAAAAAATTCAATAAATCATTATTTTTTGACAAAGTTGCGATATACAACGAAACATCAACATAAATGAAGATTTTGTATTACAAATAGCCTGTTGTTATATATGTTATATAATATTGCTAAAAATTATATATATATATATATATATATATATATATATATATATATATATATATATATATATATATATATATATTTAAAAATTAATATTCTTAGCAAAAACAAAGTGTACAAAGGGAAAAAATTATTATTTTTTCCTGTCATTGTTCATTTTCTTTGAAATAATATGACAGTATGTATATAATAAAACAAAAAGCATACCCTTTCTATATCGTCTTCATCAGTGAAATAATCACCATCATCATCAGTTGTCAACTGAATTCTAGTCAACTGATTATTGGCAAGAAGTAAGGTACGTAAACTGTCTAATCGCAAATGTCTACGATGTGAGCAAACAGAATGGAGAACTGTATTTCTCACAGACCTCGAAGACTGACGCTGGACTGTAAGAAAATTATAAAGCACATGAAAGTTGTTTATATCATGAAAATTAATCTGAACAGTAATGAAGGATACCATTTTGTTGGATATTCTATAGTTCAACTAATATTGATAACACTTAAAATTAATTTTATATATTATTTATTTATAGAGAAAAATACATTTAGTTTTTTATCACTATGTTTATTATATCGTCCTGCAGTACCGTAGTATTACTACATTTTCAAGTACATTAATGTTAGTAATGTAGTAAATACTACTAGTAATTAATACTACGAACGTGTAGTCGTAATATATATATTTTTTTATTTTACAAACAAGGGCTCACTCAACAGACAGCTTAAAACCATTCTTAAAAGAGGGCACATATTACAAATGTTAATTACTTATAAAGTAAAGTACATCTACGAAATTTTTTAAAATTCTTATAGAAATAAAGTTTCCGATGCATTGATTATTTAGATCATTTGATCTACAACACAAATTATAGAAATATAATAAATATAGGGATATTAAATTAGACACTTGACTTAATGTTTCACGAGTATATTTAACAATATCAATTCGTTAATATGTTTCGAGCGTGAGCTCATCTTCAAGACAAAACTAACTTAGACAGGCTACCTATGGAATCACCTTTATCACCTCTACTAAGTGAAATATTTATGAGTAGTTTAGAGAAAAAAATTTTCAGCTCTAATATCACGCTAACAAAAAACGTTTTTCTTTGGAGACGATGTTTTTTGTATCTGGAATGGGTCCGACAGGCAATTAGATAACTTTTTGAATTATATTAACTCATTTTATACATCCATTAAATTCACAAAATAGAAAATGACCAAAAAACATTAAACTTCTTAGATTTTACTAATACTAGGAAAGATGATTACAATATATACAATATACAATATATACAGAAAACCTACATGCACAGTAGGTAACAAAGGAATACCTTAATACCTCAAGATAGTAATCAACGATTAAATATTAAACTTAGCTCCTTTTATCCTTTTATACATAGATTTTTGTCCATCCTGATTTTCGATGAAAAGTTTAAGAAAGAAGGGAACACTGAAACTTTTAGCAAATAATGACGGTTATGATGGAAACATAATAGATAAATCTATTATGATATATTTATGATAAGAAAAAAGCAACGAAAAAATTTTTTAAACTCTATTTAATTTGATATTTAATTATGTTTCACCAAGAGTCAAGCGAAAATTCAATCTCAGTCAAATATAGTGATAAAAAACAAAGTGTATCCTTCACAATAATCTATGCACTATCATCAAGTAACGGACCAATTCGTAAATATTACTGAGAGTTTATGTTTAGATAGTTAATCCACGTTCCTTAATCAACGTTGATTAGTGAACGCACAACGCGTATTTGTTGGGATATTTTTTAAAAACTCAAACCTCCCACAAGCAGAGTTAAGGAACTTCGTACAAATAAACTCTAGTGGTAATTACACAAAATAAGTTTGTTTCATAATACCTGAAATTGAGGGATTCTTGTCTTTATGATTGTTGATATTACAGTAGCATGCAATATTGGCAAGTTCCATAACATCCTGAGTGTCGACTTGGGGCAAGCTTGGCCAACAGCTAATCTGATTATGACTGAGGTCCAATTGCCTTAGAGAGCTTGGATAACTAGTAATATGAGACATAGAGCGAAGACTGTTGAATGCCATATTAAGTCTCGTCAAACTTACTGCCAAACATGAAAGAGAAACCGGAACGCTGGTAAATAAGTTATGGGCCAGATTTAAAGCCGACAATTGAGAGGAATGTTCAGTAATTGTGTCGTCGTTGTGGTGTACTTGATCAGTAACGTCTACGTTTTTTGTCCAGATATGGTGTTTAGTAAGTTCGATTTGACTCATTACTCTTTCCTTCTTTCTATATCGCATTTGAACGTTTTCTTCGGACAGAAATCTATTGTCATTATCAAAATCTAAATGGCGTGGGTCACTTTCGGAGTCCAAATAATTTGAAAGTTGACTGTCACTAGAACTTATGCTCATGTGGTCCAGCTCTTCTTTAATCTGAAATTAATTTCATATATATTTATATTGGATTATATCAGACTCCAAACTGAATTCGGTCCTTTTGAGAGCATTTCTCTTAGTTGTAATTATTGTATCAATTGAAATGAATGTAATTTTACAATGTAAGGAATGTTTCTCAATAAATTTATATTATTATTATTTAAGGGTATTTCTGCTATTCACAGTCAAATGGTGCAGAATATAACTATAAAAAACTGTACCTATAAAAAAAAACAAATATTTTTGGCCTAAAACTTGGTGATTATTACTTTCCATTGTAGGTTTAATTCTGTCTCTTCATATCTTCTACTTTATTAAAATATTGAACTTTTTGTAGTTTACAATGGACATCCTCATTTTAACTCTGTATATTGGCCTTTAAAATGTTTAGGCTATGTTGATTTAGTTTAATTTTGGTTTTCTATGTTCAATTATGATAGTTCCACAGATATTAATTATTTTATATTAATTATTTAAATTATATAAATTGAATGATTATCGTTATAATCAAATAATATCTTATAATTGATGAATAAAATAACAAAGTAAACTATTGAGTCCTGTTCTGAAGAATTATGTGGCATAAGTGTGGCATTATAAATGAGCGCTTTATTAATATTTTTATTTTCAAATTCAATAGAAGGATAATGAGTAATATATAATTGCAAATGATGAGTGTAACACAAAAACTTCGCCTACCTCATTAAAATTCGTTGGTAGATCTTTCAAAAAGTTGAACGAAGCATTCAATTCTTTCAACTTTGGAGCGAGCCACATACTGTACGGTAACTGCTGAAACTTATTATTTGAAATTACAAGCGTTACCAATGATGGCAACTTGAAAATCTCGTCGGGAATATTATCTAGTCTATTATCCTGTAGATATAATTCTTCCAGAACCGGACAATTATACGTAGTAGATTCTGCTACAGTGTTCTTCTTAAGTCTGTTTCTTTTCTCTTTATGACCATCTTTTTTTTCCGCCAAAGGAAATTTTTCGATTTTATTTTGCGACAAATTCAAATATTTCAAACTGGATAACTGGAACACGATCAACGGTACGAACGTTAAACTGTTACTTGATATATCCAGTCTCGTTATTGCGTATAAGGAAATATCGTAGCTTCTGGGGTTTTGTTTCAACTTGGGATTCAAATGAAGTGCGCAATCGATCAACCATTGCTTCTTGAAGTGGTCCAGATTACATTTTTGATTGTGCCAATTGATCATAGTGGCAACATTCGGAAACATCGTGCTGTAAGTGAGTTGGGTTATGTTTGAAAATATCTTGAACTGTGTAGTGTTAATACTTTCTGTCATTGCTTTCTTGTTAATTTT